>JARJEI010000015.1:7030578-7630578 GCA_029955415.1 Lottia scabra
TCAAAATGATTCAAATACTGTTGTAAGTGAAAACAAAGTAGTTTATATTGATATACCTTTTGAACAACCTAGTATCAAAACTGCTTTGACTCTTCAAGATGATATAAATGCGGACAAACCATTCAATAAATTGGTTGATAACTTTCCCAAAAGTTCAAATACTGTGGTTGTGAAAAATGAAGAAGTTTTTCTTGCTATACCTTTATCAGACCAAACAGCAATCATCATTAATAAAAATAAACTAGGGTCACCAAGCAGACAATTGAGTTCTTCTCCTAAAGAGAAATCGTTACATATTTCACCATTTTCACCACTAAGAATCCCTTGTGTTGAACCTGAGTCTAAGGCAACAAGAATTAATGATGCTACAGGTGACCAAACTACTACATATCCACTACAAACTATTGATACCGTTCTTGCAGAAGATGACATCCAATTAGATGTGATTTCTGCACCAAAATATAAGGCTGAGACAGATACTGGATATGTTCCAGAAGATGGTGCTTTTAAAGAAATTGTTGTAAAAGATGAAAATTTTACTGGTGATATTTTGAGTATTGGTATAGAAAGATGTGAAGCTGATCAAAATTCTTCTTACCCAGTTACTGACATTTTAGATATTGAAGACACTGTAGATGAGACATTAGATTCATTCATTGATGATAAAGCCATAATCGAGTTTGTTCCAAATGAACTCCAATCTTTTGACCCTTTAAATGAAGTCATTGTCATTGATGATGAGGATACTCCAATAAAAATTGAGCCAGTACATGAACAGGAGAAAGTAAGTCAAAAGTCAAGTTCAGATACAAGTGTTAGACCTGATTTTGATGTTGAAATGGAAAAGGGCACTTTAGAGACTTTAGAAACGAGCCATTGTATAACTAACAAAGAGTCTTCTGGAAAACTCTCTGAAATCAAAGTGATCAGTTGCATTGTTGACAGTGATAAGCCAAACAAAGTCATTGACACTGAATTACTAAAATCTTCCATGGGAGATAAGTCCATAGAACATAGTGCTAATTCCAACACTGTTGAGGTGGGGAAAATTCCAAAACAGGATATATCTTCCAGCTCTATCATACCATCTGATGTTGAAGCTAACTGTGATAAAAACCACATACTTAAAAATGTGTCAGACAATATAGGCATCTCTAAACCAGATGAACACAACTTATTCCAAAACAATTTTCAGTGTGATACTAAAACAATTGATACTATAGAAGATCAGTCAGATGTGAAAGCTTTGTGCCCAGGGACTAAATCTTTAAGCGACAAATCTGGTTTCTTTAGTCCAGTTAAAATAGAAATGCCTGAATGTGTGTCTGTATTAAGATTTGACAATGACCTTGACTTTGGGACTCAAAAGTGCAGTGATTCAGCAGCAAATATTGGGAACACAAAAGAATCAGTCAAGACAGACCCATCTCTTTCACCAAATAGTGACCTAGAGGAAAAGAATGTGCCAAAGAAAAAATTTCCGAATGATAAAAATCCAATCACAGTTGATCTACTTGATACTTTGTCTGAATTAGGCAGTGGAAGTGAAATGGAGCCTAAAAATCAACCTAATCACATTGTAATTGAGAATAATTCTGTTATGGAAATGGATAAGAACAATTGTTTTATTCAGTACCAGAACACTGTAGTTTCAAAATCTTTAATTACTCATGAGCCAAAAGACAATTGTTTGAGTGATAACTATGAAGTAAAAGTGGATAATGTTGCTGATAAACCTGACACAGTTTCAATTAACACTTTGAAGTCTGATGAGAATGTGATAATGTCTGACTCAAAAGAAAAAGCTGTGACTGATCTCAAAACAAATACCAGTGACACATGTGATAATTCACTTTCAGATAGTGCTCACAAACATTTTTCAGAGTCTAATGTGAACAGTGATCAGAAATCAGAAAGTGAGTTGGAATTGATATCAGCCGAATTCACCTGTATGAAACGCCAGAGAAGGAAAGCTAAAAAACGAAAGAGAAAGGAAGAGAAAAGGCTCCAAAAGTCTGAAAATGTAACAGTCCCGACCTTTTCAGAGTCACTCCATGATTCTTCATCTTCTTTTAAACCCATAATAATGAGTCAGAAGTCTACTGGTTTCCTTGTCAGTAACTCATTGGACGAGAGCCAACCATCTTGCAGCAAAAATACTGATTCTCCTGTAGACATTTTAGATATGATTTTCAATTCAAGTGATTTTTTGCCAAAATTGAACTCTGAATCCAAACCTTTTGGTGACACTTCTGCATCCAAATCACCACTTCACTTGATGGACTATTTTAAACCTATTTCTCCCCTACCACCTTCTCCTGAACCTCTGTTATTCTTAGAAGAAGAATCTTGTTTGACAAGTTTTGATTCAGTAGAAGTTGACCATCCTGTACCAAAGAAAATAAAACTACAGAGTTCTTCAGCTACAATAACAAGTCAAGTTATAAAGATAAAGAATGATTTGGACAAACCATTGTCAAGTGATTCTGTTTATTCAGGCGAAAAGATCTCACTACCAAATGTCCAGAAACCAGACATCAACTCTCAGAAACGACAAATAAAACGCAAATCTATTGGTGAAGATGTTATTTTACCAGTTGAACATATCAATGAAGATGCTTCTGATCAACTATTGGGAAAGAAAGCTAGGATAGCACATTGTACAACAACGAATGTAACCAGTGTTATTAGGAAGACACAATTAATACCACTTGTTGTGTCAAATACTGTTCCTGTTACTAAACTGGCTACCTCAAAAACTTCTGTTGAAATGGAATCTCCCAAAACAAATGAAAACAAGACAGAGCTTCGCAGAAGCAGACGTACAAAGAATAAGGACATAAAAAAGGAAATTTCTGATTGCAAGCATATTTCTAACAACGAAAACATTTCCAATGAGATTAAAAAAGAAATTGTGCCAAATGTTTTAACTATCGAAGAAAACCTTCCAATTTCAAATGTGGAATCTACAAAAGTAAAAGTAGAACTTAAAAAAACTGCTGTAAACAAATTTATTCCAAATGGTGATGAAATGGAGAAAGACTTAGACAGCTTTATGACAAGAGGAGTTGAAGAACTAGACTGCTTTTTAGAAAAATATTTCAAAGATCATCAGCTCCCACAATGGTTTCAATTAGTGCAAATTATTCTAAAAACTTTAAAACAAACAAAAACTAGCTTACATCCAGAAATGTGTAAGAAATCAATAAATCCTGCTTTACAGCCAGTATTATTAGAGTCAGAAACAAATCTTCTTGTTCTTTTACAAAACATTTTTTCAAAATATTTAATGTGTAGTGACACCATAGTGTTGAATATGTTGTTAAACAGTGTGATATGTGAAATTGGAACTGGCCAATCAAAAGCTGCCATGTGTAGAATATTCACAGGCCTGTGTCGATTGAAAGGCGATTTGGAGCAAGCACGAGTCCTGGCTTATGAAGTGATTTTTCATTTATGTGTCTCAAATCACATTGATGGTTCTACACTTGTGTTAGCTATTGCTGGTGTCTGGCCACTGATTTTTGATGCCAAGTTTCCAGTAAATAATGTCATGACTTCAATGATGGAACATGTTGTTATGAACATGTCTGCAGAACATCGATACTCACAAAATAAGAACTTCAATAGTCTGAGTGAACTGTGCCAATGGCGTCTTGTGCTGCCAGCCGATAATGCTAAAAGTGTCTGTGAAAACATCATTAAATACTTAAAAAAAGTCACGGGTTCAGATCCAGATAATAACAATACAGAGTTTAAGGGAAATGTGTTCGAGGGTGTAGCTGCTTTAAAATTATTATTTAAAATGGAGGACTTTAATTTTTTCTACATTCATTTTGTAAATCGGTTCTTGTCGTCTGCTAGTCAGAAATGGTCTTGGAGAGCCGAGACAGGTGATTTGACACCTCAGTATCTAGAGAGTATGCTGAGAGTTGTTTGTGAAATTGATCTTGTGGAAAAAAGACCAGAAATATCTCGGATAAACAGTATGGTTAAAAACTATCTGATGCCAGTTTTGAATAAACAATCTGCTTTTAAAAAAGTGTCGTACACAGCTGCAGAAGCCATGATGAAATTATCCTCCTTCTCCCCTCAATGTATTTGTAGTTTTCTTCAGTTTTGGTATCGTAAAAACAAGGATGAAATCCCACAAGATATAAAAACTAAGTTATGTCAAACTAGGAAATATTTGTTGGATAATTTTACCAATTTTAACTGTGCTGAATTTGTGTGATGTGATATTTGATGACATATCATTTCCGTGTGACACTAGGATTGTTTTCTGAATATATATTGTTACTGTTGTTGACATTTGTTGTTTTGAGTGTAGTGCTTCCTTTCTAATTAACAATTTAATATGATTTCCTGATTTACCAGACTGGAGAAATGTATTTTGATTTGAAAAGGTAAACACAATATCATTTGCTTGTCTTCTGGGTCTGACTTTGTTGGAATTAAAGCATGATATTCAACACCTGATGGTACTTCTCTTTGGGGTAGTCCACTACTATACAACTATTACTGTCTATTTTGCCAGGTTTTTGGATGCGATGTTGACTAACAGAATTGTTTTGCTTGTACGGATTTTTATTCACTAACATTTATCTTGATTTTTGTAGCTTGTATAGAGGCATAACCTATAATATTACATATGCTGTATATATATAGGTCTTTGCTCAAACATATTACTTAAAGCTGCAATATGTCTGTCTTTGCCTGGATAATCAACTGTTTTATGCTATTTATTATATTGCCATTGCCATTTGTTTTGCAGATACCAGGTGGTCATAAGAATGAGACATGTTTAATTCATGGTTTAGTATTTACGAAGAATATAGCTCATAAGAAAATGAAGAATAGAATTTTAAATCCTCAGATTATGTTATTAAGAGGTAGTATTGAATATCAGCGTGTGGAAAACAAATTCTCTTCTTTAGAACCACAAATATTACAGGTCAGTTCATTGCTCTCATGTTAAAATCAAATCACAGCTTTCTTTTAACTTTTATGACTAAGCCATTTGAAAGAAGAACTAACAATTGATCATAAATTAATTTTCATTTCAGGAGAGAGAATTTTTACGTAACAGTGTATCAAAAATAACCAAGTTTTATCCTAATGTATTGGTAGTAGAGAAGACTGTGTCCAGATTGGCCCAAGATTTTCTCTTAGATGCAGGAATAACATTGATATTTAACGTTAAACCGGTAAGTATTTACAAAAATTCATGAATTGATATAAATCATTATTGTGACAGCAGAATTTGATACACTGAAGACATGGTTAAAGATATTTATATTATGCATTGAGTTCCCCCTTATATGAATGAATTACTAGTATTAGTATAATCATAAAGTAAGCCTATGTTGATGATAATAATATATTTTGTAGAAAGTAATGGAAAGACTAGCCAGGTTTACCCAAGCTGATATTGTACCATCTATTGATAGTTTAGTTGGCTTACCACAACTTGGTGTGTGTCACCAATTTAGATCTCAGGCTTATACCCTATCCTCAGGTGAGATTTCATATTTGAACTGAATTTTACTATTTAATAAGATAAATTAAATGTTGATAGTTTTTTTAATGATTAACAACAAAAAATGATAGATAAATGTAAAACTTGTTGTAGGTGAGAATAAAACACTGATAATATTTGATGGATGTGCTACACATCTTGGTTGTACAGTACTTCTCCGAGGTTCTTTGGTTACTGAACTACAGAAGGTAAGTTTTCTCTTAAAATTTACATCTTTAATCTTGGGGCAAACAGAGAATTTTGAAACTTATTTTTCACCTTTGTATTTGTCTATGAAAATAAAATATTAAAATTCTTTGGAAAATTCATTTTTATCTTAAAAAAAAATTGAAATACAACTTGATTCAGTAAACCGAGTGAATAAGTGTGATTTTCTGTTTTTGATGTAAATTTTCATTCTATATTTAGGTGAAAGAGATAATACAGTTCATGAGTTACTGTTCCTATAATTCACTATTAGAGATCTCATACTGTATGGATGAATTCGCTCTCCTACCACAAGAAAAGGACATTGATATTGAACACGAAGAGCAGAAACATTCAGATCATTTAACAGTTCCAAAACATAGTGAATCAGGTAGTTCTTTAGAAACTCTGAATACTGAAAATACTAGTCAGACAACTACAGCAGTATCTCTTGATAGTGAGTCTAATTCTGGTGCTGTGAAGAACATTCTGCCAATTTCAGTAAAATCTGATGTAACTGAGCAACAGTTCAAAAGTGATGTTTCCAAGGAAAATAAACCTCCTGTTGCCAGTGTAAAGACGGATCAAGATAAATCTAAACCTGAAATGAAAAGACAACATTCTGCAGCACTAGTTGAGCTAACAGATGAAAGTGATCCATTGAAGCGTTATCAAAAGAGCCAAGATGATTCAATTTTTCAAAGTCGTCTGTCATTGAAAGAACAGAAACATTCCAATCACAGGAAGTTTAAGAAAATTTTACATGATACTATTTTGTCTGTTTCTCCATATCATAAATACGAAGTGCCATATTTGGAATCAGATGTTGGTATGAAATGTCTCTCCAGAAAGTTTCTCCCTGAAGAAATTTATTGGTCTAATTTGTTTGAGGAAAATCTCAGCAGACGTACAAGGTCAAAAGGTCATGAAGGTGAAATGAATGGTGTTATTGCTAATAATAAAAGAAATCTTCAAATGGCAGATCCACATCCATTTATAACCTGTAAGATGACTGCACCATTATCAGATCAAAGCACTCAAGCCATTTTAGCAGATTTCCGAGCTAGAGGTGGGAGGGTCAAGGTCACGAATAAATCTGACCTCTGGGTTAACCATACTACTAAAAAAGAATCTGATCAAGGAAAAAACTCCACATCAACAAATGATAAGGTAAGAATCTGTATTGTCAGATGAAAAATAGAATAAAAATTTGTTGATATAGGAAGAATCATCCCTCTCTCGGAAAGTTAATTTGTCATCAAGTAATTGGAATTCAACATGCATTTGTATTTGATTTCTTTGTGTAAGCTTACTTTTATTTGTCCTGTTACATTGCCTTGTGATAAAAGAAACCAGTCCTTATGCAATACAGGACAGGGGCCTGTTTCTCAAAAAGTCTTGATTAAAAATTGTTGGAAGTGTGAAATTATTCATTGCAAAATGCTAAACTTACAACAAAATTTATCGTAAGATTTTTTGAGAAACTGGCCCCTATGTATTATTATCTTGGGTCTAGCTCTTAGCAATTGTAGTAAAAATATTCTATGTCAAGACGTTAAGATTATAAAATGATTGTTGTTATATTTACAGATTGATTGTTTAGATCCTGAAAATCATCAGAAAATATCAGTTTTATTCAGCAATTTCTCTCCAAAATCATTTAATTTTCCTAATCATTGTGTTTTACCTTGGTAAGTCTACATGATCCGTGTCGGTCTATGACACACATTGTAATTGTTTTTTTGAACACAAGAGAAATACAGTGCATGTAATGAATAGTTGACAATTACATTGGAATATTTGTATGATTAAATGCATAACTTCTATCAAATAAATGGCTTGATAAGAATTTCTAACTCTATAAAAATAAAAAGTTATTTAACGTGTCTTTATTTTGTAGGGTTGTAACAATGGAATTTTATGGTAATAATGATATTTCACTGGGTGCTTTCTTACAGAGGTTCTGTTTTAGGTAAGCCTGTTACATTTTATTTACATAAAAAATTCAGACTGTCTGTGTCCTTTAAGATAGATAACATAGGTAACCACTCATTTTTCTAAATGCATACTTGTATGGGTTGTTTTTATATTTTGTAGAGAGACGTATATGTGCCCGTCCTCTACCTGTGATACGTCAATACTAGATCATGTACGAAGATTTAGTCATGGGAAAGGTTGTGTAAATATCATATTAAAAAGATTAGAAACAGAAATACCTGGTGGACAAAATAATATTTTAATGTGGAGCTGGTGTCGAAAGTGTAAACAGGTAGGCAGACACAACTAAAGCAAACATTCTTATCTTTTCATGACACCAAGTCTCTCTTTGTTTTTGTTTTACTTACTGGATGCTAGAGTAATCAAACCTTGACATGGTTCTTTATTGATCAGATATACGTGTCCTGACTATACTTTTTCCAGTGGAAAACTTCAAAATTTGTAAAATGGTTAGATGTTTGCTGATTATACTAAAAAAAAGAGTTATTTCAAATTTTACCACATGATACTTTCTCAACCTTTAATTGTATTTTGTTCTACCATAAATCTATACTTTGTGACCTAGGACAGTGCCTTTGTGAGACTTCGTTCTCATTACCATCTAACACTGCTTTCCTTTTTTAAAAGTTATGTATATTTGCCCTTTTTCTTTCAGGTGACCCCTGTAGTACCTATCAGTGCAGATACGTGGAGTTTATCATTTGCTAAATTTCTGGAATTACGTTTCTATGGTAACCAATTCCTACGTCGAGCTAGTGCTGAAGAATGTCCTCATTCCTTACATTATGAACATAATCAGTATTTTGGACATCAAGATATTCTGGTCTCTTTTAAGTAAGTAGGCAACTTAACATACATTACTGTTTAAGTTAACAGTTCATTATACATATTGAACAAACTGCATGTTGTTAGATAATTAGTTAAAGTGATTGTAAAGAGGTTTTCGAAACTTTGTATATGTATCCGGGACACTGATAGCATCAATTTGCGCCATTCCAATTTCTATTCTGACGTCTGTGGTTCTTGCAATTCCACTAAAACTAACGTGTTTTATGACATCACTACCAGTGATCTGCATAGATATCAATAGTAGCTTATATGGTAGATCACTGGAAGTGACGTCATACCGTGTTAGTTTTAGTGGAATTGTAAGAACCACAGACATCGGAATGGAAATTGGAATGCAGCAAATTGATGCTATCAGTGTCGCCGATACACATACAAAGTTTAGAAAACCACTTTACAATCCCTTTAATTATCAAAGCTTATTTTTGTTTAATGTTTTCATTTAATGACTCCTTGTTACAGTTATTTAATAAAATTTTAATTAAATGATTTGTTTATGAAAGTAATATTGTATTTTTAGGTATACAGAAATTGCTTTAAAAGAGCTAGCTTTACCATCAATAGTTATAAATATTAACATACCCAAATTAAACGCTAATACGATGAAAGATCAAGTACTCCACATAACAAATAGGTAAGTATATTTGAATTCATATTCTCATTTTAAGTAAAATGCAGTCATAAATCTATTATTTATATTTGTGGAAGTTACAGAATAGCAGAATGCTTGTGCTAAGAGTTTCCTGTAGCTCTTTCATCAGTGTTTATTGTAGTTTAAAATTAACTGTAAAAAAAAATAATTCTCTTTTAGGAGCATGGAGCGTTACTCTGAAATTCTTGAATGTACTCTTCATATTAAGTCAGAAATACAGAGTGAAAGCTCTGCCAGGACCCTGTCAGAATTTGTAACAGAGCAGCAGAGTGAAAAGTCACAACTGAGAGAGCTGGCCACTAAAATTCAAGAGAAAATTGAAGAGATAAGTAATGAAGGAAAGACAACTTCTCCATTAAAAGAAGAAATAGGTGATGATTAATTCTATTGTATAAGTTTTTTAATTAGGATGTTTTTGAGTTGTCAAGCATAGTGATCTAGTTATTTGTATTAACAAAATGGAAACTTTTAATAGAAATTTTACCGAGCAATTAAACCCCCAGTTCCTGACTTACTGCGCTAGTTAATCACACGATATACACTTATCTCATGAACATAAATGAAAAATGCAGTAGTGTGCAGAGATATTGATGATGTGTTAAGCATTGATTAGGTGATTACTGCACAATGACGTGTTCTCTTAAAATGATATTTGAAAACTATCTCTTAATCTAGAGAGTTATGTTTGTTTGTTACAGAAGGTCCCAACATGACTCTAAGTGAAATACAAGATGATATTATTAGATTAAAGAGATTAACAACAGAAGCTGTTGTGAGGTGGAACACGAAGTAAGTCAACAATCAAATAATTTTCTTTCACAATTTAATTCCCGTTTATGTTATTCTGTAATGACAATCTAAAGGTTAACAACAGTTTTAAATACTTGTTTATCTACAATAACTTTTTCTTTTTCAAAATTGTTTAGAATTCAAGAGTTTGTTAGTTATCAACAGAAGAAACAGCCCAGACCACCTAGTGCTACTAGAAAAGATAAAGACAGCTTGGACGAAGTATGTCACATTTAAGATTTATAATAATCCCTTCTTTATTCAAAGTTGAGATATATTTTCTACATTATTCATATTTCTATATTTATTAGTATTAAGGCATGGCTAATTTGAATGGCAAGTAACAGCACGGCAGAAGACTGTGAAGGCTATGTATCTTAAAGCGATACTAGTTACTACGTCTTAGAATGAACAAAAAAAATAAATTTTCAAACTTGGTCAATAGGAGTATATATTCATCAGGGGACAAACCTAGTGGCATTACTATAAAATAGATTACCTAAATAATTTTATAAATCCAGAAAACTATGTTTAAATACAATAATTAATAAATGCCTTAATCCAAATTAAGGCATTTATCAATAATAATCTGTAATTGTATGGAAAATTACATAGTTTTATGGGTTTATTTGATTCTGTTTGTACACTTTGGACACTGTTGATGAATATATACTCTTATTGACCAAGTTTGAGAACTTTTTTTGTTCATTCTAAGAGGTTGTATTGCTTTAAACATGTGTCACTTTATAGAATTAGAAATAAAGACATTTACAGAATAAAGAAATCTGATTGGTTTTTGTTTCAGGCTGATAGACATTCACCTCGCCTTCCATCTTCAACTCATTCTTCAGGCGAATCAAATCAACCAGCCTTGCCTACTATATCAAGCCTTGTGCCTTATTCTGGGGTAGCGGATCCTCCTGAAAATATATTTCAGTTTGAAATACCAATTTCTAAGGGTGAAAAAAATTCAGGGAACATAGAAAAACGTTTACCTACAGAGAAAAACTCGTCAAATATTTTAGAGAAATCAAATGTTCAAGCTGAAAAACTTGACGAAAAGAAAGATCTGTCTAAGGAAAAAAGTGTATCTGACAAGTTAGATGTTCCTATAGAGAAGCCAAAGGCTCAAGGTGTAGAAAAATTACTGACAGCTGTTGATAAACTACAAGTTCCTACTACAAGTTTGACCTCCAATAAATCATCAGATAAACTTTCTATCCCTGATTCAGGTAAAGTATATAAAGATTTCTTTTATGCATCAAGAGGTGTAATATATTATAACAGTGAAATCTTCCTGTCTTATTAGGATATGAATTTTGTTAGAATATATTTGAAGCACTAGTGCGTGTAAAGTACATAGTTGACATAGTTTTCCTTTTGAAATTGACCAAAAAGTAAAATTAGAATTGTACAAGCAAGTTGAAGTCACTATATTTATATAAGTATATTATAGATGATGCTACAGATGGTAGATCAGGAGATAGAAGAGCTGCAGTGAAAAGAGCCTTGATGTTTTGGCATGGTCCTGCTTTCCAACCTCTTGCTCTACCATAGTAAGTTCTATATTTTTTTTTTTTTCGCTAATTAACTGCTGTAAGAATAGAAATTGCTTTTTTTTAGACAAACCTATGTGAATATTATTTACATTAAATCACCTGATTGCATTCTGCTATTGAGTTTATGATGTCTACCTGTCAAATAGATTGAATGATATTCAAAATAATATATATTTTGTATTAAATTATCTGAATTTCAGTGATGCATCAGAGCACTATTTATTACCTCCTTGTGAAAGAGTTCCAGTTGTAGTATATGATAATGAACCAAGTTCTATAATAGCTTATGCCTTAAGGTAACATTCTCTTTATTGCAAAACCTGTCATCTTGTCTATTAGAAATTTGAAATTTTTGTATTTCTATTTCTCAAGGATAGCTACGGGGAGAGGCATATCCACCTAGTTCAACATACATATGAAAAGAAGGCAAACTAAGAAGGCACTCTAATCCTATCTGTACTCACTCCATTGTCAAATACATGTACCTTGTTTGTCTATTTTATTTCAGTTCCAGTGATTATAATAACAAATTGAAAGAAATACAGACTAGTTTACGCTTGTCTAAAGAGGTGGATCTGACTGGGTAATTTCCTTTCTCTTTTAAACTTACTTAAGATATAGGTTTTACCATCTAATCTCTACTTTACCTATCACAATGCACCAAAAACACTAATATATAGATTTGTTTATCAGTGGTATACATAGCGCTTTGTGCATATTGATTAAGTATTCTGAAACTCTTTATTGCATAGCACTATCTCTACATTTTTCAGAACCAGCTCTAAAGTTGCTGATGGAATAAATACAGCTGATTTGCAAGGTATAATATGTCTGCCTTATATTTTTCTAATACATTTTTTTTTATTGAGGGTGTTTTGGCTTTTTTAATGCTTTTCAATTTTTAATTTGCACTCATAATTTTTAGTGAAATCTTTAAATGTTTTAATTGACCATTCATTACGAATAAAATCATTCCTTTTGTTAAACTGAACTGTTCGTATTGTTGTAAATGATTGATAGACCAAAGGAATCATTTTAGACACTGAAGGGATCATGTTAGTCATTGAAGGGATCACTTAGATACTGAAGGGATCGTGTTAGATACTAGACGGCCAAAGTGGTCATCTTAGGCACTTTAGGGATCATGTTAGGTACTGAAGACCTCATGATAAATACCGAAGAGACCATATTAGTTATTGAAGGAATCATGTTCAGTTCTGAAAGGATCATGTTAGGTATTGAAAGGCATCATGTTAGGTACTGAAGACCTCATGATAAATACCGAAGAAATTGTGTTAGGCATGGAAGGGATCATGTTAGGTACTTAAAGGACCATATTAGTTATTGAAGGAATCAAGTTCAGTTCTGAAAGGATCATGTTAGGTATTGAAAGGCATCATGTTAGGTACTGAAGGGATCATGTTAATTTGTCAGGTACTGAAGGGATCATGGTAAGGATCATGTTGGGCACTGAAGGAATCATGTTGGGTACTGCAGGGATGGTTTGTTTGATGGGGTCATGTTTGTTGAGTGATAAAAGGAATGATTTTGTTTTTTCTTTCCTATCATACCTTATTTTTCTATCCCATCACTTATAGGTAAAAGAACTGCTGGTGGGGTACTATCTTTCTTCCGTGTTGCTAACACTGTACCTAAAGATGTTAATGTACTAGCCCGCCCTGGTGTTTCACTGGATAGCGTTAGATATAATCCACAATTAGACTCGGACAGTCTTGAAGGTACCTTGTTATTCTGGATTAAATTTATTGTAGTACGAAATCTAAGTAGTTTCAAAATGGCTAAACAACCTACTATGTGTTAGTTGCAAATCATATTTATGCTTTTATCAACCCCAGTATTTGCATTTTAAATTCTATTCTTCAAACTTTTGCTACAATGCAACATCTTAATTTCTCAAGCCAGGATGTTTCTAAACAAACTGCTTTTTATGCCCTTTTTTATCATATACATGTATCTATGTGGACGAATATTTTGGCAGTTTGGCACTGTTTATCATTTCACATTCACTCATAAACACTCTAGGGCCTTCATAATTTAATTGATATTGATAAAACTTGGTATGTCAGTGTTGATAGATTGAATAGTGAAGATGTGATAGCTTCTTTATTTTTCAACCGATTTTCATAAAACATTGAAATGTAGATAGGTTTATATGACTGAAATATAAGATTCCTTAAAGAAATTTTTTGAAATGTGCATGGACATCTTTTAATATTAATTTTTTTATATTTATAATTTTGATCCTTGGTTTTAACAATTTATATATATCCACCCTAAACCATACCAGGCATAAATTTTGAACTCAAATTTGATAATATTTTAATTAAACCATTATAATATAATATTGTTTGTTTTGTTTCTAAAGTTGATAATGATTCTGATTCCTCCTCTACTTTACCTGGTACAATCAACTCTGATAATATTACTAAACCAACTGTTAAACAATCACTAGGTCCACATATTGAAATACGTAAGTTAATAATATTTTTTTCTCTATAGATCTCGTCAACTCTTCTGAATTTTTGCAGACAAATTAGATTTTAATTGAAGACACCTCTAGTCAGTCATTATTTTGTTACAATAAAGCGAACATCAGAATCTGGCATGAAGGATAAAGAAAATATGAATGCAAAAAACTGCCGACGATCTAAATATATATTGTTTATACTCTCCTAACAACAAACATATAATAATGGTTTATTTTCTTTCAGAATTCAGTGATAATCTAGCAAGGTTTTATTGTCGAATATATTTTGCTGAACAATTCAGAAAGATAAGGAAAGTGATTTTCCCTTCAGGTGAAGATGTGTAAGTACAATTCTCTTTTGGATCACTTTTTTTGTGAATGAATTTTGAAATACAGTGTGCAAGCTTCCATCAAACATAACCTTCAAATACCATGAATGGCAATGATAAAAGTTGTAATATAATTTCAGATTTATTCGCTCTCTCAGTAGATGTAAATTATGGGAAGCTAAGGGTGGTAAATCAGGGTCAACATTCTGTAAAACTGATGGTGAGTATATTCAATAATTGTTTAATCTTTATGCATCTCTTTGTAGCTCTTTCAAAATTATCTCAGTTGAGATCATTCCCATCGATCTTAAGCACATTTTTTGAGACACCCAATATATGTAAAATCTTGGAGAAACTTTGTACATTTTTAGAGTTGTTAGACTTTAAGTAATGATCTATCATATTAAAACTGTCAACTATGATTATTTCAGATGACCGGTTTATATTAAAACAGATGTCAGGAATGGAGGTTGAATCTTTTGAGAAATTTGGTCCACAATACTTTAATTACATCACTTTAACAGCCAATGAAAAGGTTAGTAAGAACTTCTGCATTATCCACTCTTGTAAGTCCTTCAAGGGATTGTAAGGAGGTTTTCTAAACTTTGTATGTGTATCTGGGACACTGATAGCATCAATTTGTGCCTTCCAATTTCCATTACTACGTCTTTGCAATAACCACAGACGTCGGAATGGAAATTGGAATGGCACAAATTGATGCTATCAGTGTCCCCAATACACATATAAAGTTAAGAAAACTTCTTTACAATCCCTTTAAGTTTTATAGGTACCGTATATCTGATTCAATTATGTAACATACAAAAACTGTACTGTAAATACTAAACCTATATAAGATTATATTCTGTATATTTCAGAGACCAATAACATTAGCTAAGATAGTTGGAGTGTTTAGAATAGGTTTTAGAAATACTCAAACTAATTCAGCTAATAAACAGGATGTATTGGTGGTTGAAAATCTCTTTTATAATCGTAAAATATCTCAGGTAAGTGTTGGAAATTGAAGAGGTCTTATTTTAAATTAAAAGTTATAAAAGTGTTATGTATCATTATTTAAAGGAATACTGTTGTATAAACAATTACTTATCAACAAATAGATAATACAAATTATATATCGATCATGTCCTAATGATTATTTCCCACTTTGTTGTTGTAGAAATTTGACTTAAAAGGTTCCATGAGAAACAGGCTAGTAAATACTTCAGGGAAACGAGAAGAGGAACTGGTTCTTTTAGATGAAAACTTACTCAAATGTAAGTATTTGATATGCATTAAGATGGTGTGAAAGTACACTTTTGACTGCTCAAATTGAGATATAACTAACATTAACATACCAAAAGGAAAATTCATTTATGTCTATGAATAGCTACAAATGGTGAGAATTATTGTTGATTCATATTTTACATATTATAACCCTTTAATATTTTTATTAATATTTAAATAGTATTTAAACTTGGCAAATAATGTCATAAAACTCCTACTTAAAAAAATTATAACTGTAATAAATTTAATGAATGAATAAATAATGAATGAATAACGAAAATAATGAATTTCATTACAGTGAGTGTTGATTCTCCACTTTATATTAGACCTCATAGTAAAACAGTATTAAAAACAGCTATAACTTCTGACTCACAGTTCCTGTCTAATAATCTAGTCATGGACTATTCATTGATTGTTGGTTTAGATGAGATTAACCAGGAACTAGTTGTTGGTATAATAGGTTAGTTATTACATTCTATTTAACTGAATAATTCAATCAAGCATGGAGTTCTAGATTTAATCTTAGATCTATATTTTTATATTTGAATTCTCTTAAGTTACAGAAAACAGTACTTTTGCCCACTGTCATTTTTTTTTAATTCTGGAAGTATTTGATTTTGTGGTATGGCTAAATTTTCTAGCATTAGATTCAGATTGGCTTATTTCTTGCAGATTACATCCGAACATTTACGTGGGATAAGAAATTAGAAATGGTATTTAAATCATCAGGTTTAATGGGTGGTCATGGTAAGTTAGTATATTTATCTAACAATTTCTGAACTAAGAGAAATAAAAAAACTCAAATAGGGTGATAATTGGAACAATTAATTTAGGAGAAGTCTACAAGGGTAAGCAAAGGAGGACCTTTAATATGTAATATGTTTTCATTTTCAGTCTTTCTTTGAAACTCGAGACTTCGTGGTTTTTGTTTGCTAGATATCTCTTCCCTTCCCTATTTTACTTGAGGTATAAGCTCCATGACAGAGTATTTTTATTGTTTTACAGGTAAAATGCCTACTGTAGTATCACCTCAGTTATATCGTAGTAGATTTCTAGAAGCAATGGAGAGGTATTTCCTTCATGTACCAGACCAATGGAGTGGGCTAGGAAAAGGTAAGCATTGAATTTTTAACTATAACTTGCTAGTTGTACTGCCTAGATGTATCATAAATTAGATAATGAACTTAATGGTAAGAAAATTTAATTGTTGTTCCATATGTCTTTATGTCTTGCGCTTCACCTTTGGTCATGAGTTGAAGTAAAAATTTATATCATTTCATTTTCCATGTTACATTTTAGTGTAGCCAGAAGCAATTAACCTTAGTTTTCTTTTCTTTGTCTAAAACCTAGATGAAATTCTTGGATAATCTTCTCTTTTAGATTTCCCTGGTCCGAGTGAGAAAAATACAGGAAGTGAAGAGGAGAGGAAGTAAATACTCTATACCTATAATAAACTTATTATATTGGTGCAATATGTTAATATGCCTATAATATTTTTCATTCTGTTTACCAGTCTGAAAACTTAAAGGATTTCATATGAATGGCCAGATATTTGTCTTTTTCAATTAAATATTACTTGACGCAAAAAGATTTTCTCTGTTGATTTGTGTAAAAGTTTGATGTATCATATCAACTTGCAATGAGTGAGGACATAAATTCAAAAATTAATCAACAAAGATATAATTATCATCAAAGGTTTCATGTCTGCATAGCGGTAGGGGAACACAACTCAACGGGGGACCAGACTGACTTATTGTCCGAATTTTATTGATATTTTGTCCGATAATATTTGCCCCCCACGGCTATGCATGTCTTTCAATACTTTTGTATCTTGTATCTTAAGAACTTACTTTTTGAAACCTGATTCGTTAATGATTTCACTGCAGTAACATCAACCAATCAGTGCTCTTAATGTATTATGTTAAGGATTATTGGATTATTTTGTGTCGTGGAATAGAAAGCCTTCGATTGATTTACATTAAAGTGAATTGTTAGCTTAAATATAGAAGAACTGGTATAAGTTTTTTATCAAGATCTGAATCTGTGAATTATTATTCAACAATTATTGACATAGAAAGCTTCGTTTACGATTATTATTGAAAGAAAAATGTTAATCATTTGATTAATAATAGAGGAGCTGACTGGAAAGATTTTAGCTTGAAATTTAATGTTGATAATTAATGTGCAATAGCCTCTTCCCTACCTAAAAAAAAAAATATTTCTATCAACCTTTGTATCTGGCTTAGAGGGGAACATTTAGCATTTTGAGAGGCAATTTGGGTCTTAGATATATGTTAATAGCCTTCAAAAGTACTAGAACTGCATGATAATTGCATAACCCCTTCAATTATACCCCTACCTAAACCATTATCTTTCGTTTTCTGTATATGTGTTTTTTTATATATAATACATAGTCTTACGGTACTTAAACATGAGTCGTAAGGCTTAAATTTCAAGGAAAAGCTGTGAACATTATCAGTGACCAGCCTAGTTTTAAAAAAATCCTGTTTCTGAGACTGTGGTATGATTGTCCAAAGGACTTGGTGAATGTTCCCCTTTAAGATCTATATTAATGTGATATAAATAACAGTATTCTTTGAAAACTAAATGTAAGTCAGAAAAAGATGTAAACAAGAGCAGTTTAGTTTTGTTTTAGGGTAGAATAATTGAATTTTGTACACAAACTGTACCACCCAGACTTACAATATGATTTGATCTTGACAAAAGAAATAAATGTGAATTAAATTGGACCATTTTGTGTTATAAATGATCTCCTTGTCTCCTTTATAACAGTAACAATATAATTTCATCAACTAGTCTCTTACATTAGAATTGTATTATGTATTACAGATAAATAGCTGATATATTATATTTGTTATTGTGCTTATGTATAGATATTTTGTTATTTGTTATCAGTTTAAGTTGTTATTGTTATTATGTAAATTGTATTATATATATTTGTAAAGTTTATATCACAAGTCTTTCACAATAAAATGTATGAAATCTGATATTGATGTGAACTGTATTTAGATTTTCTCAACAATATACATGGAAAAATGCCTTGTGTTCTGATGGGGCAATAAACCAAGGGTTCATGTCCTTTAGACTATGCATGTTAAAAATCCATTACAAATTGGAACTAAATGATTAAAGCAGTTAATTGGTAAATTCAATCCATATTAGGCTCTGTCCATATGCAAAAAGATTAGCCTCCAAGGGTTAGGTTTTAATATACGCCCAAATCTCTCTAATGTGGATATATTGTCGGTACCTCTGTCCGCACGCGTCAACATGCTTGTAAACTCTCTAAAAACTAGAGTTTTTGATGGAATCAAATTAAATTCGGTATGTGTAGGCCTATACATATTCATAATACAAAGATCAAGTTAGAATTTGAGCTATTTTCGACCGTTAGAAGCAGAGTTATTGCCCTTGACCCAAAATCTTGAATATATGCAATTACTCTTCGTTTTCAACCGATTTTGATGAATCTTAAAATGGATGTTATTGGAACTAAATCGAAAGGTTTGAGAAAGTTTAGTTACTTCTGATCAAATTTAAGCCATCTCATTTTTACCATCCGCATGCCGTGGTGGTCGTATATAGCTGTGATCGACTACCTTTATGTATTAAAGTGGATGGCTCTGTTTTGATAACTTGCATATCAGAAAAGCTTTTGTTAAATAAAACTACTTCTTTTCCTTGTAATATGTTTTAATAAGTTTTAACCAAAAGATAGCACTTAATATTAATATGATAAACAATCAAAATATAATATTCATAATGTAAAGAACGAAATAAATTCATTTTAAGAAATAATATAAATAATGAACAAATGTATTTATTGGAAAAGATTTTTTCCCAATGACCATTATCTCAAAATGAATTTAAATTCAGCAACAAACAAATAGTCAATCAACGTTTGTGTGTATATCATAGACCCTTTTTGGTTGAATAAATATTAGGCCTAATGTACATGTGATCAGTTATGAGCAACTTTTGGTGGAGGTGGGGGTGCTTCTCTTGGTTTCTGATAGTCAAATAAACTGGTAGCTTGAACATTACCAACATAATCTAAAGCTTCAACAAATAATTTAACAATCTGAAAAAGATAATAGTAATATTACTAGTGAGTCCTTTATCTAATAGTAGAATCACGCCTATTAGCATTACTTTTGTGGGCATATATGCATGTTCCCACGGGTGTTGTTGGCATACATGCATGTTCCCACGGGTGTTGGTGGCATATATGCATTTCTTACGGGTGTTTGTATACATGCATGGTCCGGTGGGTATTTGTTGGCATATGCATGTTCCCACGGGTGTTGCTGGCATACATGCATGTTCCCTCGGGTGTTGGTGGCATATATGCATGTTCCCACGGGTGTTAGTGGCATATATGCATTTTCTTACGGGTGTTGTTTGTATACATGCATGGTCCGGTGGGTATTTGTTGGCATATGCATGTTCCCACGGGTGCTGTTGGCATACATGCATGTTCCCTCGGGTGTTGTTGACATACATGCATATTCCCACGGGTGTTGTTGGCATACATGCATGTTCCCTCGGGTGTTGATGGCATATATGCATTTTCTTACGGGTGTTGTTTGTATACATGCATGGTCCGGTGGATATTTGTTGGCATATATATGAAATTTCCCATATAATTATGTATATATGCATGTGTGTTCCCACCTATGTTGTTAGTCTTAGTCATATCTATTTAAGACTTTCTCTAATAACATTTATAGTGGTTACAAAAGTTGGCATTTTAATTCATTTTAAAGACTTTACACTTAACATAATTTTTTTCCATCTAGAAAATTACCTCAAAGTTAGTTAGTAATGGCGTGGTGGAATCAATAGCTGCTCTACGTATCAAGTAATTGTCTTTGGTATGTTTGGTATGTTCATTTGGTAAATTGATAACTAGACTTAATTTCCCATCTCTTATTAACCTGCAAATATATAACAGAAAATAATTATATTAAGGATACGTAAGCATGACTGTGAGTGGAAAACAATTAAATGCAAAGCACCTGTCCAGTAAACCAACAGTCGAACGATAAAATGTGTACATTACCTTGTAGCTGGTACTAGATTAGGATTAGTATCAACAATATCCCAGCTCACTCCTTCAGTTGGTATGTAATGAAGATTTAAATAATCAGCAGTCTTTTCAGTCGCATAGATCTGAAACATGTTAGAATATGATTATTTCTGTACACTACTAACATGTATCAGATGGTCAAAACTAAAGATATAACTTGATTTCTAAAAAATCCCTATATGAGATACTCCAAGTTCGAACTTGTAAAATGAAAAAAGGGGATCGTAATTTCAAGAAGTGAGGTCTTTAAATTTTACCTTGTAACCAACAGTAGAAAGTCGTTTGACAATAGGTAAGAAATTGGGTAAAAATGATTTTTCAACACCAACTAAAACTGAACCATTATCTTTGGGTATTTTAAAACCGGCAGACATCATAGCTTTTAAAAATGCCGTGTATTTCGTTCGACCAAAACATGCCACCTACAATAAATTGAATGTGGAATTAAGAGGCACGGCCTTAAGCTATGTGCATAAAAGAATATTTTGCCAGGAAATCGTTCATTTTACACGATTTTTTCATGGTTTCAAAATCAAACCCGAGCACGACCGATAAGGCCTATAACTTATATAAAACCAATCCTGAAATCCATGTAATATTAGCAATGCATTGGTAGGCATGTGAGGTGTGGTGCTATTTACCAATCGATTGACAATTGAACAAGAACGACATGTTTACCTCTCCAGTTGAAGCCATTTCACATTTCAATAGAGGATCAGCATCTCTTAATCTTGGCCACGAGAACATTGGTGCCTAAAACAAAAGATATATTAAGTTTTTTTCATTGGAACAATGAAGGATACATGAGTCCAGTATATCCTCTAGGGATTGATTACATGGCTCCGGGTAATATCGTCACTATTGAATGTTCCCCCAGGATCCACAACATCTAGTATAGAGAATGACATATATAGGTACCTTAATTCCAACATAAGAAGTAGGGTCGTGGGGTGTATAGAGGGTTGGTAATGTAGATAAATCCAATGGTTCATTTAACATGACTTTAGTAGCAGTATCTATAAAATCTGTTCCAATAGTTTTAGAAACAAAAGGACAGGATCTAGAAGCTCTAAGGTTTAATTCAATGATCTGAAAAGCAAAAATAAATCCAATCGAACACAAACACCATTGGTTATTACAATCATGTTTCTGAAATTCATTTTGGCCCAAGTGTAACAGCTTTCAGGATGCAAAATGATCAAATGTTGATCGTCTTATCAACATCAATGTACATGTATAACAATCAATATTGCAAAATTGTTGTGGTGCCCTTTTTACAAACGGAAAGAATAAGGTATGTTTACTTTTACATCACTGTCCTTCACCAAAAACTGCATATTGAATGGTCCACTTATCTCAAACCTCTTAGCTATTTTATGAGTTACATCACGAATCTGAAACAAATGAAAAAAATCATACCGTAGAGTACAGTAAGAAAAAAGTCGTGATGACTGCAATGGTTTTTTTTAACATGTTTAGAGCTACATGATGGAAAGATTACTTACAGAAGCTAGAGCTGAAGCTGTAATTGTTTGTGTCGGTAACATTAAAGTAGCATCACCACTATGTACACCAGCATTCTCTACATGTTCACATATAGCATGGGCAACAACCTATAATATTTATAAAACATAAATCAAAACAGATTAGCCTAGACATGTGATTATGCAATAATCTCTTGCTGTCGGATGTAAAATCCATTTTTTAGAACGATAACTTAGTATCCATTGTGATCATTTACGTGTAGTTTATGAAGACAATGCCATCAGTCTCAAAGTGTTTCTCAGGTAATTATTATCCATTCTTTCACCTTAAACACTTACATTTCCATCTTTAGCTACGGCATCCATCTCCACTTCTCTTGTCCCAACATAGAATTTGGTTATCACAACAGGGTATTCCTTAGAGATCTGAGCTGCTTCCAATAGGTACTTCTCTAGCTCATCGGGAGAGTAAGCAACGTTCATAGCTGAACCACTGAGTATATAAGATGGTCTTAATAAACATGGATAACCAACAGTAGCAGCAAAATCTAAAGCATCATCCTGAAATCACAAGTGTCACCTAATGAGGTAAAGGATCATTAAAAATACGACAAATGTCTTCTTTGACCAGTGAAACAATTCGAGAAAGAGAAGATTAATATTAACAAAACATACGACGTGAAGATTTTAACCATAGAGTTGTAAAATGTTTATATATTAGACAAAACACTTATAACTGCATGACCAAAAAACAATCAAATGAAACCAATCATCTCATTCTCTATCAAAAGACATTGACTTGACCCAGTATTAGCTAAGTGTCTGAAAATTAGAATTGAAGACAATTTACCAAAGTACTCAACGATCTCCATTCGGGTTGTTGAATATTAAGGGAGTCACAAATTCCAGAAAATACGCCTCGGTTTTCAGCACTGTCTATCATTAAAGGACTTGTTCCCAATACTTTTACTCCATTCTTCCATAATGGTAGAGCTAGATTGTTGGGTATCTGACCTCCAACAGATACAATCACGCCATTACATTGCTAAAATAGGATACACATTAATAGGTCAGAGGGTATGGCATGAACATTCTCAAATTTTGTGCTTTTTAAGTGAATATATAGCAAAATTTTCGGCCACTGTACTGGACAACTCCGGAGAAACACAACTCAGAGAAAAATCAAAGTCATTTCTACCACTCACCTCAGTTTGGTATATATCCAAAACTCTTTCAAGAGACAATTCTTCAAAATATAGTCGATCACATTCATCATAGTCAGTACTGACTGTCTCGGGATTGTGATTTACTACAACCTGAAAGATATAATACGTCCGTCACAGAAATTGTGAAACAGAATAGTGACATACCAGTATCTGGAAATAGTTAGAACATCATTAGAAAGATGTTTATTACTTACCGTTTTCTTGTCCATAGTTCTGAGAGCTCTAATACACGATACGGCACACCAATCAAACTCTACACTGCTACCAATATGATAAGGTCCACAACCCATCACCATTGTACCATGATCATTAAAATCTAAATCATGCTCCTACAATTCAAAATACCAATACATTGTTATTTTTAATACGCATCGTATCGATTTATGTGATCACAGAATCAGGATTTTCATGTTTCTGTCCCTTTGGCATAATCCTAACAATGCAACAAATATCATCTTAATGCAGTTTTCCCACTTAATAACTACTATGACTGTACAATACAGATTAACCTACCATTCCATTATAAGAACAATACAGATAGTTAGTTGTCGCTGGATATTCTGCAGCCATTGTATCAATCTGAAAGGAAAAGGATGGTGAAATTTCATTCAGCTTCAATCACACGTATTGGAAAAGGGACTCAACGCTGCCACGAAGCAAGTCTCCTAACTATATATGTTCTATTGATTAGGCTAAAATTACTAGAATACGAATTACGACTCCGTTTACGTAGCCAACTAACCTGTTTAACCCATGGAATAATGGACTTATTCAGTCTCAGCTTTCTGATTTCAGCTTCACTACATTTCAGGGCTTGTGCAATCTGTTTATCACTGAAACCAGCTTTCTTAGCCAGTATCAACAATTCTTCATCTAAATTATCTCTGAAGAACAGTGATTAGATAAACTGTTATTCACAATACCAGTTTTTCAATTGGAAACTTATAAATGAAATAGATTTCGTCAACGCCCTTCATACGGCTCTTAATTTCGTAATATGAGTTTATTGTTGTCTGAAGTAGTCGACAAAGGGAGGTAATTAACGCAGTTCTCCAGTCTGGGAGATTAAAAATTAGGTTTATCAACCACGGATTTCTGAATGTGAGATAGATAGTTTTTAGTAGATTTATTTCAAATTAAGAGTTGAATTAAATCGCAGGGTTTTAGCCCAATAGAACCTGCATATTATCCTTACTAACTTATGTTTGCTAAAAAAAATGACTTACTTGGTAAAGGTAGATATTTCATTTTCAAGGTTGATAATTCTGTTCAGTTTGTGTAAAAACCATTTATCGATGTTAGTTAGTCTATGTATATCGTCAACACTATAACCAGATTGAAATGCCTGAAATCAGTACGTATAAACTTATACTGTCTAAACTTTGTTCATTTTATCCGACATTAACCAAACCTCTTTAGTCTTCGAACGTTCATTCTAGCGCAGACGGATCAGTATAAACACCCATGCAACCATACTAGTTGGACTTGAAAAAGGCGAGGTTCTGCTTTTCTTATGCATGCATCACGAATTTCTTATAATCGAACCGCAATTGAGGAATAATCAGTGACGCCGACAATTAATTCCGGAAAGGTACAGTACCCGGTATATGAAGAATTATGGAATCAACATTTTTTCAAAATGAAGCAAAACAGATGATTTTCAGCTTTACCTAATGGTGCCACATATATCTACTAACAACTTATTTGATAGGCCTATACAGTGCTATTTGCACTGGCGAGGAAAGTCTTAAAACTCGTCTTCGCAGGTGCACGACGTATACAGAATGAATACAAACTATATTATTTGAATTACTACATAATGGTATCCATCCTTTAAGTTTAGAACTTCCGCCATTGATGCGAAGGCTCAAATATGGAATTGGAAGATCTGCTTTGAACAATATATAACGTGTACCTTAGCAAGAGTATGGATTCTGGTATTATTTGGTGTAGTAAGATTATCATCAATATTAAAATCAGATGGATATTGTTTGCCTGCTGGTAATTCAGCTTTGAATCCATCAACAGTAGGATGTGTCATTCTCAAAGCTTTCTGGAGACTCTCTTCAAACGTTCGTCCAATAGCCATCACCTATATAAGAAAGAGCAGGTGTCGAGAATATGCAAATAGGGTTATATCCACAGCAATTGACAATTGATGTTTTGAGTCTTGCTTGAAAAAGCTCATCTCTTTGTACACATAGGTTATGCCTACTATGTAATTGTAGATTTCTCGTCCCACCCACAATTGGGTGTAAGTTGTAAACACATAAGCAAATGTGTGACTATAGATGGAAACTATTTTTTTTTCTAGGAAAGTCTTAGATTCGTACCTCTCCAACACTTTTCATAGCACTACCAATTTCTTTAGACATCAGACTAAATCTGTCCATATCCCATCTGGGTATCTTAGTAACAATATAATCTAAACTAGGTTCAAAACACGCTGTTGTCATCTTTGTTGTTTGGTTCTGTAAAGATGGTAAATCTATTCCTAAAGCAAGTTTGGCTGCTATAAAGGCCAGAGGATATCTGAAACAATTAAAATTGATTGTAGCTCAGTGTTGCCAGATTTTGGATGATTTAATGATTATAAGAGACTGGTCTGAAGAAATGATGTTTAAAATAATGATAGTGAAACTGTTTCAATACATTCATAGATTGTAGATTTAGCAATCTATAGGAATACATCCACTTCGTGAGCCGACCGTACTCTGTACCTACCCCGTTGCTTTTGAAGCTAAAGCGGAACTCCTGGATAATCGAGCATTGATTTCTATGATACAATAATCTAACGATTCAGGGTGCAAAGCATACTGTATATTACATTCACCAATAATACCAAAATGTCTCACTACCTGGAATGAATGGCGAGAAATAATCGGACAGAGCAACATTAATTAAGTATGAAATATGTCAGGATTCATTATGGGGTTCATAATCGTAAAAAGATTTTCCGTGTGAGATTTCGATAAAAGAAAAAAAGCTATAGAAGTCCAGAGACGGCGTTTTTCAGAATGATGGAGTTGGTAAAGGATTTAAAAATGGAATTACTTGACAATGATATTAAACTTGTTCTGGAACGTGAACCATTTGATGAAGGTTGGTCGACTAACTTGACATAAAGATAGTATTCGTTGTAAGGAAATCAAAATATCTAGTTTTTAAATAGAAATTAAAGCAGCGGTTGTTCTGACCTTTATAGCCGTCTCTCTAAGTTTGTGATACTCTTCATTGGAAAGAGTTTGACTTGGTGCAACCACAATAGAATCACCTGCAAAAGATCTCATGACGGTCAAAGCAATATTCATAAAGGAAGATAAATTGAAAATACATCTAATGTTAAGACGGAACTTACTTTCACATAACTAAGATTTAGTTAGTGATTCTGTATTGTGGTTTATGATGTTCTAGAAAGACAAGTAAAACATTACTCCTTGTCCTCGTGCCAATATGATTGTGTAGAAGACTATGGAGATTATTGATTTCTATAATACCTGTGTGTACACCAAGCGGATCAAGATTCTCCATATTACAAACAGTAACACAGTTATCAAAGGCGTCTCTAACTACTTCATATTCGACCTCCTTCCAGCCTAACAATGATTGTTCGATCAACACTTGGTTAGTTATGGCAAATGCCTGGAACAAGAACATCGATGTGAAATATATCAAAATAAGGAAAATAAGTATTCATCAATATTCAAACCTGTTACATTTTTGTCATTGTTCGGAAATTGTTAATTGAAGCAGAGCTAAATTGAGACAACGGAGATATAGTTTGTTTTAACATTAACAACTCTCTAACTGAATATAGAAACAATGTTATATTCAGAGATAAACTTGGTATAAGATTCAAGAGAAACAATATGAAAAGATTCAGTACTTACATGTGTCGCTATTCGAGTAAGTTCTTCTTGATTCTTCGCCACTCCAGATCCAAGTCCACCTAAAGCATATGCTGCTCTTATCATAACCGGATACCCAATTTTCTCAGCTGCTTTGATAGCATCTGGTAAACTCTCTACAGCCATACTGGGTGCCAATTTCTCATCTATTTCTTTTAGTCTATCAGCAAAGATTTGTCTGTCTTCTGTCGCTTCTATACTGTCAATTTGTGTGCCTAAAACTTTTACTCCATACTTCTGGAATACGCCTTGTCTGTGAAGCTCGACACCTGCAAAATGAATATTATGTGGATATGGATATTAACTGAAGTCTTCAACGAAATGTAGTGTAATAAGGAACTGATATATTGTGAAAGTCATGCCTTGCAGTTGTAGCGGGAAAAATACGGAAAATCGAATCATATATATTGTGCGATCTATCCTTAACCACGGAACTAAACACAGCCAAATAGACAGCTAAAACACCAAACAATACTTTCAAAAGTTTAAAAAAAAATATAAAGAAACTAAGTACTAACGACCCGATTCGCAAAACGAAACCCGAAATAAATAAAACATTTTGGCGAAATATGAGGAATTACATGTATATCAATAATACGTGAATAAGTATTTCATAATGAAAAGTGGTATCAATAATATACTTACCACAATTTAAAGCCGTCTGTCCTCCCATGGATAACAAGATACCATCAGGTTTCTCTCGTTTGATGACTTCAGTTATAAACTCGGTAGTTATAGGAAGAAAGTATACAGTATTCGCTTGTTTCTCTCCTTCGGCATTAGTCTGAACTGACGCTATGTTTGGATTCATTAAAACTGCTTGAATGTCTTCTTCCTGGATTATATTTGTGGAGAATGATAGCTTGTTGGACACATGCGGAATGTTACAAACTCAATAGTTAACACATTATCCTATTCAATATTTCGCCAAAAGAAAATTTAAATTGCAGTAAAATAAAACCAAATATAATATTAAAGGGGACCAGTCTTCATTTTCATTGGTTGATTTGGGTCTTGAATATACTAAAGTATCCTTCAGAAGCACTAGAAATGTACGAAAATTGCATATTTCCTTCAAATATATCTTAAATTAGACATTTCTCCTTCTATTTCTATAGATGACTTTTCTATATATTGCATAGTATCGCTAATGTGTAGTAGGGCATTATAACTTTCAAATGCTAATAATTATGGATGCACATGGATTTGAAGACTCAAATTTCAATGGTGAGTTGTGATAACCAGTACTAAATTGCTGAGCTAAAAAAGTCCCCGTTTCTGAGACTTGGAAAAATGGACCCACGAAAATGAAGCCTGTGCCTCTTTAATAATATTATAACCATAATGGACATTCATATTGTAGCATTATGATCCTAGTGTCAATGATTTAAGTGGTATAAATGGCACCAACCCTTAGAGCTTTAATAGCTTGTGAACCACTGTAATCGAACTCGCCAGCCTGACCTATAGATAGTCCACCACTTCCTAATACTAAAACTTTTTCTACCTACAAACAAATAAAATCTACTATTACATTGCCCATCTGTAACTAAGAAGTAATAGAGTCAAACTCTACTAAAAGAAAACCAATCTAAAAGACATCGACAATGCTGCAAAAGTGCAAACGAAAGCTTGACTGGCACTACTTTTTCTGCTTCTAAAAATTCACTAATGATTACAAGTAACAAAAGCAGAACTACCTGCAGACGGTTGGGTAACTGTTCCCTTTTTCTAGGCATGACATGGGTGACGTTCTTTTTCTTAGTTGTGATCAAGTCCAGAAAATAGTCGAACAGAAACTGAAAGAACAACACAGTTCGTTATGATATATCAATATGAGGTTTCTGTCTGTTTCTGCCATCAACACAAGCCAATATTATAAGCTGCTATGTACTTTCTGCCATCAACATAGGCCAAGAAAA
The DNA here is from genome assembly GCA_029955415.1 of Lottia scabra. Lineage (NCBI taxonomy): Eukaryota > Metazoa > Mollusca > Gastropoda > Lottiidae > Lottia > Lottia scabra. The sequence goes on from JARJEI010000015.1 coordinate 7,059,896, forward strand.
GCTGCTATGATGTTTTCGTCTGCTGTGTGCATGATATAGAACTATTTAGAAGCTACCCACCCATATGCCATCATGTCTGATAGAAGAAAAAGCCAGAATGTTAAAGAACATTTATCTGGGCAAGTGTAAGAAGACTAACCTGGGTGTCCGTAGGTCCACCAAATGCTTCTGGGTGGAACTGGGCAGTAAAAATAGGCTTGGATTTATGCATGATTCCCTTGAAAACAAAGCAGTTATGAGCATCGTTTTGTGATATTAAAAGATGATTATCCTATACTCCTAATTGAATAACGACGCCATGAAGTGTACATTGAGAGCAATTTTAACATACTGCAGTATTTGTTGTACTCTAGCCTGCGTGTACCAAACCAAACTTATTACTATCTTTAAATCCGAATATTGTAAGAAACGTTTATAATCTGGATAATCAAAGTGGAATTCTTACCTCGTTGGACTTGTCGTTGGCATTGATAAATAAAACTTCCCAATCTTTCGATAATGTTTCTGTATCAATGGCAAAACCATGATTTTGTGAAGTTATAAAAGCCTGATCTGTTTTTACATTTAAAACTGGTTGATTGTGTCCCCTGAAGTTGAAATTAAAGAAACGCTGTTCCGGTAGCCGTCAAAAGTAGGTACCCCCGACCACAATAGAAATTTCGTGAGGATATGACGGAAAAATCAGATTATTGACAATGACATTTACCTGTTTCCAAGTGGAAGTTTATAAGATTTAGCTCCTGCTGCCAGACCAGTTAGTTGATTCCCCATACAGATACCAAATATTGGTTCTTCACGATCACTTTCTATCACCTATATCGTAACAGAAAACCAACATAACAATTATTATGAAGCCATCGTACATGGACATCTGTGTGTTGCTGTGATAAAGATCCGATGACAATGTCGGAAATCAAAATTGCATCCAAAGCATAGCAAAATCGAAAGTATTAAAGTAATACAGCTACCTACTGTTATCATTTTTATACGCCCACATTGAAATGTGGTCGTATATTGCCGTCGCCCCTGTCCGTCCGTCCGTCCGTCGGTCCGTCGGTCCGTCGGTCCGTCGGTCCGTCTGTCCACAATTGGCTTGTGAACGCAATAGAGACCACAGTTTTGGTTGGATTTGAATGAAATTTTGTATGTAGGATTATATTCATAAGATCTCGGACAAGTTCGAATTTGGGTTTGATTCGACTAAAATTCACGGAGTTTTACACCCAAAATATGTTAAAAATGGCTTGTGAACGCGATAGAGACCACAGTTTTGGTTGGATTTGAATGAAATTTTGTATGTAGGATAATATTCATAAGATCTCGGACAAGTTCGAATTTGGGTTTGATTCGACTAAAATTCACGGAGTTTTACACCCAAAATATTTTAAAAATGGCTTGTGAACGCGATAGAGACTACAGTTTTGGTTGGATTTGAATAAAATTTTGTATGTAGGATTATATTCATAAGATCTCGGACAAGTTCGAATTTGGGTTCGATTCGACAAAAATTCACGGAGTTTTACACCCAAAATGTGTTAGAAATGGCTTGTGAACGCAATAGAGACCACAGTTTTGGTTTGATTTGAATAAAATTTTGTGTGTAGGATTATATCCATAAGATCTTGGACAAGTTCGAATTTGGGTTCGATTCGACAAAAAATAACGGAGTTTTACACCTAAAATGTGTTAAAAATGACTTGTGAACATGATAGAGACCACAGTTGTGGTAGCAATTTAATAAACTTTTGTGTGTAGGATAATATCCATAAAATCTTGGACAAGTTTGTATTCCGGATCGATTCAACAAATATTTACGGAGTTTTATTAGTTATGAAATTAGATGCTTTATATTAACAAGATATTGGATGAATTCAAATCTGAACACCCATCCAACAAAAATTAAGATAGTAACATTCCTTGATATATTGACAATTTATGTAGTGTAAGTGGGCGTATATTGCTAGGCAACCACTTGTTAAAGGTCAGATAATCTTTCTCTCAGCATTGTCAGAAATATATTCAATGCTAAACATGTACTCTATCCTAATTAGAATATGGAGAAGCTGTCCGATGACTCACTTGTTTGACGTGTTGAATAGCGTCCGTTGCTAATTCTGGATTACCAGGACCATTGGAAATGAATAATCCATCGTACTTTTCTTTGGTAAAATCGTAATTCCACGGTACTAATTTCACTTCCACACCTCTCTTTAACAAGTCATAAAAGAAGATATGAACAGTTACAGTAGAATAACGTATAGGATGATTACTGTTTGATATTATGCACAACATAATATATTACGCATTCCATTTCTACACATTTAATATGTAAACTTCAAAACAACGTCGTTAGCATCTGAAACACAATTTCCAATTACATGTAAAGGAGCCTTGAAATAAAACAGTGGACCTTTCGACAAAAGCAAAAGAATCTTCAACTTACCATGACCAGAGAACGTAACATGTTGTGTTTGATACCACAATCTAAAGCTATGACTTTTATTGGGTTTCCTTTCCCAAAATATTGGATCTCCTGCAACAAAGATGAGTAACCAATAATTTGAAAATAGTGTCTCTTTAGCATCTCTAATAAGCTTATATTGTCTAAAAATCCAAGAAATCGGTGATTTTAAAAATTAAAAGAACAGAATGAGGACATTGATTGGAGCATTAAATAGCTACATTTTGGTGAGTTCTCTTAGTTTGCTCACACATATTAATTTCAATTATTGGAACCTTACCATCTATTCAAAAGCAGAAGGTAAAAGGAGAATTTGATATCCTGAACACATTGACAGATTTAAGTGATGCAGGGCGAATATACCTCTGCTGATAGCGCAGAACGATGCATCATAAACAATGGACATAAAAATACCTTGGTAGAAGCTTCAGCTATCAGATTTCTAATATTAGGATCTTCAAATTGTATAGGTTGATCATCATACTCAATTTTACCTAAAACTGTTCCCTGGCAATAAAAAAAAATATTTGGTCACTTGGTTATTTTCTACCTTCTTACTACTTCACCTGCATTTCGATGGCATCTGTGTTTTTTCAGACGATGTATTGTGAACAAAAAAACGACATATGAAACGTATTTTCCTACTAGCGGATCCATATATCAAAGCGTACAAAAAGCGAAATGAATTCATACTTTATCTCTAACCATCTTGGTGATCATTCTGGTATCAATACCATATAAAGCTGGTACGCCATCATTCATCAGCCATTGTGACAGAGACTTGACTGAGTTCCAATGACTATGTTCAGCTGTATAGTCTTGGACAATTAGTCCCGATACCTGAAACATACAAATACCATAACCTTTGCAACATATCACAATATTATGGCAGCCATGGTTTGCTGGAACTATGTCAAAATCGTCACGTGATCATGTGATTCAGGAAATTCAAACCATGGAAAATACCTGGGATGAACGTCGTTGACGGTACTGTGAAATAAATCTAAAATCTCACCTGTATTTTATCTGACTCCACATACCTTCGCAACCCAAATTCGTCTACTTTATTGGTATCTGGAACACCATAGTTACCAATGATTGGATAGGTCAAGGTCAAAATTTGACCTTTGTAACTAGGATCTGTTAGAGCCTCTGGGTACCTGTACATGTATTATCATCAAAATATATATTCTAAACATTACCGTTTCATAATGGAAATAATATTTTATTAACATTGATTGTTGAAACTTTTGAGCAAGAAAAGACACAACAAATGAAAATGAAATGAAAAGGAGTTTTACGTCCTACTTTTCTGCACCTGTTTGGGCAAAAGAAAGGACAAAAGAATAAAAGATAATCACCCTACAAGACCAGTATTGAAGACCACCTCGCCTGCAGATGAAACCTCTTTACCAAATGAATAGCCTTCAAAACGATGTCCATCTTCCAAAACTAGATGTGCTTTTCTTGGCTGCAAATTGGAGATAATTTTTCATTTAGACCATCATGCAGTGAGTTGAGATTGTAAAAAGTGAACTATTACGTTCTGAAATGAGTTTGCATGGTACCAGAATAATTGTCTGTCAATTTCAAGCGTCTTTTTATTAGGTTTTGTCGATCTGGTAGAAGAGTTCCGAAGTTATAGTTTTGAAATCTTTCTGGATGGAAACGTCCTATCACAATTTCGTTCACTTGGAAGGTATCAAGTTAACGAACAATAAAAGTGTTTAAGAATTGTAAACGTGTATTTACCTTTCTCAATTTATAATGTTTGTCATAAACAGTGGAATATCTACAATTTGAAATGTTCCCAAGTGTTGCTAAGCAGCCAGATTTCTTTAACAGAGGTAGTAGTCTCAAAATGGTCATTTTAAATAAATAATTATCAAACCTATATCTGGAATATTGAAATGATGAAAATAAATAACAAATCTGGGTTTATATAAATATTTTAAAGAACAACAAAATCATCAACCATCAAAGTTATATCAACAATGATGAAAACACACGAGAAATATGTAACCTGTTATACTGAGAACTGGACCTCAAGTAAACCATTCTGTGCGTTGAAAATTAAATAACATTCATCCATCCTTGAAGGCCATCTGTAATTGGCTGTCAGATTGCATTGGTTGTCACCAGTGGCGTGGTGGCCGGGGAGGCCTGGGGGGCACGTGCCCCCCCCCCCCCCCAGTGAATGGAAACCAGGGGGCGCCGACGTTGCAAGGGGGTGCCAAAAGCCCTTCGAAAAAAAGTCGGTCGGTAAGAAATAATAATTTTTTTCGAGCTTATTCTTTTAGTCCCAATACAACACGCCCCCCCCCCTTATTTTTGGCCGAATAATGTCAGAACCCTCTATAAAATTGCCGCTCGCCCCCCACCTTTCTCTAAATCCTGGATCTGCCTCCGTTATTGATATCCGTCGGTAAAGTTGAGCCGACCGACAGCAGACATAAACATACAAAAATACAAAAATATAGCTTCAAATAGCCTTCCCGCATTGTTTCAAATAGCTAAAACCTTGAAGTTTCCGGGGGTCTTGGTGTAAGTGTTTGTAATCACCCAAGAATTAAGCCTATTGAAAATAAGAGCAATTGAATTTACTATGAATTATTGCTCTCGGTCTTGAATTGTTTGTGGACCCGATAGAGAGTTGATATCTGGATGGATTTTGGTGTGAGTGTTTGTAATCACCCAAGGATAAATACCTATTAAGTTGTGATAAATGTGATAAATGAAGGGAGGGAGCCGAAATGTTACATTTCACAGCTATTCAAGGGAGACAACTATGAGGGTCTCTCATAGGTCCGCGCTCGCTACAAGCGTTCACTGTGACAAGTGCTAAAATTGTTTTTGTACTTCAAAATTAGGTCTTAATTTTTTGATGGATTTTGATGAAACTTGGTGTGAGTGTTTGTAATCACCCAAGGATGAAGCCTATTAAGTTAATCCACTTGAAGAAACATAATGTCAACAAAATCCGTGTAATATAAAAAAATTGTGTTTTGCGTTTCAGTATCGAATATTTTTATCGGGGCTGCAAGTGCCTGAAATATATCTAGATCGCACCCACAACAGTCTTAATTTTCAAAATTTTCCATGAAAGGACCCCCGTATTCCCTCGTTCCTCCTCTTCGACGCGGTGTTCCACGGTCGAAGGGCTCCAGAGGTTTCACATGTGCATCATGCATTGTGATCCATACCTGAACAGAATACCTTAGAGGTGTGACTGTATATTTGTTCCTCATAATAAATATTCCTCGTGGAACAAAATTATTATAATAAATAATTAGGAACTCTTATCATATAATATTTGGGTTAGGGTTAGGTCTAGTGTTACAGTATATAATAAAATATTATTATAGTGGAACTTATATATCGTCACAGAGGGTAGGTAGAGGAGTGTTCGGATGATAGTAGGCTTTTCTTACTTTGCATTAGAGATTTTTAGTGAAATTAATGATACAGCAAATCAGCTGCCGCCTTTTTAACGTCCCTTCAAAAAATATCAAATACGATATACATTATTATCAGTTCTATATAGCATTATGTGTAATAATACAATCATCTGTGCAGTAATGTAGCCGGTGACTGGATGAAAAGGGATTCTCCTTTTTCCCAAAAACTAAGGCTTGGGTTCGTTCAAAACTTTTATTTCGTTCTCATATAAAAAACCCTGTAAAACAATGTACAGAATTAATATACAATAAAATATTATAATACATATATAAACAATACATTATTTATGACACACTTAAAAATTACACACCGCTGGTAAGCTTATACGAATAAATATGTATATATCACAGTTTGCAAAGATTGTAGAAAATAACACTTGCTGATAAATATTACATAACTTCAACCTACCCGAAGTGGGGTTAAATATCAATAACTTAATATATACCGGGTATAACTTAACTATCTAAATAATTAACACACTTCTTTATTATGCCTGAAATAGTTGCATTATACTTAATAATAATACTTATACATAATACTACAGATAATACTATAAAACGGCACTATTAAACAGAATTACGTACTTTAATAATAATATGCTAAGATTACTAAATTACAAGTTAAAATATCCCAATTACACCCATTCTTACTAAAATTGGTAATTCCCTTGACAGTAACCCATAATAAGAAGAAACACACATACCTTTCACTAATTAATAAAGAATTAATTAGATAGCTGAATGAATATGACTTAAGAAAAAGTAAGTCTTGTTTCTTCCAAGATGGTGTAGGAAGTGTGGTATCCAACACACACAGTAGCTAGGGTGAAGATGAAGACAGCTCACCCCAGAGGACAGAAATAAAGAAAGGTGAACCCCAAGATAAAAATAGAATGAAAACAAAGGGTATTTACAGGTGATTGGCTTGTGCAGTGAAGTGTGCTGGTAGCTAAAAATAAACTTATTATACACTTAGAGATTGCTTAAAGAGACAGTCTCTGCATAAATAACCACACTGTCACATACTCCCCTCCTTTGAAAAATGTCGTCCCGACATTAAACACAATAAATACCAATACCAAAAAACAACCTTATGAAACTAAAAACAACCCTCCCCTACAAACTAAAAACCACAAATAACTTTAAGACCTTCACATACAATTCTTCTCCGATCTGGTGGTAATAAACTAAATTCATCAGAACACAGATACCTGAAGAGAGATGATGGTGTCATGGCTTCTGGAGTAGTTGCCATTTCCATAACATAGTCTTCATAACGAGATGGTATTCGTCTTGCACGTCCGGACGTTCGTGGCACAGGTGTCTCTTCTTCCTCAGAGCTGACCGACTGTCCATCCTCAGCAGTGTCGACAACCGCTATTCCTGGTGGATCACTATCATCAACTTCGTCCTGAAAATCTTCTACTGTAGGGCTAGCAGGGGGTGCAGCAGTATGCTCCTCCACCACAATAACAAAATCTTCCTCTTCACTTGTGCTGTCTGAATCTGATGGGCCTGTTGCTGATGGTATTCTCCTATGCCTCTCAGTAGTTACTGATACCGGTGCTGGTAAACCCATGGGAATAGAACCAATAGGTAGAAGATTGTTCCGGTGTAGAACTCTACTCTTACCGTGACCATCTTCTCTACTTACCTCATACACTGGTATATCTTCATTAGGCTGGTTAATTACTTTATATATATTCTCTTCAAACTTATCTGCGATCTTATGTCTACCTTCTTTAAATGCTAATCGTTTCACTAAAACTCTATCTCCCACTTCTAAAACTGATGGTTTCGCTTTCTTATCATAGTGTTCTTTCTGTTGTTGCTGTGAACCTGAAATTTCCTTGGATGCCAGATGGTACGATAATTCCATTCGTTTACGTAAATCAGCTACATACTTACTATGGCTCTGATGTTGATCCTGATTTACTAAACCTAACACAATGTCTAATGCAATATATGGCTTACGACCAAACATGAGTTGAAATGGTGAGTATCCAGTACTATCATGACATGTACTATTATAAGCATGTGTTAATGTGGGTAAATATTGCTTCCAATCTGATTTTTGCGCTGACTCTAAAGTTCCTAGCATATTCAAAAGGGTACGGTTAAACCGTTCACACATTCCATTTCCTGCTGGATGATACGGAGTGGTCCTTGACTTACGCATTCCACTCAAAACACACAATTCCTGGATGATCTTACACTCGAAACTACCCCCTTTATCACTATGAATCCGTTTTGGAAAACCATAATGAACAATAAAATTGTCGAATAAAGCTTTTGCAGTTGTTCTTGCATTGATGTTCTTAGTAGGTATAGCTTGAGCATAACGTGTGAAATGATCTGTAATGACTAATATATTACTGATGTTTCCTTTACATTCTTCCAAGCAAAGATAGTCCATGCACACAATTTCCATAGGAGCTGTGGATTGGATGTTAACTAAAGGGACACGAATGTTGGTAGTTGATTTTCTCATGATACACCTTTGACAATTCTTCAAATACTCATCTACATCTGATGACATCTTTGGCCAAAAAACTCTTTCCCGAAGAACTGATAAAGTTTTATCTCGTCCAAGATGACCCATCCTGTCATGAGCTCCTTGCAAAACTACAACTCTCTCCTCTGATGGTATAACTAGTTGCTGGATATACTTACCTGAAGAATAAGATGTTCTGTACAAAATATCATTGTGTATCACTAATTTATCAAACTGTTTGTAAAGTACTGCTTCTAACGGCGATGCTGGTGTTTTAGCTGGTTTCTTACCGGACTGAACAGTTCTAAATATTGGACCAATTACTGCGTCTGACTGTTGTTTCATAGACCAGTCTAGCACTGTTTCCGAAAACCCATCTGGTATTGACAAATCAGGAATTACCTGAGTAGCTAAGCACGAAGCATAACCTTCTTCATCATCCAACAACATACCTTTGAGTGCTCTAATAGACTTATCAGATATTTCACTGTATTCACCTGTTGGTTCCGGTAATCTAGACAAACAATCGGCATCTACATTTTTCTTTCCTGGTCGATACTTTATACTAAAATCATAATTTTCAAGAGCAGCTAACCATCTATGACCTGTAGCATCTAATTTCGCTGATGTTAAAATATATGTTAATGGGTTGTTATCAGTGAAAACTGTAAATGAATTACCATACAGATAATGATGAAATTTATCTGTTACCGACCATTTAAGGGCAAGGAATTCCAACTTATGAGCAGGATAATTTTTCTCAGATTTGTTCAAACTTCTGCTGGCATAAGCTATAACCCGTTCTTTCCCATCTTTAACCTGATACAAAACTGCACCTAAACCTCGAGCACTAGCATCCGTGTGAAGAATATACGGTTTACTACAATCTGTAATATGATTATATTAATAAAAGTGACTTCTGTACCATGTGTTTTACAATATGAATAATAACAATATATTTATAGATAGAAATCGATGTTATAAATATATATGTTAATTGAATTTATTTAAAATATTGTATTTTCTCTATAATATATACATATGTATATACATAATCAGATTAACAATGATACACTGCATAACGAACTGACACTGGATGATTTCAAAGTTGGCGTAACATCAAAGTTAACACTAACACCAACACTACACCCATTTCCACACCAACTTTAAAATCATGGAAGGATGTTTTGGTGTTAACCCATTTCAAAGATGCTTTTATTTTTTAAATAAAAAAACCAGGTGTTGAACTAAACCGCACCACGTGTTTATTCCCATGAAATTTAGAGGATTTTCTATTGGTAATAACACCAAATCCTAGCGGTTAACACCAGAATGATTTCAAAGTTGATGTTGCTGCTCAGATTGGTAAAAACACAAGGAATCTTTGGTGACTCGGTTGGTTTTGCCATTTAGAAAATGAAACTTTATCTGAGCAACTTTACGAAGCGGAAAGACAAAATGCCAAAAGTAAAGCAGCATGGATAAGGTATGGGTATTCACCAATGCATTTTGTAATTACGACATTGGTATTTTAACGTTGCAACACAATCGATAATTTTGGCAACGTTGTACCTCCATAATGTTATACCATTAGTTTTGCATTGAATAGAAACTTTATTTCCTTTATTGGAAATTTCAACAGAACAAATTTCAGACTGTAATGTGTGTGCATGTTTTTACTTTTAACACTACGAAGATATTCTAGACTAAAAGTAATATATTAAAATTTTCATTATAATAGTCTACTGGAGTAAATTAAAAAAAACCCAAATAATTTTCTCAGAAGGAATTTTCGAAGACAGTTATAGTTTATGTAGGCCTATACCTGCAATATGACCGGTATGTCAAACTTACCTTTTATTGTGTAAATACCCTTTTCATTCCCAAAACAGTAATCTATTCCAGATTTTAGTATACTGTAACCTCGAGTAAGCGGATTACACTGAACATATACCAACTGTTCACTATACTCAGTGACATATCGTCAGATTGAATAGGTTCAGTGATCATGCACTCACAGCGTGACGCCAACAGTTATGATGATGCAAGTGTGTGAAATTGTCAGCGAATAACATATTGAAATCTGTGAAAATTGCCACCGTTTTACATGTAAAAAAGAAAGTCTCTATAATGTGTTATATTGTTCTCGTTCTCTATAAAACGAGGTTTCTAATTATTTTATGTGCTGTTACAGTTAGTTGCAACACAGTCTGAAGATAATAATATGGTCTGTTTTATGCTGGTCACATATTTAATAAGATGAAAATTTCCATGCATTATACGTATTTGGACGAGATTGCAGTCCCTAATTCGAAATTGACAAAACACCAGGAGTTTTTTTATCCTCAAAGGACATCCAAGTAGGCTACTTGTAGGGGGTAATTAACGTCCAATCAATTATGGCAAGAATATAATTAGTTCCATGACCCGAGTTGTGTCGTCTAGGAAACCGAGAATTTCATTTATTATAAAGAACCCCATGTTCCTTTAGCAACGGTGCATACGGCTTTACCGATCTAATTCTTGCTTGCATGACACGCATTTTCTCATTATTATAATTTTCATTGGTTGTTAGTTTTCTTCTCGACCAATCATATAACTTCGAACACTTTATTGCGGGATAATGTTATCCTTCCAGTCGCGATTTTCAGGAAAAATATCCCACATGAAAACTATGAATATTGATTTCACATGGAAGGGAGTGTAAGACTTGACTGAAATTGGAAGTGGATATCTAGGACACATAAGAAGTACATGTATCTTTCTGTCAAGTTTCAAATCGATAGCCAAAGTTTAAAAACTATTGACTTTAGTAAGCTACTTGGATACTTGGAATTTATAGGCTAAACTACTCTACCAACAAGGACCACAATCTAAATTAAACTTTTTTTTGCATGCCAACAACAAGCGGGTTGCTGAGTTTTACAGTCGTAAAAGGAACAATGTTATGACGTAAAATCTTAAAGTCTGGTGGAGTTTCAGAACGAAGGTCAGAAATCATTTCAAGTAAGTTTTTGTGTAATAATTGAATTTAACATCTGTATATATCAAGCCACTTTCCTTACAGATTGTCTGTGTTCTAATTAGATTAAATCACCCTACAAGACACCCAATGAAATCCCTTTCAAAAAGATTATAGCCACATTATAGTCGGCAGTTCTCCTACGGCAGTCAGTTTGTGATTTTAGCTTCCAGAATAGAAAGCATTTGCAAGAGTTGTTCCGTTAGACTTGGATTAGATTAGGTGACGTAGAATCGTTTAGAAAAGAAGTTCCCAGTATATAACTCTGTTTAACCAGTTCCAATAGAATTCAATTCGCACTAAAAACTGAGTTTGGTGTTTAATAACTTATTTAACGACCCATGCGGCCATGATGTGATTTAGATCATTGGATAAAACATCAGCAGTAACGCATTAGGGAGGCCTGAACAGCAGCTGGTGTTATGCTATTATGAACTTATGACAATTAGGCCTATATGGTTCTTACCATTTTTGCATTTCGACTATCGACAAACTCAAATGTTAGATGTAGGCTCTACCAAAATTATTCGACTATCTAAAAAAAAATCCACTTAAATAACATAATACATGTAAGATCGAGCAAATGACGACAAAGCTCTACCAAAGCAGAGTCTGAAAGCGGTTTTCTGTTGCATCATTGTCTTCTTGAAAGATAATGGTACGGGAGTATTTGAAAATAGAAGGCTTGTCACGTTCCGTCGTTGTATTTATTTTAGATTCAAAATGGAAGCTCCAAAATCAATTCAAGGAACAAAAGAAGAAAAGAAAGAGTGTAAAGTTGGAGAGACTGAAAATCGTCCCCCGTCTGGTGGCATAGAAGAACTTCGTAATAAATACGGGTATAATTTACCACCAATTTCCACGTTACATCGTCTATATGATCGAGAGAGAAATAAACACATTATCAACAGTATCTTGAAATCACAGAACACTACTCCCACGGTGATCAAGCTGCTTTTCACGGGTAGATTGCCAATTGGTTACTTCAACGATCTGTGCTACGGTCAGGCCACCCCAACAAAGAAAATGCCACATAGTAGGCCTACCACCAATCCTCTACGAGATCGTGAACGACCATTGTGGCAACCAAAACCAAAACGAGTTACCTCTGTCAGAGAAATTGAACAGGCTTTATACGAAGCCAGAATACGTCATAAAAATCGGCTTGAAACTATTTCTAGTAAAGCTCACAGTCATTCAAAGGAGGTTGAAAAGGTCATAATGTGTCATCTGATGATCGAGCCTCGAGGATTGAGGATTTACTTTGACAAACTTGAAAAACGAACTGCAAAAGAGAAGCTGCTAGAGAAGCAAAAAGCAGAAAAGATTGCAGAGACAGCTAAACACCACGGCAGTGCAGAGAAATTAAAGCATTGACAAAACACACATTTTTGTTTGCATTTTAGTCTATCGTTTGATTTATTTTTCGTCGATTACATTTGTTATTCTGTTACTTCTAGTATTTTTGAAACTTAACATTGTTTTTGTTGTGTTGTTATTTATTACTGTTACTATTTGTTTATTTACATAATTTTGTTACGAAACATTTTGAAATGTTAGCCTACGCCATTGTATCTTTAAATGTTTAGTTTGTATATTACTCCAAAGTTTAAATATTGAAGAAATGTAAATATTGTTGATACTAAACCTTTATTGTATCAGTTTATATTTTGTTACCTCGTCCGTTTTTGGAAGGATTTGCATCCACTGTCAATGATAACTATACCGGTAATTTTTTCATTTGAGCTTAAAGCGATACCACCCTTTAGAATGAACAAAAAAAAAATCTCACCATCATCTCTTTCATAAGTCCCCTGATGAATATATACTTCTATTGACCAAGTAGTTTGAGAATTTAGATTTTTTGTTCATTCTGAAGCTGCGTTTACCGAACACGCGGTATGCGTATTGCGGGACGCGGCAACGGAAAGCGGTATGCGAAATGCGGTAAATATACCGCAATTCTATTTATCGGAAAGCTTTATTACCATTCTCTTCTCAATCACGATACAACCGAATCCAGCGGGATGTAATCATCGCCGTTGGGGCCTGTCATAGACAGGAAGAGACGTTCTAAACGAAGGCGAAGATGGGCAGTTCATCCTATTTTCAAGAGGCATATTACAACCTGGTACAAGAGCTGGGATTAGACGAAGATATGTTTCAGTTTTACCGACTCTTCCAGGGCTTGGGGTAGTTGAAACTGTGAAGCTGCTGTTTCCGGTGGCAGAGATTCACTAATTATGGTGCTATTTTCAGAACTATGAAAAAAAGAATTTAGTCTCCGAGGCATTACTCATCTTCAGACAATCTGTGCATCCGTATGACTGTCGTCTTTGGCATCGTAGATGAAAGGACGTTCCCCGACGAGTCCGACCAAACGTTCTATTACATCGTCGGGAAGTTGTTTTCCTCTCGGCATTTCAACTGTATGAGCGCAACTTCATATGCAGGACTGCATGGAAACAATAAAACAAAGCTTAGATAATTAATGCATGAGGACTTAAACCGCCACGGTATATTATACCGCGCGGAAAGATCGCTACCCCGACCGATCGGTTTTACCGCGTACCGCGTGCCGCAACGGACTCGCATAACGCATACCGCGTAACGCGGTCCGGTAAACGGATTAAGGAAAATGGCTTGGAGCGAAAAAATCTCTATACCGCATTCCGTTGCCACGTCCCGCGATACGCATACCACGTGTTCGGTAAACGCAGCTTAAGAGGTTGTCTTCCTTTAAATGATAATCATTGACGTGAGGTCACAGATTTAAAATAATAAATATAATTATATTAGATAATATATGCATCGCGCAAAGTCAGATCATGACAAAATAGGGCGCAATAATTGTATATGAGTGGACTTATCGTACGAGAAGTAGGCTACCATCAATTAGTGTTTCGAAAAGAGTAAACATATTCTGCTTCGCTCGTGCCACCCGCCATTACTGTATAGGTAAAAAAAATGAGGTGCAACCAGATCAATTCATGTCTGACTAAACAGATGCCAAATGCAAGAAGCGGACTTCTCCCTAACGACAAGAAATTTGTATCGTCCAGAAACGCCACTATGGACATGACGAAGACACAACAAATTACCACACTGCAGTACATCGTATAACACGAAGGCACACTATAGTAAACAAACAACTGAACTACTGTGGAAAATAATGACAGAAGGTAAATAAGTCAATTGACCCTGATACTTAGTCAGATAAAACCAGCCGTTGAGTGGGGCAATACCCGATACTTTGATGGAAAAAATGTCACATAACGTATGCGCTTAAAATTGTGGTCTGAAAGGATTAATCGTGATATTTATGCAGATACAATTAACCTCAGAATGAACTGAACCAATAAGATAATTATTTATTTTTGACTTCTTAAGTTTGATTAAATTTATGTACCTCTGAACTGGTTTATAGTAAAGGTATTTGACCTTCTGTTGTAGATGGGTACTGTCTGTAGTGGAACTGTAAGGTAAATCTTTTGTAGGTGAATGAATGGTTATTCGCTAGCAATCACCATGTTCAGGGTTGTTTGGGTCTTGTCTCTAACAGTAACAATGTAGACAGTCTTCAGAAGTCCTACTAAAACTATGCAAGAATGCACACATCAATATGAATATACCTCAAACTAGAAATTGTTAGCTTTCATCAAATTTAGATAAAAGCTTATTTGTTCAAATAGTTTTCTAAATGTATTTTCAGGCAATGTTTGAAAATGAGTGGTGAAAAGGAAGAACTTGTGGAGAAATGTTCCTGGTTACAAGATTTAACATTAACAGGTCAGATTGTCACTTTCATACCTACTAGAGTTTTAGACTTGTCTTAGACTTAGTGTAATTTGTATAGTTATTCTAGAGGTGCAATTTTATTTTATTATTTCTCAGTACTTTAGCTACAAAATTTTTTTTTTTAATTAAGGAATACCGGTAATATTAATTTTTGTTTTATATTATAGATGCTTGTTATGTTCAGGTGGGTAAGGAAGTAGTTGAGTTTAGTTCTCAGTATGGTAGTGAGAGAAGTATATCCTACACAGCAGCCAATTTAGCAGGGAAAGAAAATGTTTATCCTGGTTACGGTGATTTTACCCAAGCTTGTGTCTTTGTTAGTGATTTCTTAATTTTTATGCTTTAACATTCTTTATAATACCTTATATTACAAAACTGTATAATAACATTTGGATTAAGAGTGTGAATTTATTTGAATTAATTATTTCATTAAATATTTGTAATAAGAAATAAAGATTTTGGGTTATTGACTGAACCAAAAGTATATTGTAGTCTCATTAAAGATAAGATATAATGTTATTGTTTTTGAATTGATCAATATATCATGTTTGGTTTATGTAATGATTAGGTTTTAATTAATGTGTTATTGTTTGCTCTATAGAGAACATATGGTAAATGGTGGAAGAAGTGTCCATCAGCTATACCCAGATATAAACGAACACCAGAAAGTTTTTGTAGTGATGATTTTATCGGTAATTATTTTTATCATCAGGTTATTGAGGAAGGATAGGAGATATCCAGTCTGCTGCCACATGGACTGCTCTTAAAATATATTGACCACAACCTTGAAGATAATATGGAGGGGGGATTGTGTCATACATATATACACAGTGATACATTTTATATGTTCAGGTGGTTAAGAATGATGATGTGACTACTCTTTTGTGAATTTTTTATAAAATTTTGATATCAAGAATTCTTTTTGTGGTCTTACAGAAGTTGTATTTGATGAAAAAGTATGTCCTACAAAAGTGGAAGTCTATGAAACATATAATCCTGGGTGTATAGTTAAAATAGTAGCATGTGATTCTACATCTGGAACTGATGTAGATACTGGGCAAGTAGAGTAAGTATTGTCAGTATATTTTTGACAAGAAAAGTAAGTATTGTCAGTATATTTTTGACAAATAAAGTAAGTAGCGCAGTATTTTTTGACAAGAAGAGTAAGTATTGTTGGTATATTTTTGACAAGAAGAAAAATTACAATTTGGTTCAGGGAAGAAGACTCTAGACAAGTAGAGTTAGGCCGGTTTTAAAATGAAAAGAAATAGTCATATAGCTCTTCCAAATCAAACACTTGCCATTGCACACTGCATGGATTTTCCAAGCTTATAAGCTCAGTTATGAAGAAATGATATCTTACATTCATATCAAATCATACAATGTTTTATTTTTCAGATGGGTAACATTATGGGCTGGTAAACCAACTTATCCAAAGCAAGAATCAAATATATTTTCCCCTCCTCTGAAAAAAGTTAATTTCTTATCAAAGTAAGTTCTAAGACTTCATTATTCCACAGATATCACTTAGTAATGTACTGTGTATCATTTAAGTATTCAGGCAACATAAGTGAAAAATAACAATAGTTTAATAGTGAACGTGTCTCTATGAATAAGAGATAAGAAATAGCTTGTTCATCTGTTAATCTTTCCTTCATTTCAAGTGAAGAATATCAGAAGATCAAATTTAATTTTATTTAATTTTTATTCAGTTTAATTAGATTAGAACTGTGTCAGGAATTAGTAGAATACTATACAGAGTTAGACAGTATACGTCTTCATGGTACCAAAACTACTGATAAACCAAATACTCAAGTACGGCCTGATATTAATGATATTCTAGATGATGATTTAAATAGTAAACTTCAAGAATTAGAAATAAAAAGTGAAAGTAAAGTGCCGTCTGCTCACTCTACTCCAGAAGAAGAATCAAACAGAGAATTCAATGGATCTTTTGATTATTTACCTGTAAGTGTTTTTTTGACTGATATATTTCTTTAAATTTTTGAATTTAAAATACTTCAAGAATTGGCATGATATAAATGCTATCAATATCTTTAATGCACTTTAAGTTTAGAGACACCATTGTAATCTTTGAAATATATTTATATTATAGAGCTTTATTACAGCTCTTAGTATTTTAAGTCAGATACAATTAATAGCCTGTTGTTTTATTGTCATAAATTATAGGTGGTACAACTCAAATTACTATCAACCTTAGTGTTTCAACAGGGAAATTTGTCCATAGAATGTTGAGTTTATGCACAATTTGCCTCATTATGAGGTCACTCAATTACACTAATAACATCTCATATTTACAGGTTAAATAAATAAAACCTCACTAGTAGTTTACATTATGAGCATATCATTAATCATGTTACATAATTATGTACCTTTACTTAAAGAGTTCATTTGCTCTGCGTTACCAAGTTACTTGTATATTGAATGTAATCTTTCATAGGAAAAATGTAGATGTTTATTATTGTATTGTGTAATTTTGTCTGTTGCAGGGAGAAGTTATCAATTTAATTTTACAATATTTAGATCTCACTGATCTCTGTCATTTAGCACAAACCTGTAGGTCAGTATATTGTATTATTATTTATTGATATACTGTTTGATAGTGAATTATGTCTGGTATAGTCAAACAGAGATATTTCGGCTCATCCGGGTACCGTCAAAACATATACAAAACCAGTCTATTATATTTTCAAGGGTATAAAAGTATCTTATTTAGAGAGTTGTTTCTTTGGCAAGTTACAGCAACACCCTTGAAAATATAATGGACTGGTTTTGTATATGTTTTGACTGTACCTGGATAATCTCTGTTTGACTATATTTGTGGCTAATTGTTGTCATTTTCATGGAATCTCATTGTGAATATAAAAATACTGTCTAATTTAAGTGGAAGTGTTTTTTTCCTGTAACTGATTAAAGTTTAATTCCCTAATGCTAAGCATTTGATTTCCAATTACAGATTATTAGAAAAACATTGCTATGATCCTTTACTTTATACTGAATTAAATTTACAACCATATTGGACACAGGTAAGACTGTAACTTCTGAAATACTAATAAAACTTAAATTCACAGGCAGTTTTATGTTCAGGGGTCATTCAACATTCTACTGTAAAGTTCATCTGTTGTTTCAACAAAAAAAAATAGTTTTCCAATTCAAACATATTTGAGTACTAGAAACATTTTTCTTGAAGTCTATTTTTTTATGATTAACTAATGTCTTAAATTTATATTTTCTGAGTCAAAGTATGTCATCTACATCTAGCACATTCAACAAGAAAGATATAAAGTTTCTAGCTAATGATTACATTATCTTTGAAGGTAGGAGATTCAACACTCGCAAGTTTACAGTCAAGATCTTCTGCTGTACAGAAGTTAAATCTAACATGGTGTGGAAAGGGTGGAATTTTAACAAACTCAGGTTTACAACAGTATGTTAAGTTTAAATTCTCAATCTTGGTCAAAAGAGTATATATTCATCAATGGACTTTCCTGTTGTCATAAATATACAACAAAATTCCTGTATAATCTAAGAAATGCATCAAAATAAGTAACTATTGAAGAACAGTTTATTTTATATCAAAATATTTTGGACATTTCACTGGTGTAAATATAATAACTGAATGATTAAAGGTTATATATTTCGTGCTTGTGATAGTTGATATCATCCAATTGTTTCAATGAAAACAAAGCACACAGTCAGCATACGTTATCTTGTCTTGCAAGCTATTTTATAGAGTGATATTAATCTGAACCAATGACTATAATATATATTTACTTGTTTTGTAGTTTAATACCAATATGTAATATTAATTTAACCAGTATTAGACTAGCATCTTGTCAATTTGTTGATTCTACAACATTAAAACTTTTAACTCAACATTGTCCTTATATAACAGGTAAATATACTTGTATAAAACATTGTACATTACAGTTATGTTATAACATGTTATAAGTTA
The DNA here is from genome assembly GCA_029955415.1 of Lottia scabra. NCBI lineage: Eukaryota > Metazoa > Mollusca > Gastropoda > Lottiidae > Lottia > Lottia scabra. Next base: position 7,079,105 of record JARJEI010000015.1, read on the forward strand.
TGTTTTAAAAAAACGTGCAGTACATGACCTTGAACTTTCAGATATTTTCATGCTATCTTTATGTAATTGATGTAAGCATTTGCCCCTTGTTATTCAGGTTGAATATTTATTGAATAAATTTTTTGCTGGAAATATAAATCTGACATATGCTTCATAGCTATGAATTCATAAATATCTTTCATGTTCGTTATTTTTTTTATCAACTAAGATTAGAACATATCTTTTTCAGAGATAGATTTAAGTAACTGTAGAAAGTTAGATTCTACTGCCATGTTATCACTATGTCGGTTTGAAAAATTAAAACGATTAAATTTATATCGTACTCTAGTTGATATGCATTCAGTAATTGCTGTTTTACGGTAAGTACTTACCCTTTTTTCATCTTAATTCCTTTAAAAGGGATGTAAAAAATGTTTTTGACCCTATAATCAAGATAGGAGGGGCTTACATGGATATAGCTATAGCATCTAGTTGTTCTGAGGAATTAACTATTAGTCATTGAAAAATAGTGACCAATGCAATTAAATTTCTGGTGCAAAAAGATGTTTTTACTTGTTAAAATGGTGAATAATGCATTTATTACTGAGAGATCTAGAAATATTTTAAATATTAAAACAGAACATGAATTTTGTTAATATTAAAGAGTCTCACGCCTGATCATCTTAGACTATTGATAGTTTTATGTATATTAATGTTAAATATTGTAGGTCCTGTCCTGAACTAGAACATCTAAATCTAGGATCATGTATTGGTATAGCTAGTTATGATGATGTACTTATAGAAATCTCCAATAATTGCCAGTACGTATAAATAGTCTTTAATTTTGGTTTTAAATTCAAATCTGTCCTACAATTCTATTAGAATTTAACAGTTCTTTTTTAAGTGTTGGGAATTATTAATAGATACGTTTTTCATTTTAACCAGTAATATGTTGTTATGGCAATTTATTCTATAATTTTCAAGATATTTTATTTATATATTATGTATTGTAGTAATTTGATATCATTAGATCTATGGCAAGCGAGGTCATTAACACATATTGGTGTTAGAGCTCTAGCTGGTAAATGTACTAAATTACAAGAACTTGATATTGGTTGGTGGTAAGTGTTAAAATTTTAAGGCAGCCATTACTTATTGTTAATTAAGCAGTTTGATATTTATTTGTTATATCCAGTCTATCAAAAATTGCTTAATCAGCTGAAGTAGCCTAATTTCATTTATCTGTAACTCAGAATATAATTTGATGTCTGGTTTGACTTTAATTCTGTTCAATTAATTCTGTTAAATGAAATGTTACTATCTATTTCAGCCCTCAAGTTAAATCAAATACATCCTGTATAATATCATTATTAAAGGAATGTCACTCCATGAAAAAAATCTTTTTAACTGCCAATAGGTAAATATTTTTATTTATAGTTATAATAATGACATTGGTGTGTGTAAATTTTTGTGAACGATCCACTGCACCTTCTTACTTATTATATTTCATCTATTTCAAACAAAAACTATTTATAACACGAATGAAATAATATTATAATATGTTTGTAGAACAGTATGTGATAATGATTTAAGAGCTATAGCGGAACATGCACCATTTATGGAACAAATTGATATTCTTGGTACAAGAGAGGTTACACCAGCAGCTGTTTTAAGGTATATTAATTTGCTGGTTTTGATTGAAATGCCACCAATATTGAAATTAATAAAACATTATTTAAATCTCAGGGTCATCAATGAACTCTTTTTTGACACTGATATTGATTGATAAAATTTATTGCACACAAAAGTGTGTAGATGATTTATGCCAGAAAATTGGTTCTTTTGTGGAGCGCTGGATGTTCAAATTGGCTGCAACAACAACCTTTTTTCAGCAGTTTGCAATTTATCCTGTTGTATATATATGCTCTTTAATATTGTTATGTTCAATATACATTGTTGAGACAAATTAACTGCTGATTTAAACAAACAAAAACATTGACTAGCATAAGATATCAAACCAAATCAAACAACAAAGGGGTTGTCTTTGCCTTTCATTTCATTTCTAAACTCACTACATTTTTATTTTTCAGTGTTTTAGAGAATTGTAAGAATCTGGTATTTTTTGATGTGTCTTTTTGTGGTGGAATATATGATATACATATTGAAGACTGGTGTATACAGTTTCCTCATGTTAATTTTAAAAAGAGTTTTCAGTCATGACAGAGTTACGGTTTATAATTTTTTAACCTAATATTGTGGCATTATAGTGATTTACATGATGTATTTCATAAAAATTGGATTCAGGTTGAAAAAGATTAATGTTTTCACAATTTACTAACATTCTTTCCAAATTACAACTCCTGAAGAAATGAAATGGAGTTTTATGTCCTACTTTTCTGCACCTGTAGGGGCTAATGAGGATGGGAACTCCTGAAGAAATTTGGGATCATGGTTGACAATCATGATATTGTATGTCAACAAAGGGGAATTTTATATTGAAATTTGTGAAAATTAGAAATAATGTCCAGCATCTGTTAAGACCTAGTAACATTTGCCAAATATTTAAAATCAACCATCTGTTATTTTAAGATACGTAAAGTAACTAGTTAATTTATTTGTGTTTGTTTAAGATGTATTGTTTATGAATTGTAATGTGAAAGGTAGAAAGGGTTGATAGATGACAATTTTTTTTTGCATTTATTTCCCAGTAAATATTGATATTTTATACAAAATATTGTTAGTGATTTGTTTGATAATCTATAATGTTTTTAAATAATGTTACACCAACTATATATTTTTCATTTTCTGCATATTACTAAAACCAAATGCGTAATTTGTTTATAACATTCAACTACATCACAGTGTGAAATTACTATGTATCAAACATGAAGTAAACATTATATCTGGCATTTCTTATATTTATATTTATGAATTTTGTTTAGAATAGAATATCTGTGACAAATTTTAAATGATAAAAACATAATGCTGTGATATTTTGACAATATTCATAATAAACCTATCAAAATGATGTCTTTAATAAAGTATATTTATCCATTTCCCACTTTATCTGATAAAATACTCATCTGTAATCTCTAATTTCGAATTGAAAGATTATTGTAGAAAATTCTGATGACTTGTTGATAGACTAGTTATATTTTTTGCACACTGGGTAATAGTTAGATCATACTAAGTCAAAATTATGTGACAGAAAAATTGGCAGAGAGAGCAAATTAAGTTATTCCCTGTTAGGCCTTTATTTCATTTATTCCCTTCAAATTATAAAATCTTACTTATTCCATGTCAAAATAAATGAGAAACTATCTTGATCCATGCTATTGGTTACCAGGGCTTGCCAGGCAAGGTAACATATGCCCACTGGCAGCTGTCGGAAATGATAATATTTGAATAGACGATAATACAAATTTTATTATGTCAAAAGCATAAAAAATAAAGGGTTATAACTTATCAATTCCAATGATCACACCATGTTTCATTCGAATCGGTTGATAACTGTAGCTTCAATCCTGTTTACAAACAAATTTTGACGCATTTTTACAAAGTCAAGGGCAATAACTCAAAAACCGTAGTAGTCTCTATAGTGTTCACAAGAAATGTTGACGGACCGACAGACAAGGGGCGACGACAATATACGACCATATTTTCATGTGGGCGTATAAAATTGAACAAATATAAAAAGTAATTTGATAACAAAATATATTTTAATGTATATAAATATAACAAATTTATCAACAAATTTCAAATACAATATTTTCATCTTTTCGTTTCTGAATAGAAAACATTCACAGTTGAGAGTTGAGTTCAGCAAATCCAGTGGTTCATTGGTATTTTCTCTACTCCACCCCTTCATGAGTTTTCATGTGTCTTATTATATTCTTCTTGATGAGAAATGTTTTGCTGCATACATCACATTTATAGGCACAATTTTGAGAATGTTTTGCCATGTGATAATTCAGACTCTCATTTGAATTACAGGAGTGATCACACAATTTACATTTGTACTTGTCTTGATCTTCATGAAGTTTGCTATGTTTACGTAGATATTTTAACAGACTAAAGGCCTTATCACAATGCTCACATTTATAAGGTCTATTTAGTGTATGAGTCTTCTTGTGTTCGAGAAAATAAAACTTTTTGGAGAAGAATTTGTCACAAACATCACATTTAAAGGCTTTGATCCCTGAATGTGTCAAAAGATGATCTTTTAAAGTGCTTTTTCTTTTATATCCTTTACCACATGTAGTGCATTTAAATGGGTGGTCCTCTGAGTGAACACGAGAATGCATACGTAAAGCTACCCCAGTGATAAAAGTTTTTTCACAAATTGGACACTTGAAAGATTTGTTTCCTGTATGCATTTTGACATGATAGTCTAAATGGCCTTGTTGTTTAAATGTTTTACTACATACTTCACATTTAAATGGCCGTTCTCCAGAATGAACATACATATGCCTAGTCAGTGTATTTTTCTGAGCAAAAGCTTTAAAACAGACATCACACTTATAAGGTCTCTCTCCAGTATGAGTTCGGTGGTGATTCTTTAAATTTTTTGAGCTAACAAAATGAGCATTACAGATCTGACATTGATACTTTCTCTCCTTGTTGGTGTTGTGTGAATATCTGTTGGTGTTTTTGGTGGGATAATAATTTGTATCACCAATTGTTAATACTTTAGAAGTTGATGGCTGGTTAGGATCATTGTTTTCAATGTTATTTAGTGCTTCTATCAACAGTCCATCATTATATTCAGCTAGGTAGTCATGGTGACCATTTGTGATTCCTTTTGAACTTGTGCTCTACAAACATATTCAAAAACCTTAAAAAAAATTCTAAAAGCATTTTCCTTCAAATTAAAATCCATGTCATCTGTGCTTGCAAAAATCAATCATGAAAGACAGACAAGACAAGACATGCAATTCCACTTAAACTAACGTGACGTTACTGACAGTGATCTACCTACTAGAAGCTACTATTGATATCTATGCAGATCACTGTAAGTGATGTCATAAAACGTGTTAGTTTTAGTGGAATTGCAAGAACCACAGATGTCGGAATGGAAATTGGAATGACACAAATTGATGCTATCAGTGCCCCCAATACACATACAAAGTTTAGAAAACCACTCTAAAAACCCTAAGGTTCATTAGCTGCTACCAATATATCGCCAAAGTGTTCGCATGGATTTCGAGATTTGTTTTACGGTTGGGATCGTTCGAGCTTGGTTTAATTATTTTATTTTATTTATTTAAGAGATGTTGATCAGCCTTTTTTCCAATTTGACGTTTTACCCTAATGGAAATATCAAATACCAGAGTATGGACTGCTTACTGGTATAAGAATATGAACTACCTGTTGATTGGATGGTGGAGGTTGATATCTAGACATAAATTGTTGACACGATTCTTTCAATATCTCAGCTTCTTCAGCTATTTCATAAAACTTATTACAATTATTGATTGTAATTCTTGTTATTAACATCTTCTGTGTTCTGCAAATAAAAATATTACCCCAATTAATGTAGACAGGAACAGCCTTACGAAGCCTGATATTTCAATGCCACTAATTTGGTGGTTGAGTTCTTATAAAATTCTGTAACAATAATTATACCAGCCAGACTCATGGTATTTATAGAATATCAAATAGTTCTAACAAAAAAACTTATTGATGGAGATAACTGTCTTACTCTTTATGAATATAGCGGTAGCAAGTAGTCAGTGTGTTAACCATATAAATTTATCATTTTATTATAGCTTGGAATTGTACATCATATTTATTAGTCTTTGATAATACCATTTGTTATGTTAAAAACAACCTTTAACTAACTAACCTTAAGTGGAGATCTTCTAATCTAAATTTAATAGAACTCTGTAATAACTCTAATAGTATATTATCTTCATAATGAGGATCAATCTCACCAGTATATACCCATTTAATCAAGGCATAGGCAACTTCATATCTCAATTCTACAAAATAAAACAAATTTATCAATATCAGCTGTTAGTTTCAATTACTGAAAAATTTGGCTTGCAAGAACTTTATGAATGTTACTCTCCCATGTGAAAATACAATGTGCCTTAAGATTTTGGTTGAGCTTTTAATGGTATTAACTTTCCCACAGCTAATGAAATTTTGTTTCACTTCTATTTTGCACCTGTTAGGGCTAAACAAGGGCTACTGGCTGAACACTTGAATATATATATATACAAGTAGGCCTGACAAAACAAATGAGAACCGCTTGCAAAAACTTGAACACTCAATCAAAAACAATAATATGCTAGCATTTGGGATATTTTTTAAGTCTTAACACATATATAAGCATATGATATTTGTTGTAAAAAATTCTCAGTACCTGATAAATCAAGTTTATCAATTTCTTCTAGATGATGTTCACACCAATCATCACTTTTAGAGGCTAAAACTAATTTATGACCATAAATACTATGTCCACCGTTTAGTATTATTACCAAATCACTGAAGGAAAATAGTCAAAAATAGCAATACTTGTAAAATAAAAATGTATTGTTGATCTACAACTCTTAAAACTTCTTAAACCAGTTTACACACAGCTTTCAAGAAAAAATAGTAAGAAGGGTGACTCGTGCTGGAACCTAAATGAGTGAGATCAATGTTCTAAAATCATAAATTGGGATTCAGACTAGGTTTTACAACAATGGCAAACAATTACCTGTACAATTAACTAATAGTCTTTTACCTGTATAATTGTTTATTAAACAACTCATAAATCATATCTTGTAATCTTGTCGATGGATGAGCCTCTTTTTCTTCCACCATGCCTATCATTCCTACCAGAGAGTTATACTTTTTTTCAACATTCAAAAGTTCCTTCTGTAACTTCTTGTTTTGTTCTTCTATCTGATAAAGCTCACTTCTTGAATAAGTTAACTCTAAAAGAAAGAACAGATAGAAATTATCAAATATTTTACAGACTATCAAAGTCACATGGTTTGGTTGTTACATTTATTGATACACCTCTGATTTAGCCTGATAAATAATTTTTATTATTTTATTTACTTTTTATTGAAGTCTTTAATGAGTAGCCTAGTTTGAGAAATTACATTGTGACAGTCAAAGGATTTGATGTAGCACTAGCAGACGTGTAGTTGAAAATTCTCACATACAATTTTCATTGATATTTTCCATAATATGGTGGAAATGACAGGGAGGAGAAAACCTGGGTTGATTTTAAAGGGGGAAACAACTGTAAGCCATTGAAAATATAGCATTGATGTAAATTGGGCGATTTGGTAGGAATGTCCGATTTGGCAGTGATTGACAAATCGAGTGTTTTAGTCTCCATCGGAATCTTTTACAAATAAAAATGAAAAACAATGCATTTCCATTTACTTGAATGTTAGATCATGGTGATTTAAAAAGGAAATATTGGACAGATAAACACATTTCACATGTTTGTGTTTCGTTTATCTTGGCGTCTTACCGTCCATCTTGAATGTCAACTCGGACAATCTAACAGTTCGTAACTACAAACCATTATTGCCCAAGAAATAATTAACTTACATTATTAACCATAGGTTTATTCCAATCGCTAGACTTGATTATCGTTTTATGTTTCATGTAAAGCTGATTATAAAATTTTTCGTGATTGTAAGCTGTAATATGCCTTATTTGTATAGACGTTGTCATTTGACAAGAAATGGGTACGATTTCGTACTTGAACCATTTGATACTTTTTGGAGAAGAGTTCCATTGATTTTTTTTTTCTGGAAAAAATGTTAAATTCTCAAAATATTGCAATGCGAACTAATTTTGTACAAAGTATAGAGTCGAAGCGTTATCTGAAATCTAAATATCGATATGATGATCATCGGTAATGTTTGTGTAAGGGCTAATTTTACCCTTTAACTAATTTTTAATCAAGCTATTATTATTATTATTATTATTGATAACAATCAGGCATTGTATTATCAATTATAGACACCCCACTCTCCCAAACTGTTTAAATGAATAAAACAAACTTTTTCTTGAATTTAGATGAGTTTTAAAGGACTACAATAGATGTGATGGTTTTATTGATAATATAGTATCGTAGTCAATGCCTTTGACATTGATTTAGTTCTAGTCTAATTCATTGGTAGATTTGTAAGTATGGCACTGGCAGAGAAAATTCAACAAGTTTCCAGTTATGACCTTCCAGAATTACCAGAGGATTTTAATACAGATGATAGGGAAGATGTAGAAAGAAAATCTAGACTGACTCCAGATAAAGAATACATGCAATGTGATTTATGTCATGCTGAATTTCTTACACATGATTCTTTAGATGCACATAGCAAGGAATGCATCAAAAGTAAGATTGGAGCAATATTCGACCAAGCTCTTGTTAATGATGATCAATTTTTGTGTAAATTTTGTGGAGAAGGATTTGATCAAATGAGCGACTTGAAAAAACATTGTGAAATCCATAGTGAACTCAGACTGAAACAAGAACCTAATTTTTTAGGTTTATTTGAGAAAGGATCTAATTTGATTGTACCAATACGCAAAAGACCCTACTTGCCAGAAGCCGATCCAGATTTCAGTATAGAGACTATGTTTACGTGTGATCTGTGTGGTAAACAATTTAATCGTAAATGTAACATGAAATTACATCGAGATGGTGTTCATAGTAAAATTAAAAGATTCGAATGTGAACTTTGTGGAAAAACTTTTACTCAGAAAAGCTCTCTACAAACACATAACAAAATACACACAGGAGAAAAGGAGTTTGAGTGTAGTGAATGTGGTAAGAGATTTATTTTAAAAAGTGACATGCATAAGCATTTCCGTAGTCACACGGGAGAGAAGCCTTATCAATGCTTCATTTGCCTGAAATCTTACACATCTAGTGGCAATCTTCAAAAACATAAGCGTATACATAGTGGTGAAAAACCCTTTGAATGTGGTGTTTGTGGTAAAAAATTTGGACGTAGCAGCACAATTCAACGGCATATGTTAATTCACACTGGAGAGAAACCTCATATTTGTGATTTCTGTGGTAAAGCTTATAGATATAAAAATGTGCTGAATGATCATATAAGATCTAGACACACTGAAAGAAAAGGATTTGAGTGCATTCTGTGTGGACATAGCTTCAACAAGAAGAAGGAATTGAAAGAACATGAACGTCAACATAGAATTGACAGAATGAAATCTAAAGATTTTGTTGTGAGACTCAGGCCAATGTAAATTGCTAACTGCTTTAACCTCATAGATTCCTAGTTAAATACCAGTTGGCAGTACCATATATCTAACATGTCTAGTTAATATTATAACAATCCATATATACCTAAGTTTTTTATGCTATCTTTATAGCCAATTAGAACCCTTGACTCTGAACAACTGAACAATGCTGCATTTACAGTCAGAACAGTACCCAAATAACAAATGCATTATTCTGGCTGTAAATGATGAATGTAAAAGGATAATTGCCAGTTTTATAAAAGAATTCGTCCCTTTTCATCACTTGGTAGTTGGTAATACTGGTTGATAAATCGATACCTCGTCCAAAGTCAAAAATTATATAGGACTGATATTCAATATGATTATTATGCCTTTAGATGATTGTTTTGAAAGAAATAGATAACTGTTCGATAGTGCTGTACTTTAATGAAATTTTTAGAGGAATTTTTAAATATTTATATTTAGTTTATTTGTAATGGTTAAAAAGTGCTAATCTGTTTGTTGTAGGTTATATTATTATATTAAATATATGTTTATTGTTTATTATTAAATGCTTTCAATACTTATGTACACATATATATTGTTTTGACAATCCCATACAACAGGCCTTCTCAAATGGCGACCTATGGGCCAAAATCCCTTCCGCTAAAACGCTCTGCTTGCTTTGCTAGCTAAGCTCTCTGGCCCTTATTTTTTTTCATACAATGCATTTGGCCCTTTACAAAAATTAATAGACAGGCTACTCTATATGACAAATATGACAAAAATGAGGCAAATGCCATGTGTTTTGCAATGATGAAAATTATCCAGGACAGCAGCATTAGCCAACTTGCCTATTCCAAATGTCAAGATCTTTAAGTGCTCAGCCTGTAGCCCATAAGGCCTCAATTTATTGTCCCATTCATTGACAAGAAACTGTACTATGTCTGCCCCTCTGCCCTGCTCCCTGCATCATCATTAAATGAACCTGAAAATTCGAAGGTATGATCTTGGTTCAAGTCGGGATTAAACCCAGACTCCCCAGTTAGCTACCATGCTCCTAACTCTTTGAGCCACCACAGACCTCCATTTCTATATGAGAAGGATGAATATGGAACCAAACATTTACTAATATATAATATAATTGTATAAACATACAAAGCTGCGATACATAATCAAAAAAATATGTTATTATAAAATAGATCTACAAAGTCGTGTTGTTCATGTTATTATAAAATAGATCTACAAAGTCGTGTTGGACATGTTATAAAATAGATCTACAAAGTCGTGTTGTTCATGTTATTATAAAATAGATCTACAAAGTCGTGTTGGACATGTTATTATAAAATAGATCTACAAAGTCGTGTTGGACATGTTATTATAAAATAGATCTACAAAGTCGTGTTGTTCATGTTATTATAAAATAGATCTACAAAGTCGTGTTGTTCATGTTATTATAAAATAGATATACAAAGTCGTGTTGTTCATGTTATTATAAAATAGATCTACAAAGTCGTGTTGTTCATGTTATTATAAAATAGATCTACAAAGTCGTGTTGTTCATGTTATTATAAAATAGATATACAAAGTCGTGTTGTTCATGTTATTATAAAATAGATCTACAAAGTCGTGTTTGACATGTTATTATAAAATAGATCTACAAAGTCGTGTTGGACATGTTGTTATAAAATAGATCTACAAAGTCGTGTTGTTCATGTTATTATAAATTAGATCTACAAAGTCGTGTTGTTCATGTTATTATAAAATAGATCTACAAAGTCGTGTTGGACATGTTATTATAAAATAGATCTACAAAGTCGTGTTTGACATGTTATTATAAAATAGATCTACAAAGTCGTGTTGGACATGTTGTTATAAAATAGATCTACAAAGTCGTGTTGTTCATGTTATTATAAATTAGATCTACAAAGTCGTGTTGGACATGTTATTATAAAATAGATCTACAAAGTCGTGTTGTTCATGTTATTATAAATTAGATCTACAAAGTCGTGTTGTTCATGTTATTATAAAATAGATCAACAAAGTCGTGTTGGACATGTTATTATAAAATAGATCTACAAAGTCGTGTTGTTCATGTTATTATAAAATAGATCTACAAAGTCGTGTTGTTCATGTTATTATAAAATAGATCTACAAAGTCGTGTCGTATATGTTATTATAAAATAGATCTACAGAGTTGTGTTGTTCATGTTATTATACAAGTGGTTGCCTAGCAATATACGCCCACTTACTACATAAATTGTCAATATATCAAGGAATGTTACCAAAACTGTGGTCTCTATCACGTTCACAAGTCATTTATAACATATTTTAGGTGTAAAACTCCGTAAATATTTGTCGAATCGATCCGGAATTCAAACTTGTCCAAGATTTTATGGATATTATCCTACACACAAAAGTTTATTAAGTTTCCTTCCACAACTGTGGTCTCTATCACGTTCACAAGTCATTTTTAACATAATTATTTTAGGTGTAAAACTCAGTGAATTTTTGTCGAATCGAACCCAAATTCGAACTTGTCCGAGATCTTTTGAATATAATCCTACACATAAAATTGTATTCAAATTCAAGCAAAACTCTGGTCTCTATTGCGTTCACAAGCCAATTGTGGACAGACGGACCGACGGACGGACGGGGGCGACGGCAATATACGACCACATTTCAATGTGGGCGTATAAAAATAAGTCTACAAAGTCGTGTCGTATATGTTATTATAAAATAGATCTACAAAGTCGTGATGTACATGTTATTATAAAATAGATCTACAAAGTCGTGTTGTTCATGTTATTATAAAATAGATCTACAAAGTCGTGTTGTTCATGTTATTATAAAATAGATCTACAAAGTCGTGATGTACATGTTATTATAAAATAGATCTACAAAGTCGTGTTGTTCATGTTATTATAAAATAGATCTACAAAGTCGTGTTGTTCATGTTATTATAAAATAGATCTACAAAGTCGTGTCGTACATGTTATTATAAAATAGATCTACAGAGTCGTGTTGTACATGTTATTATAAAATAGATCTACAAAATCGCGTTGGACATGTTATTATACAAATGGTTGCCTAGCAATACACGCCCACCTTCCTTAATTTTTTTTAGTATATCAAGAGCATTCCCCAATTGGTGTCAAATCGTATCAAAAACATAACCTGTCCAACCAAAGTTCATTCAAATCAGGTGAAAACTGTAGTCTCTATCGCGTTCATAAGCCAAGGGCAATACCTCAAAAACTTATCAACGAATAATCATCAAATTCAAACTTGTCCGAGATCTCATGAATACAAATGTTCACACCAAATTTCATTCAAATCAGGTGAAACCTGTAGTCTCTATCGCGTTCACAAGCCAATTTTGATGCATTTTGACTAAGTCAAGGGCAATAACTCAAAAAATGTTCATCGAAAAATTGTCAAATTCGAACTTGTCCGAGATCTCACGATTACAAATGTTCACACCAAATTTTATTCAAATCAGGTGAAATTCTTATCGCGTTCACAAGAAAATTTCGACGCGTTTTGACTAAGTCAAGGGCAATAACTCAAAAACTATTCATCGAAAAGTCATCAAATTCGAACTTATCCGAGATCTTATGGATATAATCCTACACACAAAATTCTATTCAAATCAAACCAAAAATGTGGTCTCTATTGCGTTCAAAAGCCATTTTTAACACAATTTGGGTGTAAAACTCCGTGAATTTTTGTCGAATCGAACCCAAATTTGAACTTGTCCGAGATCTTTTGAATATAATCCTACACATAAAATTGTATTCAAATTCAAGCAAAACTCTGGTCTCTATTGCGTTCACAAGCCAATTGTGGACAGACGGACCGACGGACGGACGGGGGCGACGGCAATATACGACCACATTTCAATGTGGGCGTATAATAAAAATAGATCTACAAAGTCGTGATGTACATGTTATTATAAAATAGGTCGGTTTAGGACCTCAGTTATAGACTTGCGGTCAGCATGGTGAAAGGTTCCAAAGTGAAAAGAGAATTTGTTTTTTTTTTCCTTTTTGCAAATACATACCCCCCGTAATATGCCACTGATTAAAATATATTATATCTAAATATCTAAGTCATAATAATCATTATAGGCCTACTATATATTCATATTTTTCAATATCACAACAATACTAGAAATGAGTACTTATGCTACTATTTGAATAGTTGACTATTGTTAAGTAATATTATTTTTAATCTAATTCACATCGACATTTAAGCTTAATCCAAAAATACACTATTTTGTCGATTATAGTTAATTCTCAACACTTAAAGGGTCATTCTGCATTTTTCAAAAAAGTTTCCATTATCAAAACCAGCGCAAATATTACCTGAAAGTATTTCTAAAGTATGCTCATTATACCTATGCATCTTCTTGATCAATTTGAATTTGTTTTTTAAAGGGTTAATTACGAACAGGGAGTACTTATTGTTAATTAAGCAATTTGACCTAGTTTGGGTGTTTGCCCTTTAAACGGCTCAATATTTCTAGCTGAAACCTTTTAAATACACAAGAGGGACATTTCTCTACAATTCGGCGTATATTTTACTCAAATCCGTTCAGTAGTTTCCTATCAACGTCCAAAAAACATAACACACTTAAAAACCTTACGTAAGGTTTTTTAAAATTTTAGCATGTTTTTAGCGTTTAAAAATTAACGGCTGGACTTTTTTAGTTAAAACTTTCAGATGCATTAAAGGGCATATAGTTACAGATTTTGGTGTAAAGTTTTCATAAATTTGAGCAAAAAAAAATTCAGACTGTCCCTTTAAATATAATTTCTCCCAATTTCTTTAACCAGGCTGCCTTTTCCATGTCGTCATTTCCTACCGGTAATTGCAAGCTCTGTTGATCTCTGAGCACTCTAGGTACTGTGCTATCATTTACTATTGCGGGAATCAGATGCGGCTTTTCGGAAGGGAGCATGTCAACTGGATATTCATCTAAATATGCCGAGTTGTTGCCCTTGACGATGCATATGACTGCAACATTTCCTTTTAATGATTCAGTTAAGGCCTCCCGTCTGTCTAAAAACGGTGAAATATCCTCGTCGTTTCGAACCACAATCATACCAAGCTCCATCAACCAGCTTTCAATCATACCAGCTTCTTCAGCACCTTGGGAATCTGCCAGGATCCTAAAATGACCAATAGCATCATCTATCTTGTAAAAATATTCAATCGGCCACAGGAAACATTTACTAGCCAATGATCTGTTTCTAGATACCACAGCAACTTGTAAAATCTGCATCATTGTCGAGATGACAAGTTGATCAATTCCACGTATATCGGTAATTAATAAAAACAGTGTCATTGCCAAACAATCTTCATATTTTCCCATCTCTAAGTCTGCTGCAATTTCTTCTTTTATGACAGTTAATGAACCGCTTCTAAGTATACGTTCCAATCTTTCTAGATATGCATAATTAGATTTCCCATGAAAAAAATGAAGTTGTTTTAAAAAGCAATCCCTTTTATTTGTATAATCGTAGAATTCTGATCTACCTGTATTTGGGAATATTTCGATAAATTTAAATTTTGTAAAATCTTCTCGTGGTGTTGATTTAACTAGGGATAAAATACCATATACTATACTCTTCTGGTTCATTTCTATAGCCTTCAGGTATAACTCATTCTTCTTAGATTTGTCTTGTATAGAGTACACCATGGCTTTATAACATCTTGATAAATTATCATATTTTTGGCACTGTAGAGCATATTCAGGTGAACTTATTCCATTAAAGCATTCAAATGCTTTCTGGTAGTTTGGAGGATCCAATTTTAGGTACACCTTGCCTAATTCTATAGTAACAATGACAGTCGTTCCAAAGCGACTGGCTTTTTCTAAGCAATCAATGACACGTGGAGTTGTACCTTCTAACTTTTGAATTGTCAAAGCTAAATGGTGATATGCAATATCAGTTTCTCGGACAGCAATCGCGTCTTCTAGAATTTTCTTAGCAGCTTCAAATTTCTTGATCTTTCTTAAAATCCTACCAGTTTCTTGTAAAACTACTGCGTTTTCGGGGTCTAAACTCATGGCTCTGTCCAAATAGTCGATAATAATTTTATTTTTATTGTGAACGTCTATTCTTAGTTCTTGAAAATCGACATCTTGACAGTTTGGTTGTATGTATAAAACAGCAATTTCAACTAAACATAGAGCTTTCAGGGTGTCATTTGAGCAATTAACGATGATGTCATCAAATATTTCTTTACATTTGAAAAAATTTGCAGTAGGGTCTAATTTGGTTGGTAACATCATCCTGATATTAGGATGTTGACATCTTCTCAAGATCAGAGCTAATCTATATTTCCATTCATATTGGTCTGGTTGCTCTTCTACTACTTTAGTAAATTTGGAAATAGCTACCATATTATATTCAGGTCCGAATTTGGAATAGGCATATGCTGTTTCTGCTTCAGCTTCAGCAACTAGAAGACGATCATCTTTCACTTGGCTCAGTGTTTTCAGACGTTCCTCAGCGTCAGTGAAATTCTTATCATTCGCTGACAAGATAACCTTCATACAAATAGCATTGATATTGTTTGGATGGTTCAGCAATACCTTGTCATTCTCAGCTTTACACTCTGGTATTTGTTTGAGGACAAAGTGAACAAATGATACAAGATTTCCCTGTGGTACTTGTAGAATATCACTTGCATCCTTATCTGCCTTGTAAATTATATCTTTTAGAACAATTCTTCGTACTTTCACAATGTTGAGATTGAAGAGACTTGGAACCATACGAAGACGTTCAATATAGTCAGCAATATTCATCCTTGGTATTTTCTAGAATTATACAATGAATAAATACGTTAGTGATAATATAAATTAATAAATACATGTAACTTAGTAATTATTAGTATTACTTGTTGAAAATTGACATAGCCGTAGGAGACAGGGGGGCAGGGGGGGCAGCTGCCCCCCCAAATATTAAGTTTTCGGGTAAAAAATCCACAAAATCGGGCAAAATATCATTAAAATTCGGGCAATAAGTCGATTTGCCCCCCTGTTGAGTTGTGGGCCCCTACGGCTATGAAAATTGACAGCTATCATATCATGATCTTGATCATATGAAATCATCTAAGCTGTACAATATCCTTTCTCTGAATAACTAAAGAAATACTTACAGAATTTCACCTCGTCTTGTATGTATAGCGATAAGTTTTATAAGCAATGGAGTTGCTCGATTCTAAGAAATATATCTCGCTTATAACATTAAAATGAAAATAAAAGTAGGAAAATCCCGTTATGATGAGACGAGCTATATATAGCCACAGTGTTGATAATTATAATATATCGTATAGGCTATTACATGTTTTCATTACATAGAAATAGACATGGCTATTTACCATCCGTAACCTATGACAGACCTAGGTCTAGGTCTAGCCATGAATATGATGCGACAAAAGAGTAGGCCTCCAAACTGCATGGGTTCAATAGTAATCATGGATTTTACAAGATGGAAACTGACTATAAAGCTAAAAATTTATTCAATAGACTTGTTCAATGGTTTAACCAACGAAATTGGGAGCAGCCTTGCCTTTAGAACCAAGGCCATATCTATATGAGAAGGATGAATATGGAACCAAAAATTTACTAATATATAATATAATTGTATAGATCTACAAAGCTGCGATACATAATCAAAATATATATGTTATTATAAAATAGATCTACAGAGTCGTGTTGGACATGTTATTATAAAATAGATCTACAAAGTCATGTTGTTCCATGTTATTATCAAATAGATCTACAAAGTCGTGTCGTATATGTTATTATAAAATAGATCTACAGAGTCGTGATGGACATGTTATTATAAAATAGATCTACAAAGTTGTGTTGTATATGTTATTATTATTCTGTCTCACCCATGCAATGGACTTTAACAGGTAGCATAAACCATAACACAGAGATGACACATAATAAAGGTTGTTTATTAAAATATCCACTGTATTAGTATAGCGGTAAAAAGCTAAAAAGACAAAAAAGGAATCATAAGAAACAGAAAGATAAGAACATAAGCTAAGACAATGAATATAATTATGACATGGCCTAAATGGGTTTCCGTAGAAAATATAATCTTGAAAAGCAGGTTTTTACATTTCGAACATAATAACTGACTATGAAATTATTAATACAGATAGATTCATATCTAAAACGTTGAAGGAGTGTTTATAAAGTAATTTTTGAATGTTACTTACACTGTGGTTAGCAAGAATTAAGAAAATTAAAGAGAATTAATAACCATGCGGTTTTGTTTACATTTTGAGTAAGGGCAAGTAACTCTGAGACTTTAAGTGTAAGATTCAGACCACAAAGAGTATCTAATAAGATTCAGACCACAAAGATTAATTAATAATAGATAAAGCAATGGTAACATTACACTCCCCGTCTGATATGGAAATATCACCATGGCAATGTTTACGATGGATTAAAAAAACAAAAACAGAAAAACTCAGTCCTTGAGTTAAATACACTAAGAGTCTACAATATATGATTGTAGCATGTTATTAGTTCTTAATCAATGGAATCATTTCAAACACAGGTCTGATATATAACTGTAGGTTTTCCATCACGGATAATTCGAATTTCTACTTTACGGACAACATTGTCTTCTCCAGGAAAAACGTTTGTGATAAGTCCAGTGTTCCAGTCATTTCGAGGTAAGTTTTTGTCCTTGAGAAGCACAACATGACCGATTTGAATGTTAGGTTGCTTATGAAACCACTTTTTTCTTGGCTGCAATGTTGGTAAGTACTCGGTTCGAAATCGATTCCAGAAATTTTCTGCTAAGAACTGGACGTATTTCCATTGCGACTTGTACATATCGTGGAGGTTAATGTCCTCAAAAATATCCATAGGAGCACTAGCATCTGTTTTCTGCGTAAGTAACACGGATGGCGTTAATATTAATGGACATTCTGGATCTGTTGATACTGGTGTTATTGGACGAGAGTTCACAATCGCAGTGACTTCATACATGAAAGTTGACAATACCTCATGAGTTAAGTTACGATACTTGTTATCTAATAACATAGAATCTAGAATTCTTCGAACGATTCCTATTAAACGTTCCCATACCCCACCCATATGAGACGAATGGGGTGAGTTGAACTTCCAAACAGTTCCTGTATCGTATAAAAAATCTTTGATGGCACCATCTTCCACATTAATAGCATCTATGTGAAGAGGATTGGTAGCTCCCACAAAGTTCGATCCTCTATCGGAACGGAATTCCTTAACACTACCTCGTAAGGCAATAAATCGGCGAATAGCGTTTATACATGATGAAGAGCTCATCTCTTCTATGAGTTCAATATGTATGCACCTTGTGACTAGACAAGTAAATAATATTGCCCAACGTTTATTGTTAGCTTGACCACCACGAGTTCTGCGTGACACAACCTGCCATGGTCCAAAAACATCTAGTCCTACGTAAGTAAATGGTGGATTAGATTGTAATCTGTCTACTGGCAAATCAGACATGATTTGATTAACAACAGTGCCACGGAGTCTCTTACATTTCACACAGTTATGAATGATGGAACTGATGAGTCTTTTAGCACCTATCACCCAAAATCCATTGGATCTTATTGCTCCTTCCGTAAAAAGTCTCCCTTGGTGTTTAACTATTTCATGAAAGTGTCGGACTAGCAACGTAGATATTTGGCATTTACCGGGCACAATAATTGGATTTTTTTCGTTGAGAGATAGTGATGATTTGTTTAAACGTCCACCAACTCGAAGAATCCCATACTCATCCAAGGTTGGTGAAAGGGAGATAATCGAGCTTTGTTTGGGTAGAGGTTTTTTGTTAAGGATACATTCGATTTCCTTGCTGTAGTGCTCGTGTTGAACAGCCTGTATAATGAACATTTCACTAGCACGAACGGCTTCAGGAGTCTTGTACTGTTCACATGAATGCCAACCGATGCAATCTTTAGAGTTGGCGTTGAACGAGTGAGCTACGTGTTTAAGATGAGCTATAGCTTCTACTAGAGATTTCCATTTTGAAAATCTTGAAAACCGTTCAGTTCCTAGTTGATTAGGAGCAATGACTGTTGTTTTCTTAGTTTCGATAGAAGGTCGTAGTTCCTTATCATCTAGTGGATTGATTAAATTATAATGATCTGATGTGCAAGACGATTCAGACTTTCGAAGTTGTTCAGGACCAATAAGCCAAGCGCTTCCCTGTAGATCTTGTGCAGGTACGCCTCTTGAGCCTTGATCCGCAGGATTTTTATCAGTTGAGATGTAATTCCACTGTTGGGGAGTGCTGGATTTTCTAATGCGATCAATTCTATTTTCAACATAGATGTAGAATCTCCTGACATTATTATAGATGTACCCTAAGACTACTCGACTGTCTGAATAATACTTTATCGCATTAGGATGGATGTCTAAATGATCAGATATGATTTCTGCAAGTTCAACAGCTAAGACGGCTGCACATAATTCAAGCCGTGGTATACTGTGACCATGAGTAGGTGCTACCTTTGTTTTCCCAAACACGAAGCCTACATGCACTTGATTGTCAGAGTCTATTGTTCTCAAATAGGCCACAGCTGCGATAGCCTTTTCGGATGCATCACAATAGATATGGATTTCACGTTTCTTAGCTTGGCTAAATGTTGATGGAACGTATGTTCTTTGAATGTTTAGTTCTACCAGATGTTTAAGTGAAGAGATCCATTGCTTCCATCCAGATATCTTTTCAGATGACAATGGTTCATCCCAGTCAACTGTACCAGATGTGATGTCGCGAAGTAGAATTTTACCTTGAATTACCACCGGTGCGATAAATCCAAGGGGATCGAACAAACTATTTACTATTGATAATAGTCCTCTACGTGTTATGGGCTTGTCGAGGTTTGAAAGTCTATACGTAAAGGTATCAGAGGACAAGTCCCAACATAATCCAAGACTACGTTGAACAGGTAGAATGTCTTTGCGAAGATCCAAGTCTCTAAGGTTTGTAGCAAGATCCTCAGTCGGAAAAGCGTTCATCACTTCCTCTGAATTTGACGCAATCTTGTGGAGACGCAAGTTACCTTTTTCTTTGAGAGTTTTTTGCGTTCTTTGCAGAACGTCGATGGCTTGTTGATGATCCGGGAACGAGCTTAACCCGTCGTCTACATAAAAGTTTCTTTCCACAAACTGTTTCACATCATAATCAGCGTCTTGAACAGTTTTGCGTAGACCGTAGCTGGCTACAGCGGGCGATGGGCTGTTTCCAAAAACATGAACGGTCATTCTGTATTCAATCAGAGGTAGATCAGTATCATTGTCCTTGTACCAAAGAAACCGTAGAAAGTTTCTATGTTCAGTTTTCACAAAGAAACAATAAAACATTTGTTGAATGTCTGCAATGACCGCAATGGGGTCTTCACGAAATCTCAGGAGCACGCCTAACAACTCATTAGTCAAATTTGGTCCAGACATTAATACACTATTTAAAGAATGCCCTTCATGACGCGCAGACGAGTCAAAAACCGCTCGAATTTGGTTTGGTTTGTTGGGGTGGTAAACTCCAAATATAGGGAGGTACCAACACTCCTCATCTTGATCAAGAGGAGGGGCTATCTCGGCGTGTCCATTATCCATTATATTTTGCATGAAGGTTGTGAAATGTTCCCTCTTCTGTGGGTTCTGTTTAAGACTATGGTGGAGGGTCTTGGCTCTTTTGACCGCTTGTGGTCGATTGTTCGGTAGTCTAGGACGTGGTTTTCGAAAAGGAAGAGGAGCTATCCAGTGGTTTGAAGTGTCCTTGACGAATTCATTGTCCATGAGGTGGATGAAGGTTTTATCTTCAATAGATGCTCCGATTCGTTCATCATTCTTAGTCCGTTGGAATATTGAAGTTCCAATTAAGTCTGTTTGAGCTGAATGTACGTATGACTCGAATCTATTAGGACACTCAGGAAAATATGTTGATCGACCATCGTTCAGAACGTGTGTCTTTTTGACGCTGATCTTATTTGGTTGGTGTTGTTTTCCAAGACAAACCTCTCCAACAATGACCCATCCCAGGCTGAGTCTCTGAGCGAAGGGTGATCCTTTAGGGCCAGTCTTCTGTTCGAGAATATGGTGGGCTTCAGGCAAGTCTCTGCCAATTAAAAGTAGAATTGGTGTTTCATTTTCCAGAGAAGGAATAAAGTCAGCCACATCAGATAAATGAGAGTGGTATGTAGCTATTTCAGGAGTGGGTATTTCCTGTTTGTTATCAGGTATATCGTTACACTCGATGATGACCGGAAGATCCAATTTCGATGAACCATCCATAGATTCCACCATGTAGCCCGTTGCTACTCTGCCGGTCATGTTCTGGGTGCCAGCGCATGATGTAAGAGTAAAGTGGTGAGTATCACAATGGGAAATGTTCATGAAGTCAAAGAGCTCTGATTTTGCCAGAGTTTGATTGCTTTGGTCATCGTGGATAATATAACCTTTGATGAACTTATTAGGTTGATTGTTGGCATAAATTTTGGCAAGAGTTATTTTTGCACAAGAACGGCCACTAAAATTGTCAACACATATCTGTGTACATTTAGAATTCACTGTCTCCTCCCCGCCGTGAGCGGTCAAAGGGGAAGAATCTGGCTTAGAGTCTGAATAAGAAAACTGTTTTTGATAGGTTTTGTGCGTTGTTGACTCTGTTTGTTTTTCTTTGTCTGTTGACTCTGTTTGGTTTACGTGTAGAGGAGTAGGATGTTGATCGCTACCACACTCACCACACTTTACGGCTTCCTTGCACGATCTAAATAGATGAGGATGTGATTTGCAGCAACGAAAACAAATCTTGTTCTCATGTAGAAATTGTTTTCTTTCAGAGAGTGTCATTAATTTGAAGCCTTTACATTCATTTAATGAGTGTTTAGATTTATGAAGGGGACACAACTCCATTTTGTTAGAATTACCATTTTGAGGTTTGCTCTCATCATTGACAGAAGTTTTCTTTACTGCTATGAAATTAGATTGGTGGTTCTTGGATGGATTTGATGGTTTGTCTTTGTCTTGATACTGGACATAGTTGAAGCTTGGGTCGTTCAGGGTTGAACTCATTTCTCGGATGAACTCTACAAAGACAAAGAATGGGGGGAAAACAGTTCTGTGATCATTCATATATCTCTTAGCAGTAGATGTCCACTTGTTCTGAATCATATAAGGTAATTTACAGACAATTGGTATTATGCCTGATGATGTATCAAAGTAACTAAGAAGAGCACTATAAGTAGGATCCTGTTTGACAGACAGAATTTCAGACAGAATATCTGACAACTCATAAAGTTTGTTATAGTCCTTGTAGTTTGATAGTTTAGGGAAGGAAGAAAGTTTCTTTTTAAGCGAACTTTCCACCATTTGAGGAGCACCATATCTATCATTGAGTCTTTCCCATATACACTTTAAACCATGGCTTGGGTATTTAATGTTGGCTGATCGAATGCTGTTGGCATATTTTTTCGATTCTGGCCCGAGCCATTTCACCAATAAGTCAATTTCTTCACTAGGTGTGACATTAAGATCCTTCATTACATTTGTAAAGCTTGTTTTCCATGCGAGATATGATTCCGGTTCTTCGTTGAATGTTGTTAGTCTAGTGAGTAACAAATCTTTCTTCAACAGAAACTTGGCTAAATCAGCTCCAGGTGATTGATATTGTTGTATAGGAGTATTTTGTATTGTATTAGAATGATTATCGAGCAATGGATTGTAGTTGTCAACATTTTCGGTGTTGATTGGATGTTCTTGGTGTATGAATTCTGGTCGGCGTAATGGAACATCATCTTCATATAAATAATTATGATTCAAATATGATGGAGGGTTTTGTACAGGTTTAGGCTCAGTATGATGAGAGGCCTGCACTGAATATCTTTCTTGAATGTTAAAGAGTCGTTGATTTTGATCTGACACATAGTTTCTAGTTCTTTCTGTTCGATCACTAACTGTAACAAGATCAGATTTAGTTCTGA
Source organism: Lottia scabra (assembly GCA_029955415.1). Taxonomy (NCBI): domain Eukaryota; kingdom Metazoa; phylum Mollusca; class Gastropoda; family Lottiidae; genus Lottia; species Lottia scabra. Next base: position 7,102,292 of record JARJEI010000015.1, read on the forward strand.
CTGATCTAAGTGAACCTTCATGTTCATCAACCATTGCATCCAGCTTAACCTTTTCTATAGCAGCTTGTTTACGTTTATTGAGTAGTGATAAATCAGACTGTAAGTCTCTTGTTTTGCGGTCTAACTCGGCCTGCCTTTTTTCCATCTCTGACTGTTCTTTAGCATAGTCGAGTGAAGTAAGAGCAGCTTCGACCTTGGCTTTCTGTTGAAGTATTAAAGAGTTTGATGTAGAGGAGCGAGAGGAATGTTTACTGGAGTGTTGAATAGAATGGTTAACGGAATGTTGTGAATTTAGGGGTTTGGACATTTCACAAACAATGAATTGTAAGGCTGAGTCTATTTGCTCATACAACTTTTCAGAGGCTTTGATATGTTCAGACTTTTCTCTTTCACTATCACTACTGTGTATTCCGTCCAAGTATCTAATGAGGTCATTTGAAACATCGCCGTGTTGTTGTAGTGAGGCTTCAATAGAGTTTTGAAGATCATTAAGTTTGAGAGTTCTAATATCAGTAGTTTTTAAAGTATCTAAGTCCCGATTAATAATGTTAGTTATCTTTAAGATCTCTAGGTTAAATCCGGACATTTTAGTCTTGTAGGTCAACTGACCAAGTGAGGTAAGTGTCCGGAGACGTTTCTCACGTAAAGTCGAACTTGTAGGTGAGATGAAATCTCCCTGAAGTATAGGTAAGGCCTGAGCCATGGTTGGTTGGTAGTTGAATAGTTGTTTCCAAGGTTGTTGGAAATTAAGCTAATTCTGCTGTAGACTAGTCTTTTTACTATTCTGTCTCACCCATGCAATGGACTTTAACAGGTAGCATAAACCATAACACAGAGATGACACATAATAAAGGTTGTTTATTAAAATATCCACTGTATTAGTATAGCGGTAAAAAGCTAAAAAGACAAAAAAGGAATCATAAGAAACAGAAAGATAAGAACATAAGCTAAGACAATGAATATAATTATGACATGGCCTAAATGGGTTTCCGTAGAAAATATAATCTTGAAAAGCAGGTTTTTACATTTCGAACATAATAACTGACTATGAAATTATTAATACAGATAGATTCATATCTAAAACGTTGAAGGAGTGTTTATAAAGTAATTTTTGAATGTTACTTACACTGTGGTTAGCAAGAATTAAGAAAATTAAAGAGAATTAATAACCATGCGGTTTTGTTTACATTTTGAGTAAGGGCAAGTAACTCTGAGACTTTAAGTGTAAGATTCAGACCACAAAGAGTATCTAATAAGATTCAGACCACAAAGATTAATTAATAATAGATAAAGCAATGGTAACATTACAATTATAAAATAGATCTACAAAGTCGTGATGGACATGTTATTATAAAATAGATCTACAAAGTCGTGATGGACATGTTATTATAAAATAGATCTACAGAGTCGTGTTGTTCATGTGATTATAAAATAGATCTACAAAGTTGTGTTGTATATGTTATTATAAAATAGATCTACAAAGTTGTGTCGTACATGTGATTATAAAATAGATCTACAAAGTCGTGTCGTATATGTTATTATAAAATAGACCTACAAAGTCGTGTTGGACATGTTGTTATAAAATAGACCTACAAAGTCGTGATGGACATGTTATTATAAAATAGACCTACAAAGTCGTGTTGGACATGTTATTATAAAATAGACCTACAAAGTCGTGTTGGACATGTTATTATAAAATAGATCTACAAAGTCGTGTTGTTCATGTTGTTATAAAAAGATCTACAAAGTCGTGTTTGACATGTTGTTATAAAATAGATCTACTAAGTCGTGTTGTTCATATTGTTATAAAATAGATCTACAAAGTCGTGTTGGACATATTGTTATAAAAAGATCTACAAAGTCGTGTTGGACATGTTGTTATAAAATAGATCTACAAAGTCGTGTTGGACATGTTGTTATAAAATAGATCTACAAAGTCGTGCTGGACATTTTATTAGAAAATAGATCTACAAAGTCGTGTTGTTCATGTTAGAACCTCTTCCTACATCCCTTTGGACATTTTTTTAATTCTACGGTATTTTCTGAGGCAGAAGACTTTGAGTTTATTAAGTTTATTTGTACAGGGTCTGGAGGATCTCCCGAAGAAATGTTTGATAATTAGAGCCTTCCTGATAAAATATAATCATCATCTAAGCTTACTTCTTCTTTTAAAAAAATTATACATTGCAATACACACATTTATTAAAATTCCCATTGGTACAAAATTATCAGAAAATATGTTACACTTATATTGTGACATGGTAGGACTTTGTCATGTGGGATATGGTCTTCCGTTTTAGCACCTTCAACCAATCAATGACATAATGGGGGACCGTTAATATAGACCTGCGGTCAGCATGGTGAAAGGTTCCAAAGTGAGAAGAGAATTATTTGTTTTTCCTTTTTGCAAAAAACACATACCCCCGTAATATGCCACTGATTGTAATATATTATATCTAAGTCATAATGATCATTATAGGCCTACTATATATTCATATTTTTCAATATCACAACAATACTAGAAATGAGTACCTATGCTAATATTTGAATACACTGTAGTTGACTATTGTTAAGTAATATTGTTTTAAATTTTTCTAATTGACATCGACATTTAAGCTTAATCCAAAAATGCACTATTTTGTCGATTATAGTTAATTCTCAACACTGAAATATAATTTCTCCCAATTTCTTTAACCAGACTGCCTTTTCCTTGTCATCATTTCCTAACGGTAATTGCAAGCTCTGTTGATCTCTAAGCACTCTAGGTACTGTGCTATCATTTACTATTGCGGGAATCAGGTGCGGCTTTTCGGAAGGGAGCATGTCGACTGGATATTCATCTAAATATGCGGAGTTGTTGCCCTTGACGATACATATGACTGCAACATTTCCTTTTAATGATTCAGTTAAGGCCTCTCGTCTGTCTAAAAACGGTGAAATATCCTCGTCGTTTCGAACCACAATCATACCAAGCTCCATCAACCAGCTTTCAATCATACCAGCTTCTTCAGCACCTTGGGAATCTGCCAGGATCCTAAAATGACCAATAGCATCATCTATCTTGTAAAAATATTCAATCGGCCACAGGAAACATTTACTAGCCAATGATCTGTTTCTAGATACCACAGCAACTTGTAAAATCTGCATCATTGTCGAGATGACAAGTTGATCAATTCCACGTATATCGGTAATTAATAAAAACAGTGTCATTGCCAAACAATCTTCATATTTTCTCATCTCTAAGTCTGCTGCAATTTCTTCTTTTATGACAGTTAATGAACCGCTTCTAAGTATACGTTCCAATCTTTCTAGATATGCATAATTAGATTTCCCATGAAAAAAATGAACTTGTTTTAAAAAGCACTCCCTTTGATTTGTATAGTCGTAGAATCTTTTTGATCTACCTGTATTTGGGAATAACTCGATAAAGTTAAATTTTGTAAAATCTTCTCGTGGTGTTGATTTAACTACGGATAAAATACCATATATTATACTCTTCTGGTTCATTTCTATAGCCTTCAGGTATAACTCAGTCTTCTTTGATTTGTCTTGTATAGAGTACACCATGGCTTTATAACATCTTGATAAATTATCATATTTTTGGCACTGTAGAGCATATTCAGGTGAACTTATTCCATTAAAGCATTCTAATGCTTTCTGGTAGTTTGGAGGATCCAATTGTAGGTACACCTTGCCTAACTCTATAGTTACAACGACACTCGATCCAAAGCGACTGGCTTTTTCTAAGCAATCAATGACACGTGGAGTTGTACCTTCTAACTTTTGAATTGTCAAAGCTAAATGGTGATATGCAACATCAGTTTCTCGGACAGCAATCGCGTCTTCTAGAATTTCCTTAGCAGCTTCAAATTTCTTGATCTTTCTTAAAATCCTACCAGTTTCTTGTAAAACTACTGCGTTTTCGGGGTCTAAACTCATAGCTCTATCCAAATAGTCAATAATAATTTTATTTCTATTGCTTACGTCTATTCTTAGTTCTTGAAAATCGACATCTTGACAGTTTGGTTGTATGTATAAAACAGCAATTTCAACTAAACATAGAGCTTTCAGGGTGTCATTTGAGCAATTAGCGATGATGTCATCAAATATTTCTTTACATTTGAAAAAATTTGCAGTAGGGTCTAATTTGGTTGGTAACATCATCCTGATATTAGGATTTTGACATCTTCTCAAGATCAGAGCTAATCTATATTTCCATTCATATTGGTCTGGTTGCTCTTCTACTACTTTAGTAAATTTGGAAATAGCTACCATATTATATTCAGGTCCGAATTTGGAATAGGCATATGCTGTTTCTGCTTCAGCTTCAGCAACTAGAAGACGATCATCTTTCACTTGGCTCAGTGTTTTCAGACGTTCCTCAGCGTCAGTGAAATTGTTAGCATTAGCTGACAAGATAACCTTCATACAAATAGCATTGATATTGTTTGGATGGTTCAGCAATACCTTTTCATTCTCAGCTTTACTCTCTGGTATTTGTTTGAGGACAAAGTGAACAAATGATACAAGATTTCCCTGTGGTACTTGTAGAATATCACTTGCATCCTTATCTGCTTTGTAAATTATATCTTTTAGAACAATTCTTCGTACTTTCACAATGTTGAGATTGAAGAGACTTGGAACCATACGAAGACGTTCAATATAGTCAGCAATATTCATCCTTGGTATTTTCTAGAATTATACAATGAATAAATACGTTAGTGATAATATAAATTAATAAATAACTTGGTGATTATTATTACTTGATGAAAATTGACAGCTATCATATCGTGATCTTGATCATATGAAATCATCTAAGCTGTACAATATCCTAAATATCCTAATATAAACTAAAGAAATACTTACAGAATTTCACCTCGTCTTGTATGTATAGCGATATGTAAGTTTTATAAGCAATGGAGTTGCTCGATTCTAAGAAATATACCTCGTTAATGACTTTAAAATGAAAATAAAAGTAGGAAAACCTCATTATGATAAGACGAGCTATATATAGCCACAGTGTTGATAATTAGTATATACATGTATTGTATAGGCTATTACATGAATATGTATAGGCCTATATAGCAATTTAACATAGGTCATATGACTCAAGCTTTAAAACTGCCTACACAAACCAATTAAAGCAAGCCCGCAGAGCATGGTTTGCAATACGCCAAAAGCTTTGTCAATCAGGACAACCCCCTACGCCATTACTCCTTAAATTGTATCATTGCGTGGTAAAGCAGATTGCTCTATATGGATCGGAGATCTGGGGATCTAGCATTATAACCCAAAGGAATATATCAGTTGATAAATGGGATAAACAACCAGTGAACAAATTTACAGCGGATCTCTGCAAATCTATTCTTTCTGTTCCAAGTCGAACCGTAAATATTGGCTGCCTAGCAGAACTGGGTGTTTACCCTTTAACAACTGAAATATTCCAGCGGAAACTCTTTTATTTCAAACGCTTTTTAAACTTTAATAATCACCCAAGACTCCAGGATGCATTTGCCCTCGATTATACTCTCTCTATTAAAAGTATCAGTAACGCTAAATTAACTTTTAACACCTCCATTTCAAATCTTTGTAATTACTATGACTTATGCGCACATGACCTAACAAAATCAACCATTAAAATATCTACTGAATCTAAATTTCAAAATCTTTTCCTATCAGCCTCTAATCAAGTATATGACGAAACAGTTAAATCACATAAATTAAGAACTTATGGAAAAGTTAAACAAAATTTTACTGAATTCCCATCTTATCTTAAAAGCGTAAAAACCAAATGCCACAAAATTGCTTTAACGTCTTTCCGCCTCAGTTCCCATCATCTCCTTATTGAGCGAGGTCGATATAGCAAAATTCCATTAAAAGACAGAATTTGTCAAATGTGCACTTTAAATGCTATTGAAGATGAAGTGCATTTTCTTCTCAACTGTTCTTTTTACGATTTGGAAAGAAATAAATTGCGTATGTGTATGTCGCCCTTAACACTGCAATCAATGTTAAACCCATCAGAAACAAATGCAAAGATGGTTGCCAGCTATATTCACTTGTGCTTTCAAAAGAGAAAATAGCAATGATAAAGTCGTTTTGTTTCTTTATATTCAACTTTATTAAAGTTTTGTCAATTCTTAGGTATTATTTGCATTATTGTTTTATGAAATTCATGCTATTATGCTGTTACTGTTTAGTTCATTATTACTTTCCATAAAATTTTCTATTCATGTATTATCTCTTTGTTATATATTATTGTATTATGTTCCTTTATATGAACTCTCATCATTATTATTATATGTTATTTACCATTCGCCTTATTATATCGGGTGGGCCTAAAGTAATGTCCCAACTTTTGACCTTCACTATTTTCCAAAGCATTTACTCAAATGGACTGAAATTTTGCATATGATTAGTTTATTATATTATCTACCTCTGGTGCAAGTTTGAATGATATAGTATCATTAACCTTTACATGGCATACAAAACTAAAGCAGAGGTCGAAAAAAACAATGCCGGACAGAGTCTTCTGAAATCATTCCTGCATGTGCATGGTGCCATGGTGTCAGCTGTTAATCAAGTGTCATATGGGATGTTCGTGGGTTTGAGTTGCCAAAATGTCTAGACAGAGGGCCTAGATGATGTTAAAACAAACTTCCCAGCTAGATTTTATACCCCTAGCTAACAACATGGTTTACAGTAGTGCTGATCAGGATGATTTTATTAAAACATGTTTTGTTGAGAAAGGATGGAGAGGAAGACGTATAGTAAGAGAATTTCCTGGAAAACACTGGAGTTATCGTTCATTCTTTGCCGCCTCAAACCCACGAACATCCCATATGACGCTTGATTGACAGGTGACACCATGGCACCATGCACATGAGGATGATTTCAGAAGACTCTGTCCGGCATTGTTTTTTTCGACCTCTGATTTTGTTTTGTATGCCATGTAAAGGTTAATGATGCTATATCATTCAAACTTGCACCAGAGGTAGATAATATAATAAACTAATCATATGCAAAATTTCAGTCCATTTGAGTAAATGCTTTGGAAAATAGTGAAGGTCAAAAGTTGGGACATTACTTTAGGCCCACCCGATATAATTTTGTAATTTCATTTAAACCATTCGTTGTATGATGCCTTTAATGGGCGTATTTGATGCAATAAACTTATCTATCTATCTATTGCTATTATTGATTGGGGGTACTAGCATAGAGTTATAATGGGTACAAGCGATCTACTAGTCTACTATGGCAAATTCCCGCCAATTGGCACCACATGAGACAATCGTTTATATGGCGGCCATTGTCTAGGGACGTAATCTAGGAATATTCCACAATCTTTACTTCGACAAGAAATTGCAGGAAATTGTGACATTGATTAATCTGATATTTTTAGCGAAATATTTGTACAGAATAGATATTGAGTCTAAAATATTTTAGAATAGACATGGTTATTTACCATCCGTAACCTCTATGACAGACCTAGGTGTAGAGTCTAGGCTATGAATATGATGCGACACAAGAGTAGGCCTACAAACTGCATGGGTTCAATGGTAATCGTGGATTTTACAAGAAGGAAACTGACGACATAGCTAAAAAATTTATTCAAAAAGCTGGTTCAATCGTTTAACCAACGAAATTGGGAGCGGCCTTGCCTTTAGAACCAAGGCCAGTAACTCTGAATACTGTTCCCGCTTCTTCTTCCACAGTTTTAAGATGTGCCATCGCCGAGGTAACGAACAATTCATCATAATTTTCACCTCCCCAACAACATGAGGTGATCTGACTCGCTGGGAATTTTATTCTTGATACTTCTTGTCCTGGGAAAACAAACAAATTTATCAGATTAAAACCCATAGTTCCTCCCAACACGTCCAGATTATAGTCTATATATTTGTACTGCTTTCCATTGGGCGGGTTTAATATGCATTATGTCACGTGATTGTTGACCAATCAAAACTGCTTTATAAGGAACCACAGAAGTGAAATGATGCAAATTGATGATATCAGTGTCCGATCATAGTCAATAGACTATGGTCCGATGTACAACATTTTTAAAGACCCCCAACCCCCACCCCTCGCCCCTCACCCCTTTACAATCCCTTAAGTAGCCTACCTGTATTTTGGTCAAAACAAATAATGCAACTGCCAGAGAAGAACGCGACCCATATTCTGTTTTGTAAATCTGAAGTCATCCCGTCTGGAAAACCTATTGGTAGAATGGTTTCTTTATTTACCAATACTTGCTTGTTTGCTAAAAATGAAACAAAATAAATGTAAACACATACAGCCTTAGTTTAAAAAAAAAGCTCGATGAAATTCATCCGATATACGTACGTAGTGGCTTGGCTGATGAACCATTATTTTTATAAAGAGCGAAAATACCATTTACTATTATGTTTGTGCTACATAATTCGAACGACATAATATCCTGGGTCCTTTCAAATCTTCGGTCTCCTTTCAAATCTTCCGTCTCCATGCATTGAGTAACAACCCTCTTACAGAATAATAATGCATCAAAACGTCGTTACCCTAATGCTAGACAGCTTTTTATTAAAGGAATAGGCCTACTACCTCTTAAAATGATCAAAAAAGCAAAATTCTTAAACTTGGTGAATACAATTTATATTCATTAGGCAACTTGTTTGGTGTCATAATTATACTGTATAATCTGATAAATACAGAAAAATACCTTATATATTATTTATAATTGCTTTAATCTAAATAATAGAAATAAACTACCATCCATTGGACAGTGTATATAGTTGTACCTATGGTCCCATCTTGAAGATTGAAGTCGTAAGCCCATATCTCACTAGTGAAGGAATCTGTATAGAAGAATTTGGTGTTATCAGTATTCCATGCCATTCCATTTGAAATGGACAGATCTCCACGATGTTTTCTAATTACTAAATCCTTTTCCAATGTGTATAAGGAACCAGCGTTTACTTCCGGTTTTCCTGGTCCCAGCATCTGACCCATGCTTCCTGAAATTCATAAACGTCTTTGAGTCTAATCTCTATAAGATCATTCCTAACCTGTGAACAACAAAATTAAACTACTTGTGTCAAGCTATATTTGGCTGATGCTTGATATGTATTTAGGTAAATTAAAACACCAGCAGTTACTTTTTTCGGTTAAATAATAAAGATATTTTATGACTTAATAAGACTAAATATTGAAAATGTCAAGAGTAAATCATTCACAGAATTATTGTTTTGCATTATATTTACTCAGCTCGGGTCATGTATAACGAGTAAATTCCATTTTTCGGTTGATTTTCTCACCTGCCCACAGGCGACCCTTTTCATCACATTTCCCATCATTAAATTTATTTTTAGTTCCCTGTTCAACTGTAGCTAGAGTTTGGAGGTCTCCATTGGTCCAATCTAGATGGGAAATGTTATTCTGATTGGTTATAATATATCCACCACTCTCTCTTGGAACAATTAAAGAACATGGTACATCTACAGAATAAAGATAAACAATGGCATGAATTTAAAACTGGTTTAAGTGGGAACGTTCTCTTACTTTGTTGGACAACCGTTCCTTAGTCTCAGGAAAGGGATTTCTTTTTAGCTAACTAAAATTAGTAAAATTGTTCACAGCTCTCCTTCGAAGTTTAACCCTTCAAATCCATGTGATAACATAGTTATCCGTGTTTGAAAGTGATAACATATACGACACGTATTTTAGTCAGACTACTAAGTATATCTTATAATATAAAAAAAACAAAGCATACATCTACAAGTTTATTTAAGGGTATATATTATTTGAATGGGGTAATCGATTTTCGTGCAATTCTAGTATTTTTAAAGGCTATTTATGTAATAAGTCTACATTCAAGACCCAAATCGACCCCTGGAAATGTTGAATGTTCCCCTTTAATCGCGTCTCCATGAATTGGTACAAAGTCCTTCCTATCTAACCACATATGCACTCCGAAAGTAGGCTACCCTGTGAATTATACAACAAATTTGATTGTGAATGGTTGCATAATATGAAATTTCAACCAATGTCTTCAAAACTTTCATAGGGTTTTAACAAATGAGGGTAATAAGCAATAGCGGATCTAGAATTAAGAGAAGCGGGGGGGGGGGGGGGGGGGATATAACATGCTTTAAATTCAACAGCACTGCGTGCGGCAAATTTTTAGAGGTTTGTGTCAAATTGGGTATCAGGATATGCATTGTCGACCAAAAATAGGGCGGCCAGGGGAGCCCCTCTTGGATCCGCCCCTGATAAGATAACTTAGTGAAAAGCATCATTATAAAGTCATTCTTAAAGCAGATGTAGGATAAATATATTGATTAAACACCCACCAACATGTCTTCTATCATGAAGTCTGGTAACAGTGTTATATCTATTGATATCTCCAGCCAGTAAATCCACATACAGTAATGATTTTGTCCTTTCTTCCCAATGAGGAGCCTCACCCACTGTATATGTGGCTCGATGTATATAATTTTCAACTTTATAAGCCATTATTAGTAGGCTTACCCTCTCAATATGTATAGAAGCGCATGATAACAATATTTTGTCCTATATTTGATAAGATATCAGGGTTGTTAAGATATCAATGTTATTGATTTAACTTCAACGAGTCATGGAAAAACAGTCAATGTCAATAAAGTCCTCACAGGCTGGATCAGTACCCCCTCACCCCCCACTCAAAACCTACCCTACACCCCCAATCGCCAAATGTTTGTCAAGAGTCACTCCTTTAAATGTTTTTTTGACCAAAATCATGTCCGCCAGTTCACTGGGTTTATATAATGTGTACGAAAGGGTGTGTTCAAGGGCGGTTCCAAAGGGGGGGGGGGGCTCCCCCGGCTCGAGCCCCCCACCTATATTTGGCCGACAGTGCATATCCTGGTACCCAATTTGACCAAACCCTCTAAAAATTTGTTGCTCGACGTGCCGTTTAATATGAAGCATATTATATTTCAGAGCTCCCCCCCCTCTTCTCTAAATCTCTGGTGTATGAAAGGGTGTGTTTATATGTCTAGTGTATGAAAGGGTTGTTTATATGTCTAGTGTATGAAAGGGTGTGTTTATAATGTCTTGTGTAAGAAAAGGGTATGTTTATATGTTCGTGTATGTTTATTTAGTCTTGTGCATGAAAGGGTGTGCTAAGATGTCTTGTGTATGAAAGGGTGTGTTTATATGTCTAGTATATGAAAGGGTGTGTTTATATGTCTTGTATGAAAGGGTATGTTTATATGTCTAGTGTATGAAAGGGTGTGTTTATATGTCTCGTGTATGAAAGGGTGTGTTTATTTGTCTTGTATGAAAGTGTGTGTTTATATTCTAGTGTATGTGAGGGGTGTGTTTATAATGTCTCGTGTATGAAAGGGTGTGTTTATATGTCTAGTGTATGAAAAAGTGTGTGTTTATATAAACCAAGTGGATACTTAATAACTGGTAAGTTAATAAATTTCAGCGTTAAGTATCCATTTATTTACCCGAGTATCCATTTGATTATTGAAGATTAAAGTTTCCATTTGATATCTAAAGAATCCATTTGGTGACTATAGTTCCATTTTTTTCCCTCAAAAAGCAGAATTTAGCCATGATCTTGGCTCCATGTAGATCCATCCTAAATCTATGGGCTAATTTTTTAATGTTTAGTTAAAGGGAAACTACTCTAGATTATAAAACATAACAGTTTATAAAACCATCTATTTATTACAAACAAAAGATATTCTATTCTTCATCTCCAGGTAGAACTTCACCACATTCAAACCTGACAAAATCTACTAGTTCTAAATCATTATCTTTAACAATATCTTTCACAAGCACTGAGGAATCTAACAAATATTCCTGATACAATAGTCTCTCTTCATTTTCTCCTTGTGCTGGAGTTTCATCATCCAGTTCACCAATAGTCTTAGGATTCATTCCCACAATATGTTGACAAATTCCATTTTTGATTTCTGAATCTTCCATAGAATTATTATTTCCATCAGCACTTTGCTGTATTTCAACTATTGTTCCATATTTTCCTATTTCATAATTTTCAAAGCCTTCAGGTAGTTTTATATCATCCCCTGTAAATCAATAAAATATTCAAACCAAGGTGAAAAACAATAATGGTTCTAACAATACACTGTATAAACATTTGCTGAAGAGAATCCATTTAATACAGTTTATATGATGAACTGGACTAATTTTCTTAAAGCTTCCAGTACTACAATTTACTTGTATATTAATTGGGGACCTACAATCTTATATAGACTGGTAGACTAAAAAATAAAGCAACCACAAAATAAAACTTACATAAAATACCAATATCTTACCATGTTCCTTTAGCAACGGCTATCATTTCATTTCATTTCATTACATTAATCCGTTGCTATCATGATAAGACTTTCTCGTCATTAATTTTGATTGGTCGAACGATTATTGTTCGACCAGTTATATTCCAATGACCAAACGTCAAATTTCTTGTATCAAATTTACCTTGGGATAATCGAGTTTCAACGGTCATAAATTGAATGTGACATAGTGTTTTTTAAACAAGGGTATTATTTGTTAATGACGAGAAAACTCTGTCAATCCAGCAACGGTATATAATGCCAATGTCTAACGTTGCTGAAGGAACATGATATCTTACCTGATACATGAACATAAGTATGAAGTTGTGATTGAGGTGAGGCTACTACATGGACAGCCCTCCTTATTGCCATGTTTTCACCAATATTCCCCACGTTGAATGCTACAATATCTTGTATAGTTTTACCTTCTTGTGTTACTATAGAATTCACCTCTTCTTTATCTAGTTGTAACTAAAATATAAATGGGACCTGAGAAGGTGACGTTCAACGCCTCAAGGTGGTGATTTCACTGCAGTTACAAGTTGTTGCTTTCGTTGTTTACTTTATGAGCCTCAATATGGATCCAAGATGGCCGACGCGTAAATAAGGTCTATGTATATGCAGCTTACGTGTTAGGAATAATCCATTTGCAAAAGCCAAAAGACCATGGTGTTTTTGTAAGCTCGATCATTCAATTCTCGAGGAGTTTGAATTGAACTGGACGAATACACCTACAGAAATGAACTCGAGGACAATTACCCTGTGATAGAGTATAACTTACAGTATTTGCTGTTATATTATTACAATGGTTGCTACAGTTTTGTAATAAATTTGTTACTAATTCTACAAACTTTTTATTTCTACCAACAAAATCTGTTTCACAATTGACCTGAAAAAGTCACATATTGAAAGGTAATAATCTGAACAAATTTATCACTTTTTATAATTCAAATCCTACTTTTAGTACATCTGCAATCAAACTATTTATACAGGAATAGTAGGCCCTATGTTCAACAAATCACATCTTAGTTTCAGAAACAGGAATTTTTAAATCTAATCACTTGTTTGCAGCTCATTTTTCACATTTGAAAAAAAGACAGATATGGAAATACTAAGACAATGAAATTTCTAGTTCAAAGTATATTTGGATGAATTTGTGTGTGGTTGTAGAACCTCTGAAGTGAATATAATCTTGAGATGCTACCAAGTATCACAATTCTCAGTTTGGAAACTGGTTAAAACTCAGTATCTTGTTTTGATATTTTATATCCTGCATTAAACTATATTCTACAAGTAGAAAAAACTCTTGTTTTAATAAATATATCTTACCTCTATCATGGTAGCTGATTTCTGATTCCCAACCAATCCTATCAAACCTTGTGACATTGGTCTAGATTGTAATTTGGTTGCTTTATCCCAACCTTCTTTCTGAGCTTGTTCTTGCAGCCATTCTTCTGCCTAAAATAATCAATTACACATACAATGTATAGTAACCTCAGTAGAAATCACAACGTCTCTTGCACATTTTTGTACCTGAATGTTAGTTACCGGTATATATCAGTATCTGGTATCGAAGACATTTGAAACTGAAGTAATGTCCTGAATTTTGTATGATCATCATGATATAATGGGTTCAGTTGTGACTTGTCTGATAATCATGTAACAGATAATGCTAAAAGAAAAATTTGTAGTGTCGATAACCAATTATTTCAGTTATTCGACCCAGCCCTAACTGTACATCAAAAATAACCAAATCAAAATTCAGCCTACATAGAAATTTAAATTATTATGAGTGGAAATGGCATAATAAATATTGTTAAACAGGAATCAGAATCAAACAAAGTAATAATAATGCAAAATACATTTCCGTTTACCTTTTGAAAGTCATTTTCAAATTTAACCAATGCATTTTTACAGTTGATAATAGGAAAGCCTGTCTTTTTCCGCAGTTTACTCAAAATGGATTTGTCCACTTTGATGCAAAATCCTCGGATTATTGTGCTAGTTATAGGCCTACATGATTTAAACAACAGCATATTTCTTTATCATCCAGAGATATCTACATATAAAATAAAAACAAATTACACATCTCTTTTAAGCTTTTTCATTTGACAGTGACTGATAATATAAATAGATACTATAAATTATGCTGGACCTCAAGTTCTTTAGCTAAGTTGGTTTAATTAGAGCGTTGTTCTTTACAAACATGGCGTCAGATAAGGTGTGCAAGTTAGGGCTGGGCGATATTGGTTAAAGTGGATATCACGATATTCATCATTAATATATCACGATATGGGTATATATCGCGATATTTTTAAGCAGGGCTTTTACTGGTTTTTGAAACAAAATGTTCGTGTTTTGTTCTATCAAAAACTCTTGAATGTAAGAAAAACAGTAAATATCTGTCAAAAACAACCAAATCTCCAATAGCATGAAAAAACACATCTTTTTCAAATATCTAAAAGTATTAAGTTATGTGTTAAAACTGTTAAAATGATTTTATCTTGACCAAAATTTGATGATATATCATGATAATTACATATATCACGATATGGCGATATTTCGGTATTTTTATTTGAGGCGATATTACTAACGATATAAATTCCTATACCGGTATTTATCGCGATACCGGTATATCGCCCAGCCCTAGTGCAAGTCCAATTACCTTGAATAAGTCATCTTTACACATAATTCCAGTCTACCCAGTTAGGGGTGGGCGGTATTTCGGTATTACCGAAAATACCGGTTCTAAAAAAATACCGGTAGTAATACCGTGACTGATTTAAAAACCGGTATACCGTGAATACCGTGAATTCTCAATAAAAATACCATGATACTGATTATCTGACAGTCACTGTCAAGATATTGTTAAAAATATGTGTTCTTTAAGCTTATCTTAAAATCAGCTGGTCTTATTTTGATTTTTATCATGCCTATCTGCCACACAATACATTGTAATGTGATAATCCTGTTAATTTAGTGCCTTCTTGTATAGTCTTAAACATACCAGAATATAAAAAAAAATATAGTACTGTTGACAGCTGTTTCATTCAATTGAAAAAATAAATAAATAACCACCAGTCACCTCTTAAAAAAAGATTTTAAAATATTGCCACATCAAGATAAGAAACATAAACTGTCAGCCAACTCTATAGAGAGTTGATATTTCAGTGGAAATGAGACTTTTTTCACACAAAATCATCCCTTACCCCTTCTTTTGATAATAGAATATTCCGACATGCACAAATTAAAAGGTCTGAGAGCTATTTTGGCAAAATGCAAATGTTCCAAAAATACCGTGACTATACCTAGTATTATATAAAATACCGCGGTATTTGAAATTGGCAATACCGCCCACCCCTATACCCAGTTGAAAATGGGTATAGATACTCTGGTAAAGATCAATGCCAAAAGGTTTAGGAAGGATCCTTTATGGCTAAGGCCAAAAAGGGAACCTATTAAAGTTGTTACGTGTGAAAGATATATATGGTTCTTTCTTTTGAACCTTACATTAATTGGTCTCTACATTAGACCTTAAATGAAAACCCTAGCTTTCATCTTCTTAAAGTAATAAGAACATCTTGATTTATTAACCAGTAAACTTGAGGAATATTGTGCTGCCATTGCTGGGATATTTCTTTTTTTAGGGCGAAATGACTGAAGGTCGACTTGTCTCTAATTCTAATAGTAACACGCTACTCTCAAACTTTTAGCATCTAATGAAGTACTGATACAACAAAACATTCTTTCCTGTAACTATATGCAAATATTATTAACAAATGGCTATGACAACTTACCGTATTTATTCAAGATTCATACTAACTAAGTGCACTTTCACAAATAATTGCCCTTGCTGCTGCAACCCATTCAGTATGAAGTATAGCTGTGATTGTCCAGTGCTCCAAGTGTTGAGATAATATATTTTAGGACTGGATGATCATGTTCAAAATTGTTCTCTTCGGCGTTTATATCGGTGTCATATCGTACTTAACTTTAAGACGCTTCGCCCACTTCACAGCTTATTAATTTAAATACATGTACATGTATGTCAATTCTCATTATTTCATGTCCCACCATTATTGATATTCGTTTGTTAAAAAAGTACCGTGGAGCTGAAAGTAATTCAAAATTATAGCTTCAAATAGCCATCCTGCAGTCTGTCCAATAGCCAAAATCCCATAGCTTCAAAAAGCTCAGACGGCTCTCTGGAACCCACCCGTTATGTTATTCATTCTGATCGCAACGATCACCCCCAGTTTTGAGAAACTGCAATACATGAAGTACAATAATTATTCTCATTTATCATTATGGCAATCTTTAGGTTTCTTTGGAGATCTGGGTGTAGTAAGAGATTACTTAAAAGAAACTATGAACCAACATCAGGCTTTAGAGACCAATAATTCTGTAGATTGACCACAAGAGTTCTAAACAGAGCTGTGGCATGAAATACTTGTAGGGATCAAATGAGACAAACAATCATATTGTTATAAAATTCATTTTTTTCATGTGCTTATATACAATATACAATTCCATAACAGAAAATTCATTATTATAACATTTTATATAACATAGGTAAAGTTCTTAACACTCAAAGCAGATTAAAGTTAAATAGTCATTGAATTCTCATTGCATTTGTAAATGTGTGCCGCATGAACTTACACATTAAATGTTTGTAATAATGGAAAATATAGCTTCTAGTTTTTAACAAAATAGGTAACATGGAAATAGAGGATATTATGCGACATCATTTATTTCCATAACACTTAAAAATGATATAATGCAATCAGTACCGTTGGCATTATCACAATATTTCTATGGACCAAACAACAAGCCGAACATTAGACAAGCAATATAAATATAGAATTAGATATAACATTTCATTCAAATAAACCTGAAGATTCAAGAAATGAGGATCTTTATAATCCTGGTCATTATTCAATAAACATAGAAAATGAAATAATATTGAGTGTATTACTAGCATAGGTTTCAATGTTAACAATCTGGGGCCTGATTCTCAAAAACTTAAGTTGCAATGATTTTAGTGTTCTAGTCATCTGATTGGTCAATCACTTAAATCGATTTTAAATAAAGAACTATTACCCAATCAGATTACTGAATTTCTTAAAATCCGGATTTTTTCACAGCAGAATCATAATTGAAAAATATATGAACCATAGACCTTAAAAAACTTCCCTGCATTCTTTTATCAACTATATTGGGTGAGATTTATTTCAAGACATTTTTACTTCAATACTTTGACTACTTCACCATTATGGATTCAGTAATATATATTCATGACATCAGATAAGTCTACTGATGATTACATTTACATTAATGTGACCTTACTAAGTCATCTGTACTGAATCAAGTTTTTTTGCCAACTTTTAAAAAAAGTCTTTCTTGGTGTTAACACTGACACATCTCCTTAACCAATTGTGTTGTAAAAGACAACTTAGGTAATCAAAACTAATCATACATGTATTAAAATTTCTTTATAAATCTAAATATATAAATACTTCTCAACTAATAATATAATTATATCCAAATATGTACAAAGTCAAAAAATTTCATTCTATTAAAAAAAAAATCTTATAAATTATATATTTGTAAGCAAGAATCTAGAAAAGAGTATGTCTTTCATTTTTACTAAAAGAATAGTTTATATCTAAAAAAAAAAACATTGATATTTCATATGGCCAGTATGAAGTATTCTTGAGAATTCACTTTTGGATTCACTATGACTAAATCTCATCACCTCCTAACACTAAAGTCAAATTTGATAAAACTTATGTTTTCTATTCAAAGCTTGATCATTAACATGTCATCAAGACATTACTGGATATTTTTATGTCCGTGTGCACCACACAATACCACAATACAGTAGAGTGGTGGGCTTAATCACTATAAAATTGTATGAAGAAGGCAAAAGTCTACCCCTCAACTGTATTCAGACATTGGTAGCAACAGGGTATATACTGCTTTTTTAAACAAAATATTATCTCTACAATAGTATGTCTAAATAACTTCAACAATACAATCATCATTTTTTCCTGCAATAAGCAAATTTTCTAATTTTACTACCACTTTCCGAATCTTGTAATGTACGCTTTCTATTCAATAGCAAAAGGTACATTGAGAATAAAAAGTAAATATTTCTGTCTAAAGAGAAAAACAACTTATGAATTAACAGTACCGTACTAAACAATGGTATGGCTGCCTGCATAAAAAATTGTGCTAGAAGTAGTATGGAAGTTGAAAACTGAAGACTCGAAAAGTGTTTTTTTTATATAAAGCTTAAATATGAGTGAATTATTAAGTAATTATTCAACCTTACCTAATGCTAAACAACAGCCAAGATTTCTGATAACAAAAACTACTGTATGATTAAGCTTGTTTGTGATAGGAAAATTTATTAATTGGAATGAAAAACAATTTTATACCAATCAAGTCTACTTTAACAAATAATTATCAGCTGATTTTATTAATTAAAGGGGATAGTTGGACTCTTTTTATACATTCTGACACAAATGTGATTTCATTTTCAATTATTTGATTTCTGAATATAATTGATTTTGACTGTCATGTGTCATATTCATGTACAAGAATTCCCATTCTTTTTTTTTTTGTGTTAAACTACAGCCATAAAATAACAATGGAAAAGAACTCTTGAACATTTCGGTTCTTAAAAAAATCATTTATTGTGTCCTTAAACATGATTACGTTATATTTCTTATTAGACCTTTATATAATTGACCCACATTATTACCAATTTTACAACAATAAGGCTTACACACTTAACTATCTTTTTATCAACAGGTAATGTTTTAAATGTAGCTTGAGTTAGGAACATATTATCTGGTCTTGGAGATCATTTACCTGAAAACTAGATTCTTTAAAATTCTCTACAAAGACACACACTCTCAATATTTTCCCCCTTTTCTTTTAAGTTAAATTAAAAAAAAAGTCCAACTATCTTAAACTAAATACTTTGAAGTCAGGAGTTGTCATTTAAGTCCCCATGTTTGGACAAAACATTATTTACAAATGCAGCCATATCTACAGGGGGATTATCCACCTTAGTTAAAAATGGATGCTCTAACAATTGAGGATAATTAGGCCTATTATTATAATTCTTTTGTAAACATTGTATAACAAAATCTTCAAATTCCTTAGAAAATTTATCAGCAGGTAATCTTGGAGGTTCATCGACAACCACTTGTCTGATTTGCTCAAAGGGAGTTTTCCATGTTGAATAAGGGAAGACACCAGTTGCCAATTCTATCATTGTAATTCCTAAACTCCAAACATCAGACCTAATGTCATAGCCTTCAGATGGGTTTTCAGGATTAATACGTTCAGGACCCATGTAAGGTCGACAGCCAGCATCCTTTGTGCGGGCAATAGAGTCCACTAAATAGCCACTTATTCCAAAATCACAGATCTTCACTTCACCCTTTCGATTAATTAAAATGTTTGAAGGCTTAACATCGCGATGAATAACTTGTAGCTCTGAGTGAAGGTAGTGCAAAGCCTTGACGACTGAGAGAGCAATATTTCTAAGAACAGTTTCTGGAATCTTGTCGCCATCTTTGATGATTGCTTTATAAAGTTTATCTAAAGAAGTCTCCATAACTTCCATGCAAATCCAAACATCTCCTTCTCTAAACAAGGCTCCATAAAAATGTACTGTATAAGGGCATGAACCACTCCTCATATTTATGTCCAAATCCATGAGTAAACGTTTTTGTTCTTGATTATTGACTGTGGCCTGTATCCTTTTAACAGCAATCACGATACCACTTTGAGCGTGTTTCATTTCTTCAACCACTCCATAGGCACCGCGACCCAGGAGCCTTAATCGTTGCAAGTCAGTAGCATCACACACGAAAGTTTGTTCACCAATCGTCAGTGTTGCCCTTGAATCCATATCAGGCCTCGGCGGTTGAGGGCTCGCTGGAGGCTCCGCAGAAATGCCAAGCTTTGCAAGCTTTGGCCCTTTTGGGCCTGGCATCTTGGTTGTTCGGTTGCAGTGACGCTCGTAGCTAAAGGAAGCACTTCACATGCTATTTTCGCAGGAAAAATTTACACCGAAACTAACATTCAACCATTCCTGTTGTGGGTGTCAGCTACATTGAATCGGTGAAGACTCGAAAAAGTCCTATGTAATTTTGACCTAGTATTCGCCAATGAGTCATCAGAATTCTTGATCAACCAGACACTGAATTTAATAGGATATCCTGGCTGATTTAACTAAATAAATGTTTATTTCCGGGTTTCTTTCCAAGAAAATTTTAAAGACTTAAAAAAATGAGGGAATTTGAATATGTAAATGAATAAAATAAAAGACATGGAAATGTGTCAATTATGACGTTTGAGACGTAGGTCCTATATATAATAATGATAATAATAATTCATCATTTATTCGTATAAAAAATAGTAAGCTCACATTAAAGGAAAACTACCTCTTAGAATGATCAAAAACGCAAAATTCTCAAAGTTGGTGAATAAGAGTTTATATATCCATATTGATTAGGGTAGGCAACATGTCTGGTGTCATAATTATTATACAACAGATTACCCGTATAATCTGGTAAATCCAGAAAACTACCTAAAATTTAACTTTCTGTAACTTCATGTCATTGGTAGGCATAAGAATTGATGTTTTAGTTCATTCAGTTTATATACCGTATTAAATAAAATTTACACCCTTTAGATGCCTAGCTAAGAATTATTAGATCTATATCACTTTAAAGGTTAAATATGCCTTTATTTCAATGTTTAATTTACATTATATACATAAAGATATGCGGAGATTGCACTGGTATCCACCATATAACCCTACATAGAAAATTAATATTTCAGTAAAATTTTGGACTATGCTAAAAAGTAGCTATAGTAGCCTACTACAATTACTAACAATAATTCAACTAATTGACTAATTGTGGATTACTAGAATTGATATATTTGACATAACAATTAATTGTGGAATACATAATTCTATATCATTCTTTACTGAAGAGTTTTCTGAATATGGATTATTATAATTAACTGTCTGTCCATTAAAAGGAATTTCTAAGAGGTATAAGTTTAAACAACCAGAAAATATTATGGGTCAGTATGACATGGGTAT
Source organism: Lottia scabra (assembly GCA_029955415.1). NCBI lineage: Eukaryota > Metazoa > Mollusca > Gastropoda > Lottiidae > Lottia > Lottia scabra. The sequence continues at coordinate 7,123,745 of JARJEI010000015.1, forward strand.
TAAAAAACACTGTACACCGTCTAAGGAAATTCTATAATGACGTATGAAGTCACGTGCCACTATTTCCCAAAATGGCTGACCGACGAAGGCGGCGAGGTTCGCTTGAAAATGAGAATAATGACTCAAACCCTGTTGTTGTTAGAAAATCCGAATGTGTAAGATTTTACTTTTTGTGTTCTCCATTTTGGATTTCTGAAAGAAAACAACCCGTTAGCTGTGTATGAACATATCAAAATGGAGCCATTATTGACTATGTCTACTCTAATTCTCTACCCAGTCAGCCCAGTGCGAGTGCCAGTGGCAGTGGCAGTAGGCTACCACCATCAATAATATTAATAAATAATAATATAAAATAGTCTTTTTCAGACTCTTTATTCGAAAATTTTATATAGGCACGTTTAGCCAATCAATCCCTTTGGGCCTTTGTTTCTTTTTGTGTTCATTTAAAAGTTCTAAAAGGTTATCATTTTATCTTTATCATCATCATCATCACTATCCTTTCGACTAACGTAACCTTAGCCTTAGTGTTCTGTCCATATTTTAAATAGGGTTAATAAAAAGAAAAAAGTGTCCATATATTGTCACCATTGTAAACAACGCGGTTTATTCATGTGAAAGGCTACTGCTATACTTTTGTACTACCGGTACAATATAAAAATACTTCAAAAGTGTAGCAGTACGGCAGTAGGCTTTTTTTTTGTAATATTTTTAAAAGTAGTACTACGTTAAAAAATACTAGCCTACCAAAGAATAGCAGTAGGATTTTTTTTCCTGTAGTATTTTTAATAGTGCTGGGTATTGCCAACCATGTCACGATACGATACGTATCGCGATACAAAGGTCACGATACAATACGTATCGCGATATGGGATAAAGAGACAAAAATTAACACTTCATTTTCAAAGTTTCAATATTTATTTATTTAAAGCTTTAAAACTTTTTAATTTGGTATTTAGTTGATAGTAGTGGTCCATATCCACATCTTAAAATATTTCTTAAAATATTTCCCAACGATTTCAATCAAGTCAGTTAGAAAAAAATTGTGATTTCATACGCTGACTTGTAAATAAATCCTCACTTTTTATGAAATGAGAGGTATCGTCAAGTATCGATACACGACCTCACGATACGATACGCGTATCGTGAAATGTCGTATCGCGATACATCGATACAACGATATATCGTGCCAGCACTAATTTTTAAGGTAGTATTACGTAGCCTTTCACAAACGAATAAGCCACTTTGTTTTCATTTGTGGCGCTCGTGCTGTTGGAAGCCTTCTCTTTTACATACATTGACACTATTTTCTTCTGATTGACCTTATTGTTTAAATATGGACAGAACATAAAGAGCCTGTGGATAGTAGTAGCAGAAACTGAGTCAAATATAAGCATACTATTAATAATAGTGTTCACAACTTAATTTAAGTCTTCAAATTCATGCACCTTGAATATTTATAGTATTACTTTGAGAAATATGATCTACAAATAAGTTGCTATTTTTAGGCCACATAAAAAAAAAAAATTGGTGATCGTCCTTTCAATTTCCGAAATCAGGGGATGGGGTTTTTTTTTATTTTTTTTATTTTTTTTTTTTTATAGGACCCTAAAACATTTAATTGGATCCGGATACGATGGCAGCGCATGCGCAGATGGGTGTTGTAATTCCTACTATGGTCGCTAGATGGACCTACTGGTGATATTTCCTATTATATTACAGTATTCCGCGTTAAATGTCCGCGAAAAATTGAATTTTTGCTATACCTACGCTATTGAGCGGATTGTTTACGTTTTTTTTAAAATAAAAAATCAAAAAAAAATCAGGGACGGGGCCGTTTTTGGGCACGGGCGGGGACGATCACCAATTGTTTTTTTTTATGTGGCCTTACTCTGGAAAAAACCAGAATGTGTCTTTAAATAATGATTCTGTTTGATTAATTCTATAAAAGATTAATAGTTAATTATTGTTTTGTAGGAAAGTGAGCATGGAGATGAAGAAAAAGGTGAGATCTTTTTTTTAAAATATATTTTTCAAATTTACAAATCAATTTGTAATTTTGATGTCCACTGTGTTGTTTTGTAAGCTTATTTGAATGAATTTTAAGACATTCTCAACCCAAAAATATATCTTAATGACAACTAAGTGTTTTCTTTTTAAATATCAGTCAAATTAATTGAATTTAGAATTCACAGGACAGCTGGACAGTATTGACTAGAGATATAGACCTTGAAGCTAGTTATTTTTTTACAACCAATTTATGATTTGACTTGTGTTGTAACATAGTTTAAAAAATACATGTATTTTCAGCTGAATTATCGGAGTATGAAAGTGCAGATGAAGAAAAACAAGGCGAGGTGAGACCAAGTCTATGTTTAACTTTCAAATATGTGCACAAAATAGTATCACTGTAATTAATTGTGTAACATTGCCCTATGATTTAAATATCTATGGAGACACTGTCATGTGGTAAAATTCTGAGATGATGCATAGTTACAAATATTATTTATAGGCTGTGTTCTAGTAAGTCCTAGAGTAAAATGGTAAAAATTGTACATAATTAATGTTATTCTGTCAGAGTATATTCATAGTTTAGAATGATTGTTTTAGGAAGAGGAAACAGAAAGTGAAGAAGAAACTGAGACTGAAACAGAATCTGAAGAAGAAGAAGATGATGGTCAAGAGATAGATGTTGTTATTGAAGATGATGAATGGGTTGATGAAGAGAGACAAAGTGGTGATGGCGAGGTAAGCTTTATTATTCTGCGCATTTAAGTATGTTAAAATTGTGTTGCAATACACTGAGTGCATACGGCTCATTTCAAAGATTGTTATAAATAGTTACATATTTCCTCAAGCATCTTTCAACCAGTTCACCTCAGCAGTCACTCATTTTATGACTGTTCAATCATGTACATTATACACCTTAGTTATTATTACTGAACAATTATCTGGAATTATAAGATTATTATTTTGATTTTGCAGTATATTTCATAAGAATATATTCTGTTTGTTGTTTAGGAACAACCAGATTCAGGAGATGTTGATGATGACGAAGACAGAAAAAATCCAGCTTTTGTACCAAGAAAGGGTGCTTTTTATGAGCATGATTTAAGATTGGGTGATGCCAAACCACCAAAAGAAGAAGATGGAGATAGGTAGGAATTATGGTTATTTTAATGTAGATAATTTATTTTAGCGTTGAGAACTTGACTGTTTGATTAGAACCATACCTTTGTTAAATTCCTGTCTTTTAAGATACATTCCTGCTTTGCTCAATACATTTAGATTTATTCAGTTCTCTTTATTATATAGACCTAAGAAGAAGTTATGGAAAGATGATGGAAAATGGTTGCATGATGGATACAATGAAGCTCTTCAGGGTCCAAAATCAACTGAAGAACTTGTAGATATATATGGGTATGATGTAAGAGCTGGTAGTCACCCTCCAGATTATAAACCTCGACCTCGTAGAGGAGGTACTGGCAGGTAATAAATTGAATATAATCTAAATACATATTCTCTTTGATAAAATGAAAATGTTTGAACAAAATTCTAGTAGATTACAAGAAATCCGAAACTATTTTGGTACATCAGATTCGTTTTCTAAGCGAGTGCGAATTTACAAGAATTCCGAAACCAGATTATAGTTTTGTAAACAATTAGGTATGTGACGAGCGTTTCTGCTGAATGACGCCATATTGAATCCGATGAATTCATGGATTCAATATTCGGATTCGTTGCAAACTGTTGTAAACAAATGACATAGATTCCAAATCCAGTAAATGGACATTTGTTTCAGGTGGACAGATTTTTATACGCCCACACGTAAGTATGTGCGTATATTGTTAGCTTTTATTTTCAAGATTCTTTTTCCACACTGTGTTCTTAAATATTTTGATTTCTTTTCTAGGGGAAGAAGGCAAAACCATAAGCTTGGTGATTTTGTACCAACTGACCGCCGCTCTGATGGAAATTCAGACAGAGATTATCAAAGATCTAAGTCTGAAGAGACAGAGTACATACCCATGGAATACAGGAGTCCTCAATCTTACAGAGCAACAGAATCTAATGACTCCAGACCTAAATCTCAATCATATAATAATAATCGCTACAGAGACAGAACTTATAATGATAATAATCAGGATAATAGATATAAGGGGGATAACTATCAATCTGATTATTCCAACAAGAGGGATAACTCTACCTCCTACAGAAACAAGGGTGACAATTCCTATCGTAAAAGTGATAATTATACTGATTATAGAAATAAGGGAAATAATCAAGGTGATAAGGGAAATAATCAAGGTGATTATGAAAATAGAGACAATACTTCAAATTACCGTAAAAGAGGCAATAATTACCAGTCTGATTATAAAAACAGGGGAGATAATTATCAATCTAATTATAGAAACAAGGGAGACAATTATCAATCTAATCATGATAAATCTCATGATTTTCAAAATGCACCTAATAATCAAGGCCAGTATAACAATTACAATGAACATAATGATTATTATGAGAAATCTTATGACAACTATAGAGGTAGAGGACGCAGGGGTCGTGGTGTTGGCCGAGGAAGAGGTCGTGGTCAGGGAAGGCATGATCAGGAGGAGAACCATTCTGGGTCTGTTAATGTGCCAAGGCAATTCACTAACTCTAGTTATAAATCTCCTGAAAATGGTGACCAGGGTCATTTTGAAGCTAATGAAGGAGCAGACATTAATATCTCTAATAAGGAGAATGTTCAGACCATCAGTGTAACCATCACCAATATAACAACAGAAAAAGCCTATGAAACTAATGAAACAAGAAGGATGAAGTATGTTGGAGGAAAACCATATATCCAGGAAGAGATCAAGAATGCTGTTGAGAAAGAAAATATGGCAGTCTCAAATCCCCAGACTACATCTAATGCTTCTGCTGAAATAGGTATGCATTTAAGCTTAGTTAGACATTTGACAAATGTTTGTGTATATCTGATATTGAATGTGAAATTTTTACCATGCTTTACCAGTTGTAATCTGAGGCCTACTTGATTGGTGAAATCTGTGTTACAGTTTTATGGAATCACCATAATAAAATGATAAAACAAGTAAGAACATGGAATCACAATAAAATTCTACTTGTAGGCAAATCTGGTCAGAATGTCACCAAACCTGGTAAAGTTCATCAATCAACAGGAATTAATAATAAAACAGACAACAGTTTACAGGGTCGTCCTAAACGATATTCCTCACAACGTCAACGTACTGCTCCTGATGTTGGTTCCTACAATAAACAAGTTGCTGATACTGCATATTATAATCAAGGTATACTTGGTTTCTATTTTGTTTCAATTTTTTAGCTATCAAAACTTAAACATCTCTGGGCTTGATAAGATTTATTCAAGTAATTGCACATCTGTAGTACTTGACAAAAGTTTTCCTAATGGAGTATACTTAATTTAGTCTCCCTTTTCCCACTTCATAGTGGAAGCAAATAAAAATACTTGGAGTTTTTTTAAAACATATTAGGAGGAATGTTCATATATTTGTAAAAAAATAATTTTATTCTGATCATGTTTCAGCATCAGCATATCCAAACAGTCAATATTATCCTGGTGAATCACAATCAACAGCATCAGGTCCAGACTCACCAGCAGCTTATCAACATCAGCAACAACCATTATTACCAGTACAACAATCTATACCGTATCCACATCCAGGTTAGTATACTATGTAAAGGAGAGTAGCCGAAAACTATACATTCTGTGGGAGAATGGATCAACCGAGGCGCGTTAGCGCCGAGGTTGATCTATTCTCACACAGAATGTATAGTTTGAGGCTTCTCTCTGACTTAAACCATAGCCACCCATTGTTGTAATAATGGACAGACACTAAAGTGAGTTAATTTCAACAACACAACTCAGGACCTTGAGTAGATTTTATCAGATTTAACTAATAAATCAATTGATAATCATTCATTGATTTAGTCAAGGACCATGTCTTCAAACGGAGAGGATATGTACATTGTGGTGTTGATTTGGGATTAAATGTGGAGTATTGTGACACCCGTAACATATAAAATGAAATCTTATATATGTTACTTGGATATTTTATAGCAGAAATATCACCAGAGACATAAATCGGATGGTCCTTTAAACAAGTGTTTTCAACCTTTATGATCTATTTCCCCATTTGCCAAAAAAAATTGTGTCGCCATTCATTCTAGATGTACGTAACGGCGGGGGGTTCGGGAGTCTAATCTAAAAACCATGAAAAAACATGTCCGATGCTATTTTGGAAGTCTTTTCATCATGTCACAATTGTCTAATTTCATACGAAAACCATTTCTTATTGCAAAATATAATGATGCTCGGCAACATCACACTCTGTAATAGATGTAATATAGGCACAATTTGCCGCCGACCCTATTGTGAGACCCCTATTGATCAATTCTGCGTACACCGCTGGTCTCCCCGCCCCCGGGCATTGAAAAAGCAATCTGCACCCATGAGAAAATCAATCATAAGCTCTATCTGGTGAGGGGGGGGGGCTCTTCCCGGTAAATGATTGTATATTGTTTTTATGGTGGGGAAATGGATCATAAAGGGTAAGAATGCACTGATATATACAATATGCACACATTCTGATCGATGGCTCCCTTTCAGATGATTCTATGCTGTCAAAATTAAATTCTGTCCCGGATGACCCGGAAAACTAACTTTATGAAAGTTTCCCTCTTATTGTTGCTGTCGGTTAGTTATACTCTATTACCACTGTCACCTTTACCTAACTGTCCATTCTTAAGGTTCAACTGTCCATTATTTCATTTAATAATGTACAGTTCCTGTTTAAGAATGGACAGTTATAGCTTAAGAATGGACAGTTGGTGAACTGTGTTGAGGGTGTTTAAGACTGGGGTAAGCCACTCTTCTGGATAATGGATTAAAAGAACAATAGATGACGTCATAGCTATGGTTTAAATTCAATTAAACACTTCTGATCTCTATCCTCAACTGCTGAAGTTCCTAGTAAACATTTGATATAATGATTTTTGAAAAATCGATTTTTTATTTCGATTATCAATTATCATATTTCATAATCAATTACATTTATAGTCAAATTTTCTTTTAACATTATCCGTTACATGATTATCAGAGAGGTCATAACCCATTATATTATGATAATCATAAAAAATCCAAGACATTATCAAATTACTTCAGTTTCATTTGTCTTCTACAACAGATATTGATAAATAACAAACATTCAGGTACAAAAGCGTACACAAACAAACGAAGATCAGAAGATTTTTGGATTAAAATATTTCTATTATTAAATGATTATTGATTGGTAGCCTGCCTTCGATAATCAATCTCAATTTGGTAATCGATACCCAGCCCTATCCATCCTGGTATGGGCAATTGAAAAGGAATTGATGTTCAATTTGGAGTACCAGAAAGTTTTATACAGCCACTATAATCTGTTAATATAATCAATAGAATGAATTTATTTTAGTCTTTAGTGTTCTCATATTTTTGTAATTTACTATTTGTTTAATGTTTTTTGTATGGTTTAATAATAGAAAAACAAGTAATATTTTGAAAGTGGAAAGTGAAATTGCTGTTATTGTTGTTTTCAGTGTCCTCAGCACCAAGATTGTATTCACCTGCCCCACCAGCGATTGCTACACCGGTAATAACGCCTAATGTTTCCTTACCAACCCCTCATCCTACCATGATTCCTCCACCAAACTATATGGGTCAGGGGCCAGTTATATATGGTGCTGCTCCCCCAGGGATCAACCCACCGCCTGCTTTTCCTGTCCCTCTAAGCTACACTGGACCTAATCCTCCTCAGGTAATACAATTTTCCAAAATACAAAAAGGATTGAAAAAATTGAATTCTTTCATTTTCGATTTGGGATGAATTGATGCTAGGAATACAATTTCAGTAAACAACAAGATACTGCCTTATGATACAATGAATTTAATTTGATATTAAAGCGATACTACCTCTTAGAATGAACAAAAAAAATAAATTTTCAAACTTGGTCAATAGGAGTATATATTCATCAGGGGGCAAACCTACTGGCATAACTATAAAACAGATTACCTAAATAATTTTATAAATCCAGAAAACCATGTTTAAATACAAAAATTAATAAATCAATTAAGGCATTTATCAATAATAATCTGTAATTGTATGGAAAATTACATCGTTTTATGGGTTTATTTGATTCTGTTTGTATACTTTGGACATCGTTGATGAATATATATACTCTTATTGACCAAGTTTGAGAACTTAATTTTTTTGTTCATTCTAAGAGGTTGTATCGCTTTAAACTAGCCATGCCTGGCTGATAAGTGAACAGAAATGTTCATAAACTTCATAAATTTGATCTATTAACTCTGGCAAAGTTGTTTAGTAAAAAAAAAGATAAATGTAAACAAAAGTTACCAGTATTAAAGAGTGTAAAAGCACTTCCTATATTTCTTGTTTGAAAAGACTCATGGTAATAATGACCTTCTCTACAAGACCTTCATTCAATCAATGGGGTGCTACAAAGTATGAAAATTTCATTATTTCAAATTCATTTACAGCATATCCAGTCACCTCCAGCTCAACAACCAGAGGTATACCGTGGAGGAACAATTTATTATCCACCAGAGCTTCAACAGAACAATCCCCATCGCTCTCCTGTTAGACGAACTAAATCTGCTATACCTATAGTCAAACCACAGGTAGGATAAATTAAAAATAATGGTTTACTATAACACTAGCTACTATTATTAGCATGACAAGCTAGGATTCATACTATAATAATCATTTAACAAGTATTCTTACAGGAAGCAGATAAGGTTTTAAATATTTATCTATCAATAGCTCTTTCTTATTTGTATTTCAGGAGAAGAAAGATGGTGCTAGTACAGCTATTGAAGTAGAGTGTATAAGAGATGATGAACAATCTATTTCTGAAGATGTTTCATTACCAGTAGATGACACAGATGTCATTAAAAAAGAGCTCAGTGAGATCTCATCTGCTCTTGTCAGTCTAGAAGGAGAACTTCGTGCTGGAAGCACTAAGGTACGGCAAAAAGAGGAAGACCTAAAAAATTTAGACTTGCAGAAAAAGTTAGATTCATATCTTCAAAGTGAGGAATCTATAGTGGATGCATCTAAGGAATATCCTAAAACTGATGGGTCCCAAACTATAGAAGATTTGAAGCTGAATTCACAAACAGAGGGTGATAAATTAACATTAGTGCAAAAAGGTGATGCGTTAGATTTGGACTCCATTAAGAGTGAAGTTGTTGCAATTGAGAGTGAAAGTGTTCAAAGTGTTAGTGGGTCAAGTATAGACCCAGAAGAGAAAAACACACCAAAAGACTTGCAAAGTGAACTTAGTGATGCTAAGAATATAGTGAATGAAAATGCCTCTAGTGACACTCAAACTGTGAAGGGTACTGTAAGTGACCCTCTGGCTTGTGAACATAGTGATTTAGAGGATACTAAGTCAAACATTGAATCTAAAACTGAGAATTTAACAGATAAAAGTTCCTCTATTGATAATTAATTGTATCGTACTAGATTAGTTAGGAATGAATTAAATGAATTTTCAATGGCATTTTGTATAATTGCATTTTAACTGTCCAACTTGGATATATATTTTTTGGTTGATTGCTTTTGATGAATTTGAATCTAAAGCTAGCTATCTAACAACAGTTAAAAAGCGCATGCTCTAGATTTAGGGAAATCTAAAACGGTTTAATCTAAATTTAAGGTAACGAAAGTAGCCATTTTGCTATGAATGTCTTTCTTTATTCGGCTGTTTCTTGTTTTTTCTTCCATTTTTTACATACTTCAACATTCACACAGCAGCTTCATAATCGGAATAAAAGTATGTGGAGCAGAAGTCAACATTGATTACATCATTCTCTGTAAGCTTACTTGTTCAGATTCCATTTGTTCGATTGGTCATAAATACTGTAATAAATTACTTCAACCAATCAATGGACAGGAATTTATTTATTATAAGTCAGGCCTGCTATAAGTGTATATCGGGAATCTAGTGCCTGTGTAAAACAGCAAGTCCAGATAAAGAAATAGTGAAAAGAACGACCAAGCTTGATCCAAACGGGACAAATTATCATAATTGTTTTCTTCTGTGGAGGCATATATTATACAGATGATCTACTGGGTTAATATTGACTTTACCAGCTGATATTGTTTTATTTCAGCTATCTTTAATACTTCCCGAACCAAACACTAAATTTGGTTCTTGCGTAGTTATAATAATGTGAGAAAGAAAACTTATTAGATGGTAAAGCAAATTTTAAGAAGGAATTAATTTATTTAAATTTAAGTTAACTGAAAACAAAATTTTATATCTATTGCAAATGTATTCACCTCAACTCAATATCATGTTTTGGTGATCCAAGAATGACAAAGATTGCACCTTCAGATTTTTATAATTGGCTTCTCTTCATGGGTTGTGCCAGTCTGTCCAGCTTGACTTCGGTAGAATGTCTTGAAATTTAAGATTTGAAACTGTTATATTTTCAATTGTACAGTTTGATTTCCGTTTTATTAGCTCAATCATGTGCAAAAAACTCCATTTCACTTATATATCAAAATATAAACTTAAATTTACTCTAAGAAGAGTTTCCACTTTATGAATCTATAATCTTTATCAAGTGTTAGGTTTTAATTTTGATTGTTAATTTAGTTGATGACATTTTAGATGGAATTTGATGTTATTTTCGGATGCAACTGACTAAATTTTATTTCTTGGTATGATTTATGTACAGGCTGTTATAAATTTCATAGTCTTATTAACATTTCTGAGAATAATCATTCAGATACAACTGGTTACAAATTCAAAATATCATGAAGCTTTCCATAGTTTCAAATATCAGCTAACATTTTATGTATTTTATATGTGATTGATTGTTAATGGCTTTTCATGTTGTAAAATCAGTAGATTTAAAGATTATGTTGAAATAATAAATTGCCTTTCCTACCTTTCAAAACCTTATAGGTAGTGGGTTATGTACTATATCTGGGAAATATGAAAGTCAAAAATGCACATTTTTAAAAAATAAACACGCTTAGAATTCATTACGAAATAATATGAAGTATAAATAATGTACGCATGTCAAGTATAACCAATGCAAGCACATTATATGTAACCAATGCACACAAATCAAATCCAACCAGTATTGCACATCATGTGTTACTGTAAACCGCTATGTGTGCATGGTAGGCATGTGTACACTGCTATTTGCGCATGGGAAGCATGTGCACACTGCTATGTGCTCACAAGTGTTAAATGTGTTATTTGCATATGGCACGTGTCTGCCCATGGAAGGCAGGTGCACACTGCAATGTGTCTGCACATTGCTATGTCGGAATGGGAGGTGTCTGCACACTGCTATGGGAGGCATGTGGACACTCCTATGGGAGGTATGTGCAAAGTGCACATGTGATGTGTTTGTACACTGCTATGAGAGCGCATAGGATGTGGGTCTGTAAACTGCCATGTGCTCATGGGAAGTGTCTGCACACTGCTATGTGCGCATGGAAGGTGTCTTTACACTGCTATGTGCGCATATGAGGTATGTACACACTGCTCTGTCCGCATGGGAGGTGTCTGCCCACTTGTCTGCAAACTGCTTTGATAGTTTATGAAAATGACTATTGTAGCTTGGCGTAGGCCGTACATGTGTTTGATTTCTTTTGACATCAAAATTTTGACTTGACAAGTTGAGTGAACTCTGTGTTATCGGAACTGACGGGCCTGACATATATGCGTTATGGACGGAGGACTGTGGCTTTAAGAAATTGCGTATTTTTGTCTCTAAAGTTTTATCATACTCATCTATTTCTGAAATCTCCATGTTAAATTCCTCTTCATCCGATAATTTACTGATAATTTGAGTGTTACAGTCCGACACCAAGTTCTGTTTGTTCACTAGGCCTATCAAGTCAAAAATGTCTTTTTGATTCCATCTTCAAATCTTCTGATTAGTTTTGTGAGGGCGCTTCTACTCCCGAATGTCTTCCTTTGCAGTGGCGTGGTGGCTCCACATTGGCTTTTTGGCGCCCCCTTGCAACGTCGGCACCCCTGGTTTCCATTCGTTGTGGGACATATGGGGCTTGTCTGAACACTGCTATGTGCGGACGGGAGGTATGTACACACTGCTATGTGCGCATGGGAGGTGTCTGCACACTCTGAACACCGATATGTGCGCATGGATGTGTCTGCAAACTGCCATGTGCACATTGGAGGTGTCTCAACACTGCTATGTGCGCATGGGATGTGTCTGCAAACTGCTATGTGTGCATGGGATGTGTCTGCAAACTGCCATGTGCACATGGGAGGTGTCTCAACACTGCTATGTGCTATGTTATGTGCGCATGGGATGTTTCTGCAAACTGCTATGTGCGCATTGGATGTGTCTGAAAACTGCTATGTGCGCATGGGAGGTACTTTCACACTGCTGCGTGTGCATGAGAGGTATCTAAACACTGATAGGTTCGCATGGGAGGTATGAGAACATCAAAGTGACCCTTTATGGTCATATGGTCAATTCTTTGGCAAATGTCGAGAATTTGCGTTTACGGGCGTCTAATTTTCTATAGAGGAGAACACCAGACCTTAAGAAATCGTGTTTCCAGGCTTCCGATGGACGTCATCGGCATCAGTCGAATCAGAGCCCTTTAAAAGGGCTCTGAGTCGAATTCTCTAAAAGCGACATACCCCAGACCCTATTCAAATAATCGTGAACCTTAAATTCGCTGGGAAATCTCTAGGAATCGCGTTTCCGGGCCTTTAACTTAAAATTTTCGGGGCGAGATCCCTCAATCCTATTTAAATAATCTGAAACATTCAACTGAGGAATGTCAGGTAATTGCATTTTCACGCATCTAATTATCAAAATTTTCTTGTGTCAGTGAATGTCGATTGAGGGAGAGCTGTCCTCGGCAGCAACAGTAATATATTATATTCAGAGAGTAGGGGGTGAGGTACCTAAACTTCCCTCCTTGATTGGACGTTTGCTACCTTGAAGTACTTAAAGGGGTCCAGTCTTCATTTTTATTGGTTGATTTGGGTCTTGAATATACTTAAGTATCCTTCAGAAGCACTAGAAATGTACGAAAATTGCATATTTCCTTCAAATATATCTTAAATTAGACATTTCTCCTTCTATTTCTATAGATGACTTCAATGGTGAGTTGTGATAACCAGTACTAAATTGCTGAGCTAAAATAGTCCCCGTTTCTGAGACTTGGAAAAATCGACCCACGAAAATGAAGCCTGTGCCCCTTTAACTGGTTATACGGGCCACTGGGCCCAGGGGCGCCGGGGGCGGAGCTGTGATATAAAGGGCACTATTGTGACTATATTTTAGGGGTTATAGTCAATTGGACCCTATTTTTTAATGGTCCCAATCCAATATGGCCCTAAAAGTCAAAATGGTCCTAAAAACCAAAGTCAAAATGACCCTGTTTTTGGTCAAAATGGTCTCAAAAATTGATCTTTGACTTCAACTGAATCATCGTCCAAAATGACCCCTGCAAAAAGTCAAAATGGTCCTGTTAATTTTCTTTATTAGTAATTAGTCCATTGATAATTATGGCTTACATTGTGATGCCAACCTATGAAATAAAAGAGAAAATATGAATAAGAACATGAATATGCCAAAATAAAAAATTGGGACCATTTAGAAATAGGGTCCAATAGACTATAACCCTATTTTAGAGCTTCTTAGATCACTTCTTAGGTATACCAGAACGTACGTCATGCCTATATTTTGGGGCATAGGGACACAACAAATTTTGCTGGAACACCAGCTGACTGCAGCTCTGGGCCCAGTCCAGATAAAATCCCCATTTTCCGTCGGCTCACTGCAATAAACTCTACACTTATAATCAGGCGCGGATCCAGGGGGGGGGGGGGGGGGCCGGGTGTGCCATGCCCCCCCCCCCCCCCAAACGGTAAGATTTCACATCGTGAAACGCATTATATTACATGTCAGGTGGAAATTTCGGCGAATAAAAAGGGAAAATCCTATGTTTTTAAGCCAAAAAAAAGGTCAAAATTTTTTTTGACTCGCTGCGCTCGGCAAAGCTTTGCTTAAACACCCCCCCTTTCGAGAATCCAGGATCAGCCCCTGCACATGGCCCTCCACAAACTTTGATGCTGGATCCGCCCCTGCTTATAATTGCAGGTGAATACGATTTCGTTTTTTCATGACTTTGCCAAGAAATAGGCATAGAGCAGTTAGATACTGAATGAGTAAATGGCTGAGATGATAATAGTTTCGATCTGTCAGGTATTTGATTAACCTGGATGACAGCACTAGTCGTTCGGGGTCGCATATCGAACGCGCTTCAAGGATTATCATGTGATACACACCAATTCATGACGTAGTCACATTCGCGAAAGTAATCGGTGTGTTTACTGGTATTTCTAGAATAAAGTGTAGAAAAACGGTTCAAGCAAGAAAATGTCAGGTAAAGAAGAACCAGAATTGAAGGCAGGACATCCACCAGCAGGTAATTATTCATTTTTCAAAATCTAAAGGAAGGACTGTCCCTGAAAATCATTTCTTTTATGAAAATAAACAATATGCGTCACAGTCACGTCACCATATTCCTATCTATGCTACAAATTATACTGTGTCTGTGGCCTATTTACCTTTTTGTACTTAACAGCATGGCGTGTTCTTAGTACACTTAGCCTAACTTGAAATTCAAGACACTGCTCTGGTCCATATTGTAGGCTAATAAGGGGGGATTTTATTTTGTCAGAGATCTCTAACTGTACCTATGTCCTATGTGTTTTCTCAGCCACAAGCAAACAAACTAAAAATTAAGTTAATTAATGCATAACTAAATAAAGATAGACCTACTTATTAATTTATTATTAATTGTAGGCTATCAGCTATAGTAATTTAGTAAACTGTATGCATAGGGCCCTAAAATACAATAATAAACTATAAATTAGTATAAACTATATAAATTATTAAAAGAATAATTATTGATTTATTTTGAAAATAATTACACTCTACACATCTACACTTATCTATCTACACTCATTTATCTTATATGTATCGAAAAGTTGGCAGGAAATATGTTATGTTGATATTTTAAAGAGAAGTTGGCCGGAAAAAAGAATACAAATGTGCCTTGTCTGGACCAGCCTAGGCCTAACTTAGCTGGTAGCTCTAAAAATATTTCAAAGAAAGATTAAAAGAAGTCCATCTTGGTAGGCTTTTAATTAGGACAGTCATATCAAAAAGACAGTTTTTACATTAGGGCACAAGTTCGTGACCTTGTGACGATAAGGAGACAGCAGTACAGCTGAGTAACAACTAACAAGATACAGGCCTATGCTATATATTACTGAGTGTATTAGATTTTATTTTGTGTTTATCAGATGCTAAGAATAGTCCAAAAAATATTAGCCTATTTGGAATTATGAAATTACAGGAGGTCATTTTCAGTCCATAATGTCTGTCTTTTGTGTCAAGTGTGAAATAATCTAGGGCTTAAGATTACATATGGAAATGGCTGTGTCCAAATGAAAAAGATCAAATTAAATGAAGATGCTTCTTAAACACAGTAGGACAATGACAAAGATACCAACAACCTGATTGATCATAACAGTAGTAGTACGGTACTCCATAAATGAAATAATATTATCTCTAGAGAAGGCCCTTGGTGCCTTTATTTACCCCCATTGCCTGGTGAATACAGGGTGTGTTCTAATTAAGGTAATTTAAAGCCCTTAGCCCTGTAATCAAACCTTATATTACATGTTCTACAGACCAAACAGTTATTATTCTGCCAATGGCATGTCACTTCAAAATATTGTAATTGGGTTTCACTGACCATTTCAGTTAAGGTTGGAGGAATGAGAGTAGCTAAAGCATCTAAACCTCACCATGATGGAGCTTCTAATGATGATTCAGATGACAAGAAAGCTATTCAACCTGATACTAGCAGCTTTTTAAGGTTAGTGATATGAGGAGGTACTATTGTTTATTGAATCAAGCCGAATTTAACATCTATTGTTATAGTGTCATAGAAGATATACTCCTATAGAAACATTGGCCTAGGTCACAAGTAGAGACTTGTTCTATTGAATTGTGGTAGACAATGACGTTATTATTGATGTTTGAATAATGTGCAGTCACTATCACTGCCTTTAATTAAGGCATAATTATGCCATGGTCTCCTGTAGAAATATGTTTTCAAGACATCAGTTATTTATATGCAATACCCAGCAACTAATGAAATAGTTTGTTATGGTTTCGTTCTAAGTTGGTTTTATTTTTCTCTGTTGTCTGGAAGATTTAATTACCTACATTGTTATGTATTATATTATACATTAATATTTCTTTATTTATAGTACACAACCAAATGCTGATATGAGTGGACCAGTTACTAAGGTGAGTTGGTCATAAACTGAAACTCGTTCATTTATTAGTAGTTTATAGCTAAATATGCCTAAAGGTCATTAACAATTTGTGATATTCTTCACTATTCATGTGGCCCAGACACAGTTTATATTAAAGACCATTTATGTACGCCCACATCTTGACATATATGTTTGTCTAATTATTGTACAGTTGTAGTTATAAATGTTATTTTTATTGACAATAACTCTAATTATATTTTCAGAGTCATATAACACCAGAACATGGGGAACATGTTAAACAATATCATGAACCAAAACTGCCTACTCACGACAAAAGGCCACAGACTAACCCGGCCTTGAGAAGTCATCACATATTTCAACCCAAATAGACTGGATGCATTTAGAATTTTTGTGTTGGCTGAAATGTGAAAGATTCTTCAATTTGTTTGGAAATAAAAAAAAAAGATTTGAAAATATGCAAGTTTTTGCATCTGATATTGGATTTGAAATTATTTCTTAATCGAAAGAAGATTTATTATTCACATTGAAGTGAAATATTATCTGTGGAACTCTTTCTTATCCAAATCTTTTGGTCTGCATTTCTCTATGATTTAAAAGAAGATTTTTTCAAATTTCATTCATATTGGACCAATTGCTTTGATCTGTTTATTATTTTTGCCATTACTATGAGGCATTCAGGTTTTTATTATTGAACTACGCAGTAATTATACCACTATGTAGCAAACTTTACATTATATAACTTTCTGTGAGAGTTTTTATATTTAAATGGTTTTTTTTTTGGTTTTGGTGTTTTTATATAATCTACATGTTGATGTCACAATATTTCCTGAATTCTTTTTTGTTCTGAATTTTCTAGTTTTGAATAGTTTTGCTCCTTAGACCTGTCTGATAATTTAATGTAAAAAAGATTCCACAGAATTTAGGATAAATCAGTCTTCAAATATTTAATTAGTGCTCTATAGTGATTTAGATTGTTTTGTTTTTTCTGATTATCAGTGCTAAATATAATATGTTGTAGTTATTGTATTGGGAGTGGCTGATTATTATATAAAACTTTAACAAATTTTAAACATAATAAACTCTTCATATTCAAACCTTGTATATTACTCCTTGGGGTTTAAGTGGACCCATTTGAAGGAGCAAACATTAATAAAGCTGGAATATTCTACCTGATGGTTAAGTTTGGCAATTGGCAGTCAATTACAACTATTGTGAGATCAATATTCTTGAAATGAAAATACTCAATGAAATTGACTTGAGAGCAGTATCATGATCTGGGTATTGAGGGCCAAATAATTGAAACTTGATTCATAGATTGGATGTAATTTCTACATGACAATTTACCAATAAATCTATGGTCTAAACAATAATACAAGCAAAATGACATTTCCATAAAACCTTTAATGAGTATTGGCACAGAGTTTAAAGCTATCAAAACCCCTTGAGAAAAGAATCTTGCATTTGGTTTGACAATATTAATTTCCAAACCTCATTGAAACCATCTTTATGCAGGGATGTCCTAGAAACAGTCTTTAAAATTAAGACCTAGATATCCTAGTGCTAAGATTGTGCTACAGGTTTTTAAACATTAAGGAATGTTTCTACTAACATGATATGGAGCCAGGTCTTCATTAACTATTAAGGTATTCATTACCCCCGGTAGTGTTTCAGAAAGATAATGATGTTACTCAATTTTACATGAATATATATATATTATGTTAATCAAGGCAACAATTTATAAACCAAATATGAAAAAAAATAAAGAGACTAGACTTGAGCAATAAAAGATATAAAGAGATAAAATAGACATATATAACACATCTTTATATAAATATTTCTCCATCAAAAGACACTTAAAGCGATACCACCTCTTACAGTAATAAATAAAAAATTTAAGCTCTCAAACTTGGCCAATAGAATATATTCATCAACAGAAACCAGAAAACTAAGTAATTTTCTATAAAATTACAGGTTATTATTGAAAAATGCTTAATATTTTGTAAGCCTTTTTCAATATTATAATATGGTAGTTTTTAGTATTTATCAGATTATATTAAAGGTCATCTGTTATATGTTTATGACACCAGACAAGTTGCCTAATGACTAATAAACTCTTATTCACCAAGTTCAAAAATTTTGCTTTTTTGATCATTGAAAAGGTAGTATTCCTTTAACAAGTAAAAGAAATGGAATGAAATTTTACATAGTAATTACTACAAATGCCATAATGAGTGCAAAGAAGGAAATTTTGCCACTTTGAACACATAATCATTTCATTTTTTCAATGAAAACAACTTTATGTAAATGTTCACCCTGCAATAAAAATTGTTTACTTAATTTTTTTTTATCAAAATATATAGATAAAAATGACAGTTTATAACATATGAATGAACAAAATTCAAGTAAAACTATAATTGATAAACAGAATATAAAATAATAGATCTATATCTAAAATCGTCATAAATTCTAGAAAAATATTTTGCAAGAAAACTAGTTGGAAGTCAGTAATTTCAAAAAGACCAAGATATATAAAACATATAATATACTATATAAAATTCATGTACATGTATATATAAACAGTTTTCTTACTTTTATTTCATAACCTAGTGCTGGTTTCATAAAAAAAACACATCTTTGGACGATTTCGGTGACAGTGCCTCCTGCTCAAATTACAAAGACAGCAACATAAAAACATTTTGCTATTTATATTTACCAGAGTACATGAAATAATATTGTTTAAGAAATACTTGTGACTTTTCAATCATAAAAAAAAGTGATTATCAATCAATCTACAAGTAATTATTGAAAATGCCTTAAAAATTAGTTTAACAGATTATCTATGAATTATTTTGTATGAATATATACTCAAATTGACCAAGTTCATGAATATATACTTTATGTTCAACAAAAGAGGTAGTATTCTACTCAAATGAGCATAGCCTAGCTAATATTTCTGACAAAAATACTTTTGATTTCAATTTAAAGGCAATATAAAAATTGTGTAGATAAGCAATCTCAATATGGAACTCAGTGAAAAATAGATGATTGTAGAAGTTTTATTACTGTAAAACGGAATTCAATATATAGAAGGTGGCTTGAAGATTAAGTCTACTCCATGCTGGTACATGTACTGAAAGACTGGAAGGTTTGACAGCTATTTCTAAAGCTGACATTAAGTCATTGATAGGTGTCACTGTTAACCTCTCTATCTCTTCATTAGTCAACTTGATGTCATGTTCTTTGTTTTCTTTTATCTTTCTCAGCTGTAAAACAAATTCAGGATTTTATTCAAAGCAATAATCATTAAAATAAAGATAGTGGACCACGGCCATATACGCCTAACGAAAAAAGCCTTAAATTTAATCAGGACAAAACTAAACTTTCTCAAACCTTTCGATTTAGGTCCATAACATCCCTTTTAAGTTTCAACAAAATCGGTTGAAAACTAAGATAGTAATAGCATATTCAAGACTTTGGGGCAAGGGCAACAACTCTGCTACTAACGGTCGAAAATAGCTCAAATTCGAAATTATTTTTTGTTTTCTGAATATGTATATACATACCGAATTTCATTTGATTCCATCAAAAATTCTAGATTTTAGAGCGTTTACAAGCAATTGATGTTGATAGAAGCACTTACTGTATACAGGTTAAAGGGCATTAACTCCTCAAAACTGATGTAAGAGGCCTAAATCTTGAAAAAGCTTTAATTTTTATCAGGAGTAAACTAAACTTTCTCAAACCTTTTGATTTAGGTCCAATAACATCCATTTTAAGTTTCATCAAAATCAGTTGAAAACTAAGAGAGTAAGAGCATATTCAAGATTTGGGGCAAGGGCAATAACTCTGCTTCTAACGCTCAAAAACAGCTCAAATTCGAACTTGATCTTCGTTTTATGAATATGTATACACAATTCAAATTTCATTTGATTCCGTCAAAAACTCTAGTTTTTAGAGCGTTTACGAGCAAATGTTGATGGTCGGACCAACAGATTTGGGGCAAGGGCAATAACTCTGTTTCTAACGATCGAAAATAGCTCAAATTCAAACTTGATCTGCGTTTTATAAATATGTAGACACATATCAAATTTCATTTGATTCCGTCAAAAACTCTAGTTTTTAGAGCGTTTACGAGCAAATGTTGACGGACGGACCGACGGACGGACGGACAGGGGTGCCGACAATATACGTCCTCATAGAGAGATGAGGGCGTATAAAAATATTGTAAAGATCAATTTGAACATTTCCATTATTTCAGTCAGATGTCTGTGGCTCTTGCAATAAATGATCATAAAACCAAAGACATCTGATTTAAATATGGAATGGTGAAAATCAATGCTATCTTCTATATTCTGTAATTTGTAATGCTGCATCAAGACATTGCATTTTATCCAGCATATATTGTATAAAATTGCTGTGTTAAATTTCAGCAAGCAAAATAGATAGTTTAAGTATTTAAAGATTTTGGATATGCTATGATGAAAGCTCCCCTAATGCTCTAAAACATCATAGTGTATATTAGTAGCCAATGTTTACTGGTACTACTTACCACTGGAACTGTATTTACTGTTGTTTTTGTGACCATCAGACATTGAGCTAATACATCTAGTAAACTGTCTTCATCTAGCTCATGTAATAAGGTTAGTAGAAAATGGCAGGCATCAAACATTCTGCTAGATTCTTCTGGTATCAATAACTTGTCATCCTGACAATAATAATTACAAATATAATAACATAACTTCAGAGCACAATCCAACGGGGGCTCGTCTGATTTCAGCTCCCTATTTTTGGCCGACAGTGCATATCCTTATCCTAGTACCCTATTTGACCCTACCATAAAAATTTGGCGCTTGCAGTGATGTTGAATTTGAAGCATGTTATATTTCAGAGCCCCCCTTTCTCTAAATCCTGGATCCGCCCCTGATTCTGCTGACAATTATTTTATCTAATCTTGTGAATGGTTTATGTTGGACTGATTCAAAATATAAGATACATCACTGTTGATCTGACCAAACAATCTACTAACAATAGAAATGAAATAAATGATTGCCGATTCTGAACACGCTCATCAAACAAGATCTAATTTGATATATTTGGAGATGTTCCCCATATTTTCTTGCTAACAGCTAGCTTCTGCCACTTGCATGTTGACCATATGCTCAATCCTTTCTTTGAATTTGCTAACTTTGGTAGTTTTTGTTTTGTAGCTGGAATTTGTCTTACCTTAAAATGGAAATCTGCCAAGAGTAAAAATGGGTGAAAATTATGAGATTCTTCTAAATCAAACTCATCATCAAGATTTTGTTTGGTATAGGCTTGTAATATATTTAAATCATGACTTAATTCTACCTCCTGAAACTATCATTAAAACAACATATTATATCTCATGTTCCAGACTTAAAGGATTCAGATTTCACAAATTTTGTTAAAGGGGTTTTCTAAACTTTGTATGTGCATTGGGGACATTGATAGCATCAATTCGCGCCATTCTACAGAACCACAGACGTCAGAATGGAAATCGGAATGGCGCAAATTTATGCTATCAATGTCCCCGATGTACATACAAAGTTTAGAAAACCTCTTTACAATCCCTTTAATATTGCTAAATAGATGTCAAATAATACATAAATGTCCCCTGGTGTAAAGAAAACTTTTTACATATTGCCATTTGACATCTGTATGTATATAAATCCTTTTTGACATTTTTTTGTGTTTAACCTCCAGATAACCTAAAGCAATTGATATGAATCAATGTGAAGGGAGAAAATAACTAACAACTGTTGACTCTTGGTATCATATACATCTTTAGGGACATTAATGTCCATCTGTTAAAGATCTGCTCTAACAAAATTCATGTTATAATTACATCAAATTAAAGAAACTTACCAATTCCATGAGTGATTTAATAGATTTAGGTGTTTGTAATAAATGTTGAACAGATCTTAAAACTTCCTTACATTTACCATTTTCTTTAAAAACCATTAGAATTTCTTCAGGACATTCTGCAAAAGTTAAAAAACAATGGTAATATATCATGATAAAATATTCTATATCAACGAAATCCAGTAAACAGTAAAGCAAATTGATAAAATATTTTGTGAAATGTTTGGAATCTTTTCAATATAAAGTGCTGAGCTCTAATCCTTGTTGTGCTTGTGATGCTTTCAGATAGTGCGTTCTCACAAAAGATGTTAACGAACCGACGAACATGGGCAACGACAATATACGACCACATATTCAGTGGGCGTATAAAAAGGAACATGAGCAATAAGTTGATAATAGAAGTATTCAACAGTATTAATATCCTAAACTCAAATCTAATTGACTAGCACTCATCTCATGATGCCAACTAAAGTTTTGGATAAACAATCCTCGTGAGGACAGCTTTGGACATAAAGGGTATCATTTCAAAATGAAATGAAATAAGTGTTTTCATGTAACTCACCCGGATGAACAGGTCCATCAGTATCATCTAAGTTTTCAGTAGTAAATCCACCATCTTCATCATGTGATAAAATAACTTGTATTGAACCATCTTTAATAGAAACTAATAACTCCACCATAGAAAATGCTATACTAGTATTTTTAGGTATTACCATTGATTTAGATTTATCTTCCTTTACATCTCCTTCAAGATCTACATTTAGAGGCTAAAAATACATTATAATCATATAGATTTGGGTAACATAACATAACATATATAAGACAAGATCATAAAAATCTGAGAGTATACCTTTGAATCAAATTCTCCATCTCCTTCTACATCAACATCACTAGTAATTTTACCATTATCTTTTAGTTGAATAATACTAGTTATAATACACAATGTTTTACGGCCGTTATCTTTTACAACACTAATCAGAGGATGATGCAAGTCTATTTTCCTGAAAAAAATATTTCATGTTAAATCATAAGGAGAGGAAATTTGGTAGTCATTTTATAGGAGAGAAAATTTTTCAAAACTAACATTTCCATGGAGCTGAATGCATTCTTAGACAAATGCCATGTAGGCTTCATGTAATTGACAATCAAATTTGGAATATTTGTTACATGAAAATACTATATCAATATTCAATACTACAGTCAAACAAAAAATCGGACCACTAACACAAGGAGCAGTTCATGGAATCTCATTTTAAATACAATACAAAGAATCCAAACAACCTAAGCCATTTTTGTTTGTTTGTTGTGTTCTTCATATTACTTTTGGTGACTTAGAGTAATATGGACTAATTTTGTTAATTTCTAGAATATTACTTAAATGCGTTCATACTATTTATTAAGAAATAAGTCATTACTTTTTTTCTAAGAGATGTAGCAGTTTTGGTGTTGATATTTCAGTTTTATTCAACACTCCTAATTGACTGGTGACAACTACACTATCAGTTGAACCAAGTTTCACATCCAATAGTTCTTTAGACAAATCAGCACCAAATTTCCCTTTCAATGATAGATTTGATTTACTATTGTAAGCTGTCAAGACATGTGTATCAAGTGGAAGCACTGAAAATTCTTTTTGATTTTGACCAACAAGGACATCAGACAGGTTGAATTCAGTTGTTTCATAATGTGGTTTTCTTGTGAAAAACAGCCATTTTCTTCGTTTCTTGATGACAATACGTAGAATTTCTATGTTGTCTGCCGTGTTAATACTGGGAACTGGCAGGAGGGTCTCCTTTCCCAGAGCTTTAGCAACTTGATGAGCGGTTGCAGAAAACATGATGTTAGAGGTCTACAATAGAAACACACAGTTGATCTTGCAGTAGACTATGATTTCAGCTTACTCAATTGTATGAAATTGAAGTTGGCCCACTTGAATTGATCTGTTATCCTATTTAGTTTTGGACATTGAGTCGATTGAAAGAAAGTCATTCAATAAAACTGTGTCTACTACACTGTATTTTATTGGCTGGCTGCCTTGATCAGTTTCAGCTTCCCCGTGTGCTAGACCTATCTGTCTAACTATAAAATGAGATGTCAGCTTCTAAATAGTTCTAGTCTGTGACAAATGTGAAGAATGCGCATCAAAAGATGAATATAAATTCAGGATTCTAAAAATAAAACTATCAAAATATTATCTATTTTAGTATTTTGTTCCTTGTCGTGAAGAAGGTTTGTTTACTGCGTTCGACCAACTTCCGGTACATTCCCTTTAATAATAGGATGCGTTCGATTGATTTTCCATTGGGATTCTGAGTTTTTAAAGGTACAAACCATAAAAGTTTAAAATTTGGCTAATGTTGGAAAACTTTAAAGCAAAATAAACGAAAAAATGAATTCCCCGCTAGAAAATATAACTGGGCATTATGGTGATCTGAAACTGTGAGCGTCTTATCTAATCTTTTATTAATTTTAATCTGTCAAATCAACTCAAGTTCACATGGTAGATAGGTCCTATCATGGTGTCTAAATTCACAATCCTATGTACAATTTTCATTCTGAAGTTGAATGTAGCTGAAGTAGATGCCGCTACCTGTAAGTAGGCCTTCCTATTATACACCATAAAAATTTTCACTATGATTTACCCTGTGGGCCATAATTGAATAATCGAATAGGCCTTCAATTTTGCTTTGCATTTTTTACTCCTTTGTAAGTTTTCTATGATCATTGTCTGAATGAGTTTTTATATAAAATACGTGATATAAAAGAATTAATTGTATATATTATAAGTAAAGTAGAATGTTTCTGATGCACAGTAGTATATAAATTAAGTAATAATTAAATAACACCAAGTTTTAATCTCCTACATGTTTCAGTAGTATCTTCAGGGAGACAATATATTGTAACAATGAAATCTAATCTAAATTAGATGTAAATTTCATTGTTACTATGTAATGTCTCCCTGAAGATACTACTGAAACATGTAGGAGATTAAAACTTGGTGTTATTTAATTATTACTTAATTTTTATATATATATATGCATTTGTGGGACCACTTTGAATTGACTTGCATAAATTTGCAATTTTAAAGTTTATATCGGATAATTTGAATAGAATAACTGCAGGAAGTTGTCAGTTATAGAATTGATGAAGTAATCAACATAAGATGAATTAAAAATGGATTTTAATTATACTGTATTTCATCTACGTAGTTCTATATTATGTTTTACAGCTCTTGATTGTCTCTGTGTAAACAGTGAATATCAAGTGAAGGGTCATGCTGGAAATTTCACCATTCCAACTAAGGCATGTGTCGAAGTTTTTGACGTTGTGAGTGGTTTACATGACGATACCTGGTACCATATCAACTATACCTCACAGGCAATACTTAATTAACTATAACTTTAAGTTTGGGGTTGGGGTCTGGGTACAACTGGGGGATGTTGGGGTGGGGCGGTTGGTTCTTGCATGTATGGAACCAAAAGAACGGACGACGCATTAAAATGTCTAAGATATAAAATCAATATTTTCAACGTCAACCACAAAAGGATAGTAGCTTTTGTTAATTGATCTCAAAGAATTATTCTGCAACGTATCTCAATATTGAATGACAGCCATTGTCTGCGGAAATTAGACCAGTTTCGTTTATAAAAAAAACTTCAAGTGGCATGGTACCATTATTACGAATCGAACAACTCATATTGCTTAAAGACTACCACAAATGATTTGAAAGATTATTATAGAGGCTTCTGAATTACAGCTTGGTTGGATTCAGTTTGATAAATCTGTGATGAAAGTAGTGATATGTGGCAGGAAGGGTATGTATATTATTGGTCATCCATTTTGTAGAGTTAAAACCCGACGTCCGGTCAACGGTTGTCAACACAAAACATGTCACTTCCCTTCAGAACATTTATTAACGTTCCGGCATGTTTATTATCAATGATGTCAAAAATAGAATGGTATTTGCATCACCCAACGAAGATAATAAGGATAGGGAATGACTTTCAGGAATCTGACATATTACTATTTATAATTTAATAATCTTCTTGAATGATCCATGATGGCTAATGCGGGACCACTTTCTGCGATTTGAAGAGGAAGACATCCATTTCTCCATATGAATTAAAGGACCATTATTCAATTCCTTATCAAAGTATTGGGAATGATAAATTGATTCTTTTTGCACAACCAAACACAAGTTTGTGTTCCGTTTCAGAACTATCAAAACATATCTGTATTGACGTCATACTGAACTGTCACCAGTATAATAGATCTACTCCTAATGTTTGTAACCAATATCCAGACTGGTCTAAAGATAACTGCCGAAAATTTTGTGGTTTATGCGGTAAGAAAACTTAAACAAATACAAATTCTACAGCGGAATAATTCAGGGTTGATTTAATCAATATCCTCTTTACGTCGCTTGTGACTGTATATTTGTTCCTCATAATAAATATTCCTTGTGAAACTCAATATCAGATCTCAGGAACTCTTATCATATTATACAATTATTAGGCCTACATTGGAACAGTTATTGTTATAGTGTGGAAGTTGTATATCGTCACACGCTGTGCTAGATTTGGTTGTGGTGGCTAAGTTTAGCCTTGGAATGGTTCAGTGAAAAACGTGGCTGACAAAAATGAGAACTGTATTTTAATAAACAAAAACTTTTTCTACACAATAATATTATACTATTATAATCATATTATGACAATCTTGACTATTCAATGGAGGTAAATGATAAGGGGAGGTAATTGATCATGGATAAGACAACAATAATGCAATTCACTGGCATAGACGGCTCTGCTTGTGATGGTATATAAGTTCCACTATAATAACTGTTCCAAACAACATTTGTTATGTAAGAATTGTTCCATTTCGAACTTTTATTATATAATACTAGCCCTAACCCTAACCCTGATATTATATGATAAGAGTTCCTGAGATCGTTTATTATAATAATGTTTGTTCCAAAAGGAATATTTATTATGAGGAACAAATATACAGTCACATGCTGACACACGCTTACGGGGATAGTTTATTGGTAAAATAAAAGAGTTTTTAATATGAGTGGAATATAATAATATAGGCATTTAAATGTTAAGCTTTGCCTCACGGGCCAGCCTTAAATTATGTAATGCTGTATTTAAAGATATATTCCCTTATTTTCATTTATCCATTCCATATATATAGGCCCACAGGGACCAGTAACAAATGCCTACTGTTTATTAAAAAAAATAAAAATTTTTTTTTTTTTTTTTAAATTAACAGTAGGCATTTGTTACTGGTCCCTGTGTATAGGCCTACTAATACTTATATAAATAGAAAGTAGAGATGTTCTAATGACTGGGAAAAATACCAGTTTGTCTCACAAGTCCTAATAAGTCTCGGTCGTTAAGTCTCTTTTGATTTGTTGATTTGGCATTCGGCTCAACCTTCGTCATTGTTCTACATGTACGCTATATAATGACTTGGTCATGATAAGCGACCATCTTGCTCGGTAAATGGGCAGGAAAAGACAACTCTTGTTTGGAGATATTTTGATTGGCTAAACTATAATTTATTCAATAGTCTACTTCCGAAGTTGATACGAGTGCTTCGGAACCATTCGGATCAACCTTCGTCATTTCGTTCGAGACTATATAAATACATAAGTTTCCATCTTGCCTGGTAACTAGGCAGGAAAAAGACAACAACAATAATGTTTCTTTACATATAATTGTACTTCATTATGCAATTTGTATTTGATTACTTTTATGAGTTTAAGGTTTTTAAAAGAATAAGGTCATGCTATGTGTTCACATACCTGTTTTTAAAATGCTTACTAATAGATTACTTAGTCTCTACCTAGTGTTTTTTTTGGTAGAGTAATAATGAATGTGATTTTAATACTGAATATTTGTGCCTCCCTTGTAGTGCCAAGTGTAAATAGTGTTTAAAGTTTGAATGAAAACTGACTATTAACTATTAGTGCTGACTTTCTACTTAATTTGTCTATCTTGTTAAAATTGGGAAATGATATAATAAAATATGTATATTGAGAATTTTTTTCATTGAGACCATTTTGACTTTTTCAAAAGACCATTTTGACTTTTTCCAAGGGCCATTTTGACAATTTTTTTAAGACCATTTTGACCAAAATTTGGGACCATTTAGGATTAGGGTCCAATTGACTATAACCCGTTAAAGAGACCTAACCACCGCGAGTAATCACGTGATCAAACATGGAGTCTAAATTTAGCGTTTTATAGCGAGTTGATTCAAATGGATTTATGAATACATGGATTAAGGTAGGCTGACACTTGCACGACTTTTGGCCACGATTTTGTCGTGGCAAGTCGTGCCATTTTGGGGCACGAACTTTGACGTTCCCGCACTGTTCACGACTATTATAGTTCACGAATACGTGCCGATCATGAACGCGATGAGAGCTGTTCGTTAAGTATTCGTGACAGTCGTGGCATGGCGCGCACTGTCAAGTACTGGCACGCATCCTCCCTCATCGCCCCGACGAATTCAAGATGAGTTCACGAAATGTTTGCGGGTAATACACGACCCAGTCGCGAAATTTGTCGGAACCAAAAGTTTGAACATCTCAAAATTCTCGTCCCGACATGGCACGCACTTCAGACGTGTTTACGCACAATTTACGCCATTTTACTAACAGTTTGCGGACTGGCACGACAAAATTCAGCCTAGTGTCAGTGTCAGCCTAGCATTATTCATAAGAAACACCGATTAATGAATTAGTAAACTTAATTTTACCCCAAAACAATGAGAAAAGTTATCTTTAATTCAATTTTTAGATTTACCATGCCTAGATTTAATTGATAACTGTAATTTGTATGGATCCACAGTTTGCAAGAAATACTTCCATTGGTCTGGTAAAAATTGTAGGAATTATTGTAAATTATGCGGTAGGTATAATATTTTTATTTTAATCTTCACATTTCAGTTTGGTTTGTTCTTTTCTGCCGACTAGTGATCACTCATTATCATTCACGTGAAAAATCAGTTTACAACAGAAAGTAAAGTATAGCGGGGGAAAGCGGCAACAACATTATGCTATGTAGAAATGTCTAATTCAAATGTAACATAATGCAATACCTAAAACGTCCAATGCTAAAGACAAAATACAAGAAACCTATAATACATAATACCTAATTCAAAAGATGAAGTACAAAAAAACGTTTGTGTTTTGAATTAAACATTTCTAAACAGCATTAGGTTTTTGCCGCTTTTCCCCGCCATAGTATGGTAAAGACATGTTCGAATTTAATATTTGGACTTTGTGACCAAGATGTGTAGTTCAAATACGTCGCGAACCCATGAAAGAGAGTCTGCGGGTCCTAGATTAAAAAAAAAAGGAAAACAGCATCGATTTGTGGCATCCCCCCCCCCCCCCCCAATCATAATTTGGGATTGGGTTTAGGACTTCCAACTCTGAATTTCATCTGACCGATTCTTCACCAAATTGTCTTTACCAATCAAATTATTGCGGAGAAGGCCTTGACCCATTCTTCACCACTTCTCAGTACAAAACGTTGAGGGACGCGTCCCCTCCCGAATCCACGACCTTTACCGTATGCGGTAATACCTTTTTCTTTCAGATCCAGACACCAAGTCAACGCCACCAGATCGTCATATCACACAAACAGTTACATCACCCAGTATACAATGTGTAGACAAACCAGGCTACGATTGTCAGTTTTTTAAAGATTATGGTTTATGCAACGACCCGGCTTCGGCTAAGACAGTTTGCCCGAAGTTTTGTAAAATTCCGGGTTGTGATTGATAAATGACAAGAATCAAAATAAAACATAGACTTGTTACATTTTAGTATTGATAAACTATATGTCTCAAATAACGAATAACAGACCTTTTGTTGGTCACACATAGACATTTTCGGTTACATGTTGGGCAACAATTCGGCAACACACCTGACCTGTATAGGCTACACACGACTGGATTCGCGTGAGACAGCAGTTCGAAAACAGGGCATTTGAGACATTAATTTATATTAAACCTAATAAAGCAAATATATATAGGGGAAATATTCAGCATTTTCGAAAGTAGATTTGAGCGTTGAATATATATAAATAGCCTCCAGAAGTACTAAACTATAGTTAAAATAATTTTTTAACTCCATGTGCAACACCAGCTCCGATGCTACCCAATCCAATTTTAGCACCAACTCCTAATCCAGCAGCACCAACTGACTGTAAAACAGCTACTGTACTTCCAGCAGCTACAGCACCTCCGTTAGTCACGGCTGCAGCTGACATAGCACTAGCTGCATAACTTCCAGCAGCTATTCCTGTTGCAGTAAAGCCAGCAGCCCCTATGACGACAGGGACACCAACCACTGCCACTACCCCACCTCCAATTACAATAGCTCCAGTTTTAACATACGACCACCCTGAAAAAAAAAAATCATATCAATGCAATTAGATAATGTGAAAAAAAAGACGGATAGGTCGACTGACAATAATGGCAATTATTGGTCAAAATCTGAGATGGTGACCACAACCATTTACTTCCTGAGAATCCATCCAGCCATGTTAAAATGTTGAAAGTCACGTCTAAACTAAGTCTTGTCCGAAATTTGCTGACTTTATTCCCACCCTTGCCCTTAGATATATCATTTGGACAAAGATGGTTGGGGGAGAGTCAGAAAAACTCTCCCTTCGGGATTCAGACCTATTTATAAACCTCGAATTCACCAATTCTCGATTTGGAAAGATCGATATGTTTCGGACTAACAACATAAAACACCTGATGGTAGCCTACTTCTCTTTGGAGTAATCCACTACTACGTAAGGGTTAAGACAACTGGACTTTTCACAGTTACAGTCTTACAAACAAATGAAACAAATGTCTATAGCCTAATTCAAACACATGTGTCTATAGTAGACAAAGTATATCTTAAATAACATTAAATATGGATTATGAAACACACAATTTGTACTTCAAATGGAGTTATTAGCAGATATTTCATCGTTTTTGAATGATGTAAAATAACCCTGTATGTATGTATACTTGTAGTTTCTCTTTCCTTTGTGTAGGACTCCTATATGATAATATGGATGCATAATATTGTCTTCAGGTGTTACATGCCAGCTAATTTAAAGGGACAGTTCTAGTCTAGGACTCTTCGATACATTAAAATTTTAAAATAACAGAATTATTAGGTTAAAAAATAAAGCAGGTCCATTAAATTATTGTAATATGTCTTCAAAATAAATTTGATGTGTGTGGCTGTACCTGCCAGTTAGCCCATTTAAAAAAGTGAAAACAAATCTGTCAGCTACGGAAATATTAGATATAGACTTTATAGTAAAACTATAACACTTTAAACACAATTGAGACATAAAAAGCACTGAAATCTGACTGAAAATGGGAATGATGCTAATTGATGCTATCAGTGTTCCTGATACACATACAATTTTTAGAAAACCTATGTACAATCCCTTCAAGAGAATACTATTTATGTATCTGAGATGTTACCGTTAAGCCTGTATTTGAAGAATTGAATAATATGTAATCTGTGTATTTTTGTATTCTCAAATTTGAAAGTGTATGAATTAAACTAAACTAAGATTATGTAAAATTTGAGGTAATGGCTCCTTTAAATACTTTTGAGTTCAAAGAAAAATAGACTGTAAAAAAAACTGTCTATAAAACATCCTCTAAAAAAACTATCCAAAAAACATAAAATAATGGACACTTTTAAAAAAATAATGGACAGAATACCCCTTTCGCACTGCAAAAGTTATCTGGATCGGATCCAGTTCTATCCGAATAACTTCCAGTTGCTTTCGCACTGGCAAATAAACTTATTAGGTTATAACCAGAAGTTATCCAGATAGAAAAATCCACCTCCAGAGGTGGATTTCGTCCGGATCCGATCCAGATAAGTGGCAGTGCGAAAGCAAACAAGAAGTTATCCGGATAAGATTATCACGTGATCATCAAAATGGCGTCTCCTCTTTGCGGGGACGATATAATGGAAATACTTGAAAATCTCAAGAAAAGGATGAATAAGGTACACGAATTGTTTAGGGAAATAATGCATATCCATCGGAAGATGAAACCGAAACTGATATTGATAATATATTCATATGTTACATTGTTAAACAAGGAATAACCGGGGTGAGAATCATGTGATAATGTTTTGATTTGTCACATGATGTGACATGTTACTAAAAAATAAAAAAGTTATCTAGATAACTTTTTTCGGCAGTGCGAAAGCGGCGATCCAGATAGGATTGCAGTGCGAAAGTAAACCGAACCGAATCGAATCTAACTGAATCGGATTTTTCTATTCGGTTATAACCGAATTCAATAATCCAGTTGTGCAGTGCGAAAGGGTTATTAGTGAACTGTTTTTAGGAAATAATGGACAGTTACAATCGGCAATCCTCGGCAGTTTCCGTAAACCATAATCTGTCTCAGTAATGAATGGTGTTTTTCGTTGTGTTTTCATGCGCGAGACTCTTTACTTTGACGCTTTACTACTTGCTTGTAACGTCGCGACATAGATATATGGCGCTGTATTTGGTTCAAAATAGGATCCAAATCTGATTGTACAAATTCTTAAAATCACGTAGTCATTTCTAAGGTAAAAAAGACGAATCTTATAAATCTAAGTATATTTTACGTATAATATGTCCTATTTCATGACTTTAGTCTTTCTAGAACGTAATTTAGACCGCAGACTTTGTAATATGCAGAACGCGGATTGTAATCTTTGAAACATCACCTCAGGATCGTATCAACTGAATCGTAATCTTTAGAACTTCACCACTGGATCGTATCAACTGAATTGTAATCTTCGGAACTTCAACATTGAATCGTAATAACTGAATCGTAATCTTTGGATCGTAATTTAGAGCTTTGAATTTCACGGAAATTAATGTAGACCACGTGACATTTTCTGCATATCATTATTGCTCGTGTTGCTAACGGAAAGCCCACGGTGTCGTTATTATTCCAACAAGCTCCGATAACTAAGATATTCCTACAGATCATTTTGAGGTATTTTTTCAATTAAAACAACTTATGACACTAGCTTTTTCAACCGGGTAGCCTATTATGAAACGAAAGATAAATGGTATTTCTTTGACAAACAATAAATCGACACCCTGTTTGCTACAGGCTGTGTACGTTAAAGATCTTTGTCATTTGGTTATCGAAATAATAGTAGGCTAATGCCGCTAGACAAAACTCCCTCTGCACAGGTGCAGAAAAGCAGGACGTAAAACTTCATTTCATTTCATTTATCAAGCCGTTTGAACGGGTTAATTATAGGTGACCATACTATCTTATTTTAAAAATTACTGGGGAGGATTACAATACAAATTTTCAACTCGGACTAAGCTATACCATCAAAATCTTGAATTCATAGTCTATGACTTCATTCACAAGATGATGAAGCACATTTTGTCCATGATTTTTAAATGAATTGTAATATTAACCTCAAATGGTTTTGAGAGTCCTAGATTGTCTTTAAATTAATAAAATTTAATTTATCTAATTTAATTTGTGTTATAAGTTAAAAGTTGAAGGTAGAAATACCAGTAATGCATAAGACATACGTCAAAATTCATATGTTACATGTTTTAAGTGAAAAGATCTAACACTTGTTACAAAAGTCACATGTTAAATTTTCACTTTAAACCTCAGATATAAGTATTTTGTCCTCAATCGCCTTCCATAAAACATTTGACCTTTTGAACTTTTCAAGCGACACAAGTTTTTTGTCGCTTTACATATTACATTTGCATCTTTACATTAGACATTCAACATAGAATCAGTTTAAATGATGACGTCACGTTGCTAGGTCTCGAAAAGTCTCACGTGACTGATGTATTAATAGTTTTTCAATGGACGCTTCGTGTTTACTTTAGTGGCCGAGCAACGGATATACTAATTTCTTGGAATTGTTGTATCAAAATGAAAAAACGAAAATCTTATAATTCAAACTAGTCTTCAGTAGGCCTAGGCCTAATGGGGGTGAAGCGTATGGTCTACACAGGGGGTGGTCGGATCTGGATGGAATTGGTAGATCCAGGATTTTTATTGGGGGGAGCTATGTAAAATAATTATCATGAATAGGCATGCGTAGCAGTTGCACCTGGACGGCGAAGCCGTCGAAGTGCCGATCAAAGCGAGGTGCGGGGAGGGTGCGGGAGGGGTTTTGTTTAAAAATCAACATGAAATCATGTAATTTTAGACCATTTTGTGTTGAAATTCCCTATAGGCCATAGCTTTTGGGGGGAGCTACCACTCCCCACCCAAACTCTCCTTCTATAGCCTTTGGGGGAGCTATATCTCCCAACGACCCCCCCCCCCCTCCTCCTTTGGATCCACCACTGGTAGAAACCCCATCCCAAAGTGCCATCGAAGCTCTTAATATCTCGAAGTTTCGAAAATACTGGACTGATCAGGCCCGTAGCCAAATCCAAAATCCAATACTACAGTGCCAGCGAAGTTGTGCAAAATTTCCACAATAATGGCAATGGGATTGCGTTTTTTACCAAATCCTTGCAAAAATCTGCCCACCTCCATTAAAGAAGAAAAATTTGGCCATGTCGAATCTTCTTTTTGACTGGCCAGTCAGTCATATTAGTACCAAAGTTATGTCAGAAAATGCACAGGTAAGGTGCTTGTGGACAGGATAGCCTATACAGGTGCCTATCATGACTTGTGTCCCCCATGAAATTTAAATTCTGTTTTATTTTTTACCGACTTAGTTCATATTTGGCATGCAGTGTTCAATGGAGGACTTTTTTTCTCGAAATAAACACTTCATGGGGGACACATAGGCACCTGTTTAGGCTATCCTGTGACTCCTGTCCGTACAGGCACCTGTGAGAAAGGGCGATTATTTTGTAAACTTTATTATATTCACTGCTTTGGTGGCACTCTAGAATTGCGTTTCTACCAATACCGTCCGTCAAAACATCTGTCCCACCCCCACCACAGAATAAGGACAATTTTGGATATCACTCACTAGAAACTGTAAAAAAAAAATATTATGTACATCCATTTTAGGCTTAATTTTTTTAATAACAGATTTAGGTACGAACATTCAGTTTTGAAATTTTTAAACACTGGCACTTTGGGAAGGGGTTTCTACCAATTCCATTCAAATCCGCCCACCCCCTCTCAGTAGACTAATACGTACGCAGGCCTACGCTTCATCCCCATTATGCCTACTGTAGACTAGTTTAATTAAATTACAATATTTTCGGTTTTTCATTTTAATACAACAATTCCAACAAATTAATGTATCCGTTGGTCGGCCACTAAAGTAAACACGAAGTGTCCATTGTCCATTATATATATTTCAGTCACGTGGGACTTTTCGAGACTTAGCAACGTGACGTCATCATTAAACTGATTCTATGTTGAATGTCTAATGTAAAGATGCAAATGTAATATGTAAAGCGACAAAAAACTTGTGTCGCTTGAAAAGTTCAAAAGATCAAATGTTTTATGGAAGGCGATTGAGGACAAAATACTTATGTCAGAGGTTTAAAGTGAAAATTTAACATGTGACTTTTGTAACAAGTGTTAGATCTTTTCACTTTAAACATGTAACATATGAATTTTGACGTATGTCTTATGCATTACTGGTATTTTTACCTTCAACTTTTAACTTATAACACAAAATATCTGTATTATCTACATAGCATTAGTGAATTAGACATTTCTACTTAGCATAGACTTTTGGCACTGATCCCCTTCCATAAATGGCCGCCGTTCATTACCGTGATATGTTGCAGAGCGCCAGCGTAACTTTCACGGAGACCGTTTGGGACAGTTAGTGAGTACCACTATTACTAACAACACTCATACATTCTACTAGATACTGGATTATTAGAACAAAGGATGACGTCATAACAGTTATTTAAAAAACCATTACTACCGATTTTACCATGTTTTTGGATGGGTTTTGATTATAAACGGAATTGTTTTACTTGTAGTAAACATTCTTATTTAAAGTTCATGACATGACTATCATAGTATAAAGTTAAATATGATAGAAATCGTAATTAGGTAAATCATACCGTACCTGACATGATGTCTGCAAACTTAAATCTTCGTCAGGATATAAACCACTGTTCTTCCGGTTAGCACGAGACAACAATTTAATTCGTGCTTCTCAATGTTCTCAATGATAACATGGGTTGACTTCGATTGGAGCCTGGGTTTGACTCGAGCGACTCGAGTCACGTTCGAATTGTAAACTAATGTAATATTTTCGAAGAGTTGAGACTCGAGTGACATAATATTTGACCTAAACTTGTAGTGCACATTGTGGAATTAATTTAATGACCAGTTCATGCTGAAAAGTTAGTGTATGTTCAACAATTTAAAATTTGAAATTATATTTGCAGTTAACATTAAGGACACATTTTAGTACCTATCTACCAATTTTGATAACGATAGCTCAACGGGATGAGGAGAGGTCGGAACAGAAATATAGAAGACAAGATTACCACGACACTACTGCCTTTGTGAGGTTCTAAAGCACATTGGTTAGTAGTCAGATTAAAGAAACCAAGTACTAACGATCCGAACCGCAAAACGAAACTCGAAATCCAAAAGGACATTTTGACGAAACATAGGTAACAGCTTATGAACTTTTCACATGAGGAATTATATAAATCATACATGAGTAAGTATATCATAATGAAAAGTGGTATCAGGTGTCTAGAAGAGTAAGCATACCCTGCCTGGCGCCACACCCGTCCCAGCTGTTAAACAAACTACAAAACAAGAAAATGAAAAAGAGTCGAATGAAAAAAAACGTGACTTGACGACAAATTTTCATGAACTCAATCATTACGCAATCAATCAATCCATTCAATTACGTCCCTACCTAAACATTTATCTTTCATTTTTCTGTATGTGTCGCACCAAAATACGAGCCAAGTTTTTCTTTTTAAAACAATGGCAAAATAAGGATTTGAAGACCAACATTTCGAGGGAGAGTCTAGGGTTTAATTGGTCGAACGGATAATGAACATAATATATTATATATATTTTATTTTCTTCATACAAAGAACTTATAATTTCTATTAGAATAATTTTTTAACTCCATGTGCAACACCAGCTCCGATGCTACCCAATCCAATTTTAGCACCAACTCCTAATCCAGCAGCACCAACTGACTGTAAAACAGCTACTGTACTTCCAGCAGCTACAGCACCTCCATTAGCCACGGCTGCAGCTGACATAGCACTAGCTGCATAACTTCCAGCAGCTATTCCTGTTGCAGTAAAGCCAGCAGCCCCTATAACGACAGGGACACCAACCACTGCCACTACCCCACCTCCAATTACAATAGCTCCAGTTTTAACATACGACCACCCTGAAAAAATAAATCATATCAGTGCAATGTGCGTAAAAAAGTTGAGGTCAACTGACAATAATGGCAATTATTGGTCAAAATCTGGTGGGGGCAAATTCTGTAAAAACTCATTCTCAAGGGTGGTGATGCTGAATTCATGGCTGCTACTGCCTATATAAATCAATTTTGATTTTACTGGCCCTAACCACATACCAATAATTTGTTGTTTTATCTTAAAAAACATATTAAATATGATAGAAATCGTAATAAGGTAGCCTAAATCATACCGTACCTGACATGATGCCTATACAAACTTAATTGAACTTCTTCGTCAGATATATCTACAGTACAGGAAGTGCCGCGATGATGGCGTTTTATCGAATCTTCCGGTAGGCACAAGACTTACTCTCTTTTAAGAGATAGACGACAAAGTAGATACATCTCTTACATTTTTGTATTATATGATTTAAAACATTAATTTTGAGTCTTTTGATGGGCTGAAATTGTCAATAATCTTGAGACAAGTTTTTCATTGGCTGAAATTTTCAATAACGATTTATCTTATACAGGGTCTGTTGAGCATCCCTGGATGTGAAAGGGCCCGTGGTTAAAAATAATCGAACAGACCTCACCTCCATTCTTATACCTATACATACTCTTTTCAGATTTACTATATTATTCTATTAAGATGGCATTTAAAAAATTATGTTAATAATAATTAATTTAGATACCTAGTTATAGAAGATGACGACCATCTTTTTAAAGATGGCGCCACGCTTGAATATCTCACTAAAATTGAAAGACAGGATGTATCGGGCTAATGACTAATTGGTGAAATGTCACAGATACAAACTAAACTATGTTCATGTGGTGAAGCTGGTACCACAGAACATCTGTTAATCCACTGCGGGCTATCAAGGGAATTACTGGACTATAGCATGAATAACTTATGGACAATAAGGGCTTCAACAGTTCGTTACAGTCACATTCCCAGAGGAAATATGCCAAGTGTGATTGAATTTTATATATGTTGTGTATATGTGTGTGTGTGTTGTGTTGGTATATTATATTGTTTGTATTAGTAGGCCTATTAGTTATTTACCTGTATATAATTCAATGCTTAGGAATGAAGTTACTTTGTGTATTTTAGAGGAATCATTCAATTACTCTAGACTGATTTTGTTCTTCAAAACAAAAAACTTTCCCGTTGAACAAAGAATAGAGATACGCGTTTCTTTATTAAAAATAAAAACTAAAATAAAGGCGAACGCAAACCTTTACTTATGTCAATGGATATTAATTAGGCCCCTATAATACTTGTTAAGTAACCAGGTGCACATGCTCAATTTGTTGTGTTGCTAGGAGTATTTCACAGTTAGCTACCTTGTGAACGCGGTGTATAACGCGTGTACTATTGTATACCTAATTTACACATTTCACATTTCTATACATGCTTATCATTGCAAATGAATTTTATAGCATTGGGATTAAACGTGTGGTATACTACAATACATTTCTTATTACATGTGTTTTTTGTGATTTTTGTAGAATAGACATTATTCATTGTGGATTTGAAGACTCAGTAAGTATTGGGTCTGATTAATATGAGTGCTAGCAGGACGCTTTATGCCAGCTTTCGACAAGAAAAGCGTCGACAGTATGAAAACTTAAAGAAATATAAAAATGGAATTTTGTCAGCGTTATTTTTGGCTGTAACAGTGATTGTTTTAGTTAAAAATATATCACTAGACCTACCAACGGAATTTCACCGGAAAGTTCCTTTAAATTTTACAGATCTGCGTGACTGTGTACCACCTTCTAAAGTAAGTATGTTTTGAGTTTGAGCTTGTTTGAATGTTCATGTATGACAATGTATAAAATTCGATGAAATGCTCCATTGACGTTCATTTTTTTAAATATAACGATATTACTAAGGCTTCTAGTAATCCCTTAATTTAATAATACACAATCATATATGTTTGTATTCTGGGGTGGTCATAGAGCAGAAAAGAAGGACGTCCAACCCCACTTCATATTGGGTGGTTATAATCCAGACTATGTACAGTTATGACATTAGTTGCTCAAGAGTTTTTAAAATTTCAGGAAAAACAAGCGTTTAATACAACAACTGAAAAGAGGGGCTATTTAGATTACATTTGAAGACGAGAAAAACCTCTTTTCTTTGGTACTCCAGAACTTCCAGATTCAAATATCACGAGAAAATATGAAATAATAATCCCTATTATAGGATATCACTTAAGATTTTCACCTAATAATTAAGATCAACCGAAAATATATGACGAAACATGTTGAAGTTTGATTTCTGAGTCCTATTACATGAAATACAATCATGTTCTAAAGATAGCCTCCTTTAATCCCGTAATTAATCTGACTGAAATATATTATCTTCTTGTTATTCATACAATAATACCATAGTTTATAAGTATGATATACTATTATAACATTATATTTATATTGGTCCACTTTTCTATCAAGGATTTTCATAATATTTATGGTAAAACTTTTATATCTCATCAATTTACTGAATTTTCTCCAAAATCTTCTAAAGCAATAATCCAAAATATAATATATTATTCCATTTGAAAGAATTTATTGAGTTTAAAAATTGTTTGAAATTATTTGAACAAACTGAAATATGATTTCTACAACATGATAATGCATTTAATGTTCAACATCACTAAACAAGAACTAAAACTTTTATCTCTTCATCATCCATCCATCCGTAATAACAACTTGACTTACATGAATTTAACTTGTATATAAAGTACATACTGAATTGACTACTATCGTCATATAAATATAGACCTACATAACTATGGGGCTTGAATGTCAAAAATAAATCTCTTTCAATAGTTTGGGCCACACTTACCTGATCTGTATAACATCTTATATTACATCTTTTAAATGTATGTCGTATATGCATTGAAACTATCAAACCTTACTAATTGGTACCACTGTCGAATAGAGAATGAGTTCAAGGTACTACCATAATATGGCGGGGGAAAGCGGCAAAAACCTAATGCTATGTAGAAATGTCTAATTCAAAACGCAAATGTAACATAATTTAATACCAAATACCTAAAACGTCTAATGCAAAAGACATAATACAAGAAACCTCTAATACATAATACCTCATACGTCTAATTCAAAAGACAAAGTACAAGAAACCTCTAATACACAATACATTTAATTTCTTCAGTCTAATTAAAATCAGACCCTAATTTCGTTCGTTCGTTTTTTTTTAAATCCGGTTTTTTAACCACTACATTAGGGTCTGAGAACCAGGCGCGGCAACAGCCGTTCACGTTAACTTTGACCTAAAGTAGAAGGAATAAAGCTTCAGAATTGTCGATGAATATTCAGGATGCATAATAGGACATATCTGCCAACTTTGATAACGGTAGCTCAACGGACAGCTCAACGGACAGTAACCAAACACAGCCAAATACTACGGTCTTGACATTGACCCAAATAAAGATATTGCAATGTAGAAATGTAAGTAAGTTTATCGAGATATGTCGTCTAATGCTAACGGTGTTTCACACTGTAAAATCAATAATGCATAAGAAGTTAAATGTATTGTGTATTCGACCCTCAAACTCTCTTTCATAGGCTCGCGACGTATTTGAACTACACATCTTGGTCACAAAGTCCAAATATTAAATTCAAACATTGTCTTTACCATACTATGGCGGGGGAAAGCGGCAAAAACCTAATGCTGTGTAGAAATGTTAAATTCAAAACACAAATGTTTTTTGTACTTTATCTTTTGAATTAGACGTATGAGGTATTATGTATTAGAGGTTTCTTGTATTTTGCATTAGACGTTTTAGGTATTTGGTATTAAATTATGTTACATTTGCGTTTTGAATTAGACATTTCTACATAGCATTAGGTTTTTGCCGCTTTCCCCCGCCATACTACCAAGGGCGTGGATTAATGGGGGACGTTGGATAGGGGGTGGGGCTGAGGACAGGGAGACGAAATGGTCTCAGTCCACTCATAGTTAGATTAGTAAGAAAGATTTTTTGAAGAATCAAAAAGGATCAGATGAAAATCAGAGTAGGAAGTCCCTACTGCCAACTCAAATCCCGAAATATCTTTCAGAATGCACCAAATTAATGCCATTTTCCATATTTTTCTCTAGGTCGAATACCATAACTGTTTGTGTTGGTGGTTGCGGCGCATCGCGACGTACTTCGACTCTACAAACAATCCTGGTTTGTCAAACCCCCCACCCCCTCACCCTAAAATATTTTTTTGGACAAATCCACCTTGGGTACTGCGCTCAATACTTATTCAGTATCTCACTAGAAACCCCAATATCAAGTTTGTGGAAATTCTTACCAGAGTAACGCAAGGGTAGTTAGAGTGTTATTCTGGTGTTAGGCTGGTGTTGTATAAGTGTAACACTAACACTTACACTAAAACTAACACTGAGTTCTGAACTCACCAAATGTATGTATTTCTATTTTCAGGATAGTCGCTT
Source organism: Lottia scabra (assembly GCA_029955415.1). Lineage (NCBI taxonomy): Eukaryota > Metazoa > Mollusca > Gastropoda > Lottiidae > Lottia > Lottia scabra. Next base: position 7,165,927 of record JARJEI010000015.1, read on the forward strand.
GGTGAAAATAGCTGGTGAATGTGTTTATGTATATTCTGTTATAGCTAACTATAAAGATCAAAACTCAGTATTGAGTGTTACTCTAAATGTATGGGATGGTCGTTATACGGAATCGGCAAATTTCTTGTGTTGTCTCCGCTCTGAATCTCACGACGTAATAAGCGTCACACCAAGTAAATTTAAGTCACATCATGTTGAGAGTTCGTTTCGAGCTGGACAATACAGCTGCCTTTTTGATACCAGGACGACTTATAAACCCACCCATATGGCCTTAACGACGAGGTCCTGTTCACAATTAGACACCAGATGGATGAAAATAGAATATGCCAAAAGCTCCATCGACCAGATAGCTGTTTGTACTGGCGTCACCCATGATCAAATTATTCCCGAAATACTGACTGAGTGGTTCGAACTCCAGAAGATTTTGGGAATAGAAAAGATTATAACGTACGTCCACGATTTACATGGTGATAGAGAAAAAATATTTCATCATTATCGAGATGAAGGATTATTAGAAATATTATGGTATGATATTCCAGGTAGTGTAAAAGGTAAGCTCAATAGAACTACTTTGATAAATCATTTCAAGTTCTTTCTCCATTACTGGTTCAAGACAACTTACGAGGAAAGCCTTGATCACCATTCCGACCAAGTAAAAACGATTTGTTGTCTTGCCAAGCGTAATCTTCTTGATAGTTGTACACGATACTGTGTATGGTTGTCTCTGTATATTATGATATTAATTTCACAATGTGAATGTATATATATTGTATACTTACAGGTAAACGTGATCGTGGTTTGAAAAAGGAAACGAGATGGTACCCACAATATTATAATGATGTTGAAGTAGCATTATTAGACTGTCAGGAACGTCTCAGAGGCTATAAATATCTTATCGTTAATAATTTTAGCCAGTTCTTTATACCGAATGGGGAAATTTTAAATCTTTACGATCTTCTTGAGGTGGGTAATTTCAAATCTATTTCTGTGACAGCTGGCATTGAATTGTCCATTGCCTATTGTATGAGGTTTGCTCATTGAATATAGAATATAGAAAATTGGTTGAATGGAACATGACCTGACCTGTCCATGAAGACGAAGATTGTGCAAAAGACAGGAAATTTGGTTCCTGTGTCTCTTGTAGAATATTGCTAGATTCTTGTGTAGTTACCGTTTAGTTGCCTGGGTTTTCAACTTGGGGGACATGTCCCAGACTGGGGACATTCTCGAGGGGACACAAACTGAAAATATATTATAGTTTGTATTAACTTGAAACACCATTATCTTTTCCACTGCCCACAACGACCACAAATTAAGTTTGTTTGAAAACGAAAAATGCTTTGACTATCTCCATGCTTCGAAATTGCACGTTTTCTATGCTTTCTGCAGATATTTCAGGGAACATGGTCATTTTCTTGTGAATTTTCGGAGACATGTGAGAAAACCAGTTGAAAGCCCAGGAGTTAATGGATGCCTGGGACATTAAAATTATGTTTCTTTTTTAGTATCGACTTACAGTTGAACATCAAACAGCATCAAGTTTTGCCTTTCCAGTTAAAACATTTATCACTGAATGGAGCAAATCAGACCCATATAACGAACTATATCATCTACAATATTTACTACGAGCACCCCTGAATCGAACACAAACTAGATCCATTTATATACCCTCTAGAATTCTTTCTTTATCTCAACATTATTCAAGCCAATATGATTATCACAGGTACAGTTGACATTCCAATACTCTAATTTCAAACGCTAATAGTTATTATGCATACACATGGATTTGAAGTTTAAAATTCCGAGTGAGAGAGCTATGAATTGTATAACTGTTTAGCTTAGCTAAAAAAAATCCTATTGGTCGAACGAAGAGTGAATGAAGATTTGAATTTCCTTTATATTCAGAAAGTGTCTTTTTAAATTATATATTGCATATTCACCCAGATCCTGTTTGGGTTTTATTTCAACGATACGAATTAAATTGCGATGCAGTTTTGATCAGGGCGTCTGTTTGAAGTCGAAAACTGTAAATTTTAGCTATTCCGCTTCACAATCTTATTCCTGTGTTGCGGCACTCGGACGAAATTTTTATACTCTTCAAACGAAACATCAAAATGATTTAGAACACGTGATGCATAGCAATTTTGTCAAATCATCAATGGACAAAAAAGTAAACAAATAACGAAATTTAGTTAGGAATAAGATTGTAACGAATATGATTGTAACAACCAAAAAGTTATTTAGTTTTTTTTTTAACAATTTAGCAAATTCTACACAAATATTTAATGGGAAAAACAATGAAAGTTTGAAGATTTAGATTATAATTAATTTGTCATTTACCAATATTTAATACATCTATGTTTTATTTCAGTGTACAGATATCTGAAGATATTGCTTCATTCCACGAATATAGAGATTGTGAACAAAATGAAAACCAATGTTACTCATTGTCCCAGTATCACGATGGCGATTTATTCGCATTTGAAAAAATATTAAAAGACAAAATGAGTTTTGTGAACCCACAGTTTCGTAGAGAGTTCTAGATGAAAGAATATTTATCTTCGATTGTCGTTCCTTGCTGGACGTTTTTGTTATGAAATGTGATACGCACTACGCACAGATCCGTGATCCGTTGCTCCCACGACCCGATATTCCTAAATGTATAGTTCACACCAACGGCGCTTTGATGGCGCTTTAAAGCGGCACACAAAGCGGCACTAAAGCGTAACACAACTTGAGTAAAGCATCTGGGTCGTTACAGAACGTTGAAAAGCTTTGTGAAAAGCGGGACATTCGGCAAGAGTGCCAAAAATAAGCTCTGATACGAATTGGAAACGCTTTGGGGACAAATTATTTCACGATTTGATCAGGTCTTGTTACGCTTTAAATCACGCTTTGATAAGCTTTAGTACGTTTTGATGCGATTATGACGATTTAAATCAGCTCTGATACGAGTATCAAGCTCTGTTGTGAATTGTTAAGCTCTGTTACGCATTGGGTCCCCGCTTTGAATAAAGCTCTGTTTAGCTTTCTTACGCTTTGAGTCAAGCTTTGCTGAACTTTGTTACTCTTTGTTAAATTTTGATACACTTTCGGCGCTTTTATCAATTCGTGTCAGAGCTCCCAAAATTTTGGAACAGTTTGAAATTTTTTTTCGCTCTTGCCAATTGTTCCGCTTTGCTCAAATCTTTACGACCTTGACGCTTTGGTGCAGCTTTGAACACCGCTTTAAAGCGCCATCAAAGTGCCGTTGGTGTGAAATCATTGAAATTTTGTTAGTGCAAGGGAAGTAACTGGTAGTAAAATAGTTAGATACTTTTCCCAAAAAATTCCGACAATAATTTGTTTGAAGGAATATAGTTGTGGAATTAAATACTCTACTAATGACTAATATAAATTATCGTTTTGTGGGAACAACAGATGGATGTGATAACAATATTCCATTGTATGCTTTATGGAGGCACATGAGGCATTAGTCTCAGTTTTGAAACGACTGCAACACTTTAGAATTGGCTATTTTTTATCCAATTAACTTATGTATTGAGCACCCCTCAAACCCATACCTCATTCTAATATGGTTTGTTGTACATTATTATTACATGTTATATATTTTGTTTTGTTATTGTCAATAAATCTGTTTTGGTTTTTGGTATTAAATTGGTTGTGTATGATGTATATTTGGTACTAATTGCAGCGCGTTCTTTGTTTTCATAATCACTACTTTTTAGCAGCGCGTTTTAAAAATAAATTGTGTCGCCTATTCTGAAGAAACTTTGATAGTTGCAGCAATATTTACAATGCATGACATCACAGTATATGGTCTATAACCAAGTGAATGTAAATTGGAACATTTTTGCACAACCGCAAGTGCAAGCCGAATTTTGCTTATCTGGCCTTTCTCTGCTAATAGTAAGGTTGACTTCAAATTCCTTGTGGTAAAATTGTCACAGTCATTTCCGGTTTTCACGTAATCGAAATGTCCCACTCCCCGAATCGTATGAATGTCACAAAAACTGATAGTCTACACGAATGATCCATAATCTCAGGACTATCTGAAATCCGAGTCTATTAAAGCCGAGGCGAAATTTGTCACCTCTATACTACGTTAGTTGGATTAAATAACGACAGTTGAAACCGGAAACAGTACTAGTATCGCCACCTATTATGCCAATATCTAACTGTCTTTTTAACCCTGGTTATGATTCTGCGTCTATACGGCGTTAGTCCTAGGTTAATTACGCTCATGCTTAGTAAACCATCCACTTGTTGCAGTATTTATTAAACTCGGGGTAAATGTATCTCGAGTTTTTTAAACTCGGTTTACGATCCGGTTAGACAATTAACCCGAGATTAAACAGATCGTGTAGACGAGGCTATTATGTTCACTTCAAACCCGGGCTCGAGGATTCTTCGGCTTTAGTCGGACACATTTAACAAACCACTGCCGTCGAATATGCTCTCTTCGCTTACCGCTTGGTAAAGAAAAGAAGGAATGCTTTGCGTGGATTGTTCCCATCAGTATTCGTACAATATAACCAAAGTTCAATGCTCATTTTCAAAGTTTAGGTCTCCGAAAAGCTTCATGTGAACAGGAATGTTACAAAAACCTGTACAGACCCTGCATATACTGTGACCAATAGATATAACACATTTTATAGTTTATATTGGTTCAAGTTATTCATATACAACTTATTGTACATGTGTATGCAAAACAAACAATGATAAGCAATAACACCTTTTTTTGTTCAAAACCTTAATAGAAAATGACAGTTACCATTGTACCGTTTAGTCCCTACACTATAGATAGTAGAATATTGTTAAGTATCTAAGTACATATTTTTTATTCCCTATTGTTAACTGTAACAATTCAGAAAACATACAATCGAACCTTTCACCATTAATAAGATAGAAGGGTTTCTTTCAAAACGCAACTGTTAAAATGTCAACACGAAAACATGTCAACCACAGTCTTAGCAATCTAAAAACAGATTGCTTCGAATTGAAACTGTCCATAAATTTCTGTTATGTAATTCTGTTATGTTAGGTAAAAGTAATCGGAGTAGCCTTTTGGCTAAATAAGGACCTCAAAAGCCTAGAGTTAATATTTTGTGCTACAACAGCCGCTCGGTTTCGAGTGGTTAACTCTTGGTGAAAAAAGAAAGCAACAAATCTTACTAGGTGTTATTCATATCATACAAGTTTATAACTTTTTCAATTCTATTTTATTTCAATGAGAATTTAACAGATTATAGTTAATCTACTGACCCAGGATGATCCCTAATATATCACGTGATCAGGCAGAAGGTGTATATTATTTTTTTGGACAGTTTGAATAATTCAAAGATTCAAAGGTAAGAAAACTTTATCTTTAAGGATTATTTCGTATTACTTATATTGATATGGACCAATATTATATATCCAAAATATGCCTAATCTACTCTCGTTTCCAATTTGTACCAGCAATATATTATTTTGTACTATGAGGATTTTAACATTTTTAAAGAAAACAAAATAATTTATTTATTAATTAGGTTGATGATATAGAAATGTATTCAATGACAAGAAATCCAACTAATATTTCCACCTTCAAATTGGATTTTGATCCCCCGGATGGATATCATGATCTGGCTGATTATATAGACAGTGATGATTGTAGTAGCGAAGATTCAATAAACGTCTCAATCAGAGCCCCAGATCCCAGCAGATGTAACACCGGCAAGCGATCCATGAAGGAGTCCCGATTGCGCACAAGATGGTCAACAAGTGGGCGATCTAGGGGCAGACAGCTATATGGGAACTCATCTTGTAGAACTACTTCAGGCTATATTCGAGACATTAGAACACCGGAAGTACCAAACCAAAGAATGGTGTATATGCATAGGGGAGGAAGTGTTTCTGTAGAACCTGCCCCATCTACCTATCGTCCACATTTCACTGAAAAGAGAGAGTCTCTTTCTACGCCATATAATCAGCAAACTCGTTCCGACCTTTTGTCAGCTATTCACAAAGCATGGAATAGGTGTTCCAATGTACGAGAATCCATGAAACGTTCCAGAACTTTTCATTTAGGAACCACTCAAAAGCCAGTAAGCATTGGTGGTGAATTAGCCACAAGGCCTAAAACATCGAACAGTAGAAAGGCGTCGAAGAGCGCAAGATGTCGATTAGTGGCTTTCGATAATCAACTTTTTCGGCCTGAGAATAACACAGATATTGAGCGTTTGGCAAAATCCACGGATTTAGTTGCTAAAAGGTTAAAGTTAATGGTAGCAGAGCGAAGAATAAGATCAGCCATGACACCAGACGAAATACGAGCTAGACGCAGACGTCGTTTTAGATATCAAAGGGAAGACGAAGAAGAAAAACCAGTAGACACCGAAAAACCTTCAAAGGTGCGATCAATCTTTTACAGATATACTCTCTTCCAAATCGCGTTTTTGAATTCATTTACTTGCTATGGATTTCTCCAGTGTAATATACCAAACTTCCAGAGTGTTTGACTAGTGAACCACGATCTTTATAAGGGGTATTGCTCTAATAATGATGAGGAGCATTATGTCTATACGCAACTTGGTTTGCAAGGTACCATAGCCATTTGGAATTGTAGATGCTTTAAATTGCCCATTCCATTTCATTGTTTTCAGATGTTCCGAAAGTTCCGAATGATAGCTATCATGGCAGTGACCATGGTGAGATTATTGTGGGTAATTATTGGTATCAGTGAAACTAAATCTACCAAAACGGCCACTGAAATGCAATGGCAGACTTTATATTCGACCAGAAAATCAGATAGAAAACTTTCTTTTGATAAAACCCTTTATACTAGAGAAAGGGTGAGTAATTAACAGTAACGTACAGAAACGTTGACGTTAAGAAATAATTAAAATGGTCGGGTAAAAAACTAAATTCTTGATCAATCCAAGCTTCTTCTATAATAGCAAAAGAATGTAAATTGGCTGTTAGGAAATATCCACCCTTATTACTTCTTCAAGAACTCATGGTGTCGTGTTCTATCGTTCTACATCAATGTGTGTTAGTTTTGAGGTGAATCTTCAGATTGAAAATCAATTATCAATCAATGCAGACTGTGGCATTGTATCACAGATTCTTATGATTATATATATATATCTAATTACAGGCAACTACCTCAATGCCCAAATGGGCAATCCGCATTTTAGAGACACTACCACATCTACGAACGGAGCAAGATTGTAGGAAGATACACACTATGATGAGAGGAATGCAGAGTTTTGATAAATTCACTGAAAATATCCAGTTTTCATTGTGTAGAGCATTTACTTATCAGTGGTAAGTGCCATGGGGTGAAACCAATCCCAATACTCTATATATCTCATTTTGACAACCCTTTTGTGTACTAGTATTATATGAGAAACTTTACGCTGTTAGAACCCTAGTCCGAATCTTGCTGACATTTACAGCCTATGATAGATATTTGACAGATATGACTGGAATAAAGTCAGCAAGTTTCAGACTATTAGATCCCCTGTCGTTGATTTGTTCTGACCATTATTTAATCTCCCAAAAGTCATTCATCTCATGCCTAAGTACCTCACAGAGTTTTTGCCCTACTGATACAGAATTAGTACCAAGAGGAAAGGTTTGCTCACTATTTATGACACCTGATTCTACTTCATACTGCGTTTGTCAACTTGTCAATATCTATTGAAGAGTTTGTATTGCGATGTCAATACTATTTATGTAATGTTTAAATTCGGAATATTTTTGTTCACAGTGTGACGGAGGGAAGAGTTATTTTAAGGAAAGGACATGTGGGTTATAATTTCTATTTTGTGTTCTCTGGATCCGCGTTCGTCAACGTTGAAGATGTAAATAGTAGCGGAGAGAAATTTGTTAAAACTGAAGCTGTTGTGAAAAAGGGAGATTCGTTTGGTGTAAGTATAATAGAATATACTAACTGAAATATTCCTCTACCTTCGATATAATTTGACTTCACTATAATATATTTGGAATGAATCGTTACTAAAAAAAATGTAAAAGTTTGGACGAGTTTGAAACATATTGGTATTATTATCGGTTCCAAAATCTAATATTAAAGAAGTTTAATTTTACACGGATACTCTCAGCAAAACTCCTGCTCCATCTCTGTCTGACATCAGCAAAGCATCTTTTATGGATCTACAAAAAAGTGTATAGTTCTTGCAAGGCAAATTCTTTCTCAACATAATGGGGGATATTCAGCGTTTTCGAGGTTCGATTTGGGCTTTGAATAAATTGTTTGTTGTACATCATTGTTTTTCTACAGTCTCAATGAATTGCAAGTCATACTTTTGACATTTTTCAGCAGTGATGATTATGGCTACACAGGGATTTGAAGGCATAAATTTAAAGTAAGAGTTGTGAACACTCTAACTGTTTAGCTTAGCTAAAAAAAAAATCCAGGTTCTGAGACTAAAATTTTATTGGTCAAACGGATGGTGAACATTCACTTTGAATTGATGCTGGACATCATTACTAGATCCTCCTCCCCTGCTCTGTTCAAGAAATGTTTAATGATACTAAATATATATTGTTATGTTTAGGAATTAGCGTTGCTACAGAATGTAACTAGAACTGCTACTGTAGCTGTACGGGAAACAATCGAGTTACTGGTAGTACATCAAGATGTGTTTGCTAACGTTTGTCCACAAATATTCGAACGAGAATTATGTGAAAAGGAAGAATTTTTAAGGTAAGAAAAATGTACTTTAGACTTTCCTGATAGCTTAAGTATATGTAAAGAATGAGTAAATCAATTTTAAAATTTTATCAATTTTTTTTTCAGACACCTTCCCATATTCACTGAAAAATGGTGGCCAAAGGAAGCTCTCAGAGATTTATGTTTAGAGTCACAGATTCAAGAGGTAATATCTTACGATTACACCTTATTATAAACTTATCCCTGAATCTGTGATCATAGTTCGATTCTTGTCTCTTATGTGGTGTTTTAGCTATTCACCTTTGAAAAAACGAACAACATACATTAGCAACATTCTAGATGGTATAATGATTACTGTCCTGTTGGTAAAATCCTTCAGAAGACACGCTGGGTCTGTTTTCCTCCTCCTTAAAATGTTTGAAGTGTTATCATCATCATTCCTTAGCTCTTCCTATATTCCCTTCCATTACGAATCATTCGTAGAAGCCGTATCGTCATTTTTCTTTCTTCTGTTCCATAAAGACAATTGTCAGTTGTTCTTTTTTGTGATAATTGAGCCAAACATTTAGATAAAAGAAAACTATAGCTTCTTTTACAAAATTCCTTTCTATTTGCCAATCCTAGATGTATATTGTATATTGTAGTATTCCATCAACAAGTTAATTGTACGAGATAGTCGAAGAGACAACTGGATTTATATTGGGATGGAGGTAAAATAAAACAGCCTGTGGCGAGGAATACAATATTCAATATTCCATTTCTCAAATCACGAACGCCATTTTCTATGAGAAGTCACAGAAAATGTTCCCCTAACCTGCCTTTGATGGTAGACAATAAATTGACATGGCAGCATACGTGGTAGCTTTCTTTAAGATGAGAAGAGCCGGAAAAATGGCATTGTTGCCAGTTGGTATAGGATTAAAAACCATGATTCTAATCTATGTTACATTCTTAGCTGGGTAAACCATACCTCTATTAAGCACCACCCCTTAGTAAGCAGCCACTTTTTTTTATCATTCTCTTGACTGGCTGCTTAATACAAGTTATACTGTATATTATTTATAGGGAAAGGCTCAGATAATCCGATGTTTAACTCTAGAAGATGATGGTTTAAAAGATAAAACTACAATGGCTAGAAGACGACAATCACAATTCATATCAGAAGATTTGGTAGAACTCTTCAGAAAATTAACACCTACTTTAAAGAACAAGGGTGATTTCTTTTTTACTAAACTGACTTGTTTTTGTTTTTTTTACCTTGTTTTATATTTTTTGTCCTGCAGTTCCGTAAAACAGGAGTAATATTTTGAGGAAGGGTGTGATTTACTCCTCACAAATGTACAGACTTTGTTTGGAGATTCTGCTTGACTTTCTTCATAATTATTTATCTGTGTACAGTTGTCCAAATAAACTTGCCAGTAGCCTATTTGAACCAGGTTTCTGAACTTGTCTTTCATATAATGTTTTTTATAATGATGGAAATTTTAAATCTTCACTAAAGAATTGTCATTCTGTGTATCTAGGTTCTAAGACAAGTGAAGTAAAAGTTTCTAGAGAACAAGATAAAGATGAAAAGGAGAAACTTTTAGAATCGTTGGGTTTAGAATATGTTGAAACAGGAAAGGTATGATCCAACACAAACCATCTCTTTATAATAATATGGCTTTATTCCAATAACATGAAAATCTTTCAAACATTCAATGGTTTTACATAGTATAAACTTTACACAACCGAAAACTCGACTGACTGCCGCACACAATTCAAAACTGTCAAAGAATCGCATGGATCAAACAAAATGAATTCTTCTCGTTTTATGCTTCAAATTCTGACACTTCTGAATATTATGAGTATAACAACTAATTCTTTTGTCTGTTTGAATAAGTTAGTTTTTACAAATTTGATTTTCACTTGCAATTTAATGCTTTTTGTTTTAGAGAAAAGAGACGTTTATAGAGGAGTTGCAAGAAAATGAACGTAAGAAAGAATTGGAATATATCCTAGGACCAAAAACTTTGTCATCGTTAATGGCTTCAGAACAGGAAAAAGGCAAAACAAATGTCGTCTATTTAAATATAGGAACTCTTCGACCTAATGATATTTTTGTAAGTACCCAATCTTATAACATTAGGTTGTCGTTAGATGGGCACAACTGATCGGGTGTTCAATTCCTCCATTCCCGATTAACCGTAAGTTATTACAGTACTCTCTATTTTATAGGATTTTCATGCTATAATCAACGAAGAAAGCCAAGCTAACAGTTATCATCTATTAGTAAGTTATGGAGCAAGAATATTAAAAATCAAGAAAAGTGATTTATTTCGTTATGCTACACCCGAGACTATAGAGCACATCCGAAACATCACAGCAAGCAATAAGTAAGAATAAGATTATTACAGGTATTTATTATAACTTACTTTGGTGGCATGGATTGGAAGTCGAATTGAAACGGCGTAGGTTTCTAATTTAGTTGGGAATCTTTGAAAATCGGAATTTATTTGAATAAATTTGGGTTGGCCTACAAAAGGAAAGGAAACTTTGGCCAAAACTTATTAGAATATAATGATTTCTATTTCAATTTAGCTACCCGACAGACGCAGTACTGCTCGAGTCTTACAGAAAGAAATCACAATGGGATGAATACAAAACCAACATAACCTCTACACTCCTTCAATCTCATTTACATAATCATCATAAATTCCCACAAGGTCATCTGAAAAAATCAGCAGCAAAACAAACTGATTATCATCAGCAAATTAAACTTATTTCAACTTTAAAGAAGAATCAGAAAAAGGCCATTCAAGAGGAAGAAGAGACCAAAAAGCAAGATAGTGCTATGACACGTCGACAATCAACAGCACTAATAGACCTACATGTAAACATTCAGACTATGAAGCACCCTAGTAGTACAGTTCATTTTGATGAACCTATAATTGTGCGCCGTAACAGTATGCAAGGTAAGACAATCATTTTTAATTCATGTGAATTTTGATGATCGATCGTATATAGGTTCGTTCAGAATATGTTATTTGAAAACCATAGTGTTTCTGATAACAGGAATATAGTCATCTGTTTCTTTATGATCTACATTGTTTTAGCTACTTATATCGTTATTCAAAATGAATCTTTATCCGTTGATGTTCGTTTACTATCAAAATCGAATTGAATTGAATATTACACACATTTTGAATTTTGAAACGTAGGACATTTTCTTCATTCGTTTATTCGCCCCCTTTACAAGACAGTGTTGCTTTTTCTGTTGAAATCTGTAATTACAGTGTACCAGTTTTAGTTTACTTTAATACAGTCATTGAATAATTCATATTTCAGTTTTAACAGAACGTGTAGACACCCTAGATGCCAATATTCCTTTAGATAAAACAGTTCAACGTAAAGCTGTTAGCTTTAAAGCTCATACTACAGAAACAGCACCACAAACGACCAAACCGGAAGTAAAACACAGAAATCAGTAACCATAGTTAGTTGAATATATTGTATATCAAAATATATCTACGTTTACAAAAATCAACAACCGATATGGACAATTATCTATCTTTCTATTGTATATAAATAAGGCAAAGTCATTTTACAGTCAAAATGCGATGGTTATTGTAACAAACCTATTTTTTTTTTTTATTAAAATGGTACATCATGTTGAAAGAAATATAAGACATGTATTTGTAACAAATAATATTTTAATAAGAGAAATAATCTGTACAAACATAATATACATGGTGTGTGACTTCATATTTGTATTCTTGTTATTCTGGTCCATTATTGTGTCAAATATCTTGCTTAACCTCTTCATGTTTTATAAATATTCCGGGGAATAATGTAATGAGAATAAAAAATTTTATTAGAGTTTATTTCAACGAGTTATAATCCTTCAGAGCTAAAAACACAAATCAAGCGACTCCCTCAGCCAGAATATCATTCTCATTCCACTACCATACTAAGCTTACGTAGGGATAGAAGATCAAAACCAAACGGAAATGTTATCTTGAGGTTTGTTATATACGCATAGATAATATCTATAATAAGCATTCCGGAAAACGGAATTAGTGCATCCATGAATCAACTGCAATTATGCACTGCAATTAACAACGCATTTCGCGAATAGACATTGAAGCTAAATTTATATTTGTTATATGAAACTTAAGCTATTTGTACATGCTGATCAACTTTTCAAAAAGTAATAATATAGTTGTTAATAATGATTTCGCTGTGGATATGAGGGTGGGTATACACTCCATTTTATAGCATCCATGTCTTCCATTTCAGTACCTAACTCACGTTGGACGAACAGTTTACCAGTTTTGTCTATTCTTATGTTAAATCAAAGGGGTCTGAAATTAGGATTAGAACTCCAGCCCCATGCCTGCACTATGGTAAATATACATGGCTTTAGTACGACGTAGGTATAAGGAATAACACAAGTTAAACACAATTCCGTCATCTTGTGGATGATATACCCTTCCTGAAAGAAATTATGACATTAAAATAAATGTATCCACATCTAATCTCTGACTATAAAAACAGTTTTCTAATAGATATAGTTTATTCTCTGCCTCTGACTAAGACAGTTTCTTAATAGATATATTGTAATCTCTGACTAGGACAGTTTCATAATAGATATATTGTAATCTCTGACTAAGACAGTCTCCTGATAAATATATTGTAATCTCTGACTAGGACAGTTTCATAATAGATATTGTAATCTCTGACTAAGACACTTTTTACTAATAGATATATTGTAATCTCTGACTAAGACTGTTTCCTAATAGATATATTGTAATCTCTGACTAAGACTGTTTCCTAATAGATATTGTAATCTCTGACTAAGACACGTTTTTACTAATAGATATATTGTAATCTCTGACTAAGTCTGTTTCCTAATAGATATATTGTAATCGCTGACTAAGACTGTTTCCTAATAGATATTGTAATCTCTGACTAAGACACTTTTTACTAATAGATATATTGTAATCTCTGACAGTCTCCTGATAAATATATTGTAATCTCTGACTTACCTTTGTATAAATGAAGGCTTGCTTGGTGCCTTCTCCAGTACATGTTGATACAATGACCTTGTTACGATCATTCACGTCTACGTCTAAACATCTGTCACTGAACCGGATTTCATTGATACGACTTGAATCCCATATATGCTGAAACAATAAATAATGTGTTTTGGATACATAATGTTTATCAAGCTATGTTTAGATATATCATTTAATTTTCCAAAAATTGAACGACGGAAAATTCCGTACCTTGTGAAAAGTTTAAAGATATTAACAGCTTTACATAGGCGCAGTTCACGGGTGGAAAGGAGATCACAACAAATACCCATCCGCCATCTCCGTCAGAAAACCTGAGGGCGGGGACATACCATACCCCCTCCACAATTGGACAAGCTTTGTTGAGTAGAATGTCACAATTTGGCAAATGACACTGCCCCCCTCCCCCTCCTCCCACCTCCATGGAAAAGCGATCTACGCCACTGCATCTTAAATGAGGCGAATATGTGGAGAAATATAGTTGGATTGTGGCTTATCTATCTTCGATAAGGTATATACATACCACATCTTTGTTTTCACAGGGCATTAATTGAGGTGTCCCGCGGTTATCCACTAGGCAAAATTTAGTTCCTTCATTAACAATCTACAAAACATGATACATATAATCATAATTATGATACTATTTTCAATATTTGGATCATGTAAATTTCCTCGCGAACTTTGTTTTGAAAATCTGTATGCACATTGCAGACAGATCAGCCATCGACTTCTCTAAAAGACCAAAGTAGACTGTGAGATGAAACTGTAAAAAGTCTACGTATTTGACTAGCTATTGCTATGAGTAGCTTTTATTTTCTGTCAGCTACAATCGCTACACTGCGACCTTAGTCACTATTTGCATTCTCAGAATTCTTACCTCTCCAAACTGAGGGCCAACACCAGGTATGTAAAGTTCGGGATATATATTTCTAATATACCAATCAAAATCATTACAGTTTAAATCAGATTTTAATTTCTTTTGGACGCTAACGTCACCTATCTCCTTCTGCAAATTAACAGTAAATATAAAGCAACAGAATGTTTGAAAGATTATATCTGAAAGTTTTGCTGTGAAATCACCATCTGATGCAACAACCATAGTTTTCTTTGGTTGTTCATAAAGGAAATGGTACATCTGATTGGTTAATTGATCTTCTGTCAATCAGTATAGAAGATAATTATTTTTCATAAATGCAATGAAATTTAGTTTTACATCCTATTTTCTGCACCTATTCGATCACAGGTACATGAGGACAGGATAGCCTATTTTTGTGCTTCATGACTCATGACGAGGACGAGGGCTAAGCAGATGTGTGCAGAGAGGGAAACATGCCAGGACAGCGTCGGTCTACTCTCTTTCGATTTCTAAATGTAAAGGGATCTTTAATGTGTGAAGTTTTAAGGATACGGGGGCTCGATTTATTGTAATAATCAAAAGTTTCAAATATGGTTAAGTTATCGATTAAGAATTGTGTTGATTGAAATAAGAGATAACTTCTTAAATATGACTTACTGGATCCACTCTTTCAATTTCAATGAAATAGTTCTTATAATCATCTAGCCAAACTTCGGCTACTCGGGCTTTGTTTTTAGTGATGGTACCTCGATGAGTATCATTAAGATACGGTGATTTTGGACGGAATATATGGCCGATATGAGAACAGGGGTTAATTATAATGCTACCACCACACATCCACGTCTGAAATATAATAACTTGTGTATTAAAGTGTTATGGCTATCCCTGGTCTTTTCAGATTTCAGATCTAGAAATTCAACAAACTTAAGAATATTTTTTAACGGCCTTAATAATAACTTATCAACGATTTGGACGATGAGTACTATGTGAAAAAAAACCTATTAGGTCAATTTGATATTGTACCCTGTGATCAGTGGTTCAACTAAAACGGGGAATGGCTAAACCTCTAAGGGGGCCCAATCATGTAGTTTTATTCAAATTACCTTAAGGGATAGTTCAAGATTTTCACTACCCCACAATTCCAGATTTTCATCATAGCCACCAAGAACATTAAAATATTCTTTATTGATAGAGAATAATCCTCCAGCCATTGTGGGTGATCTGGAAAATTAAAACGTTAAGTGGTGAAAACATTATTGTCAGTTATTTGATTATTGAAGACGGACGAACCCAGGGCGAACAGGAAATAGTGTCAAACAAACCTGAGGCCATCATGAAATAGAACGAAAAGAAAACATGAATTAGGGCGAACAAATCCAGGGCGAACATGAAATAGAGGGAACAAACCCGTAGGTCGAACATGAAAAAGGGCGAACAAACCCAGTATGAACAGCAGCACAACTTACAAATAGTAGTCATCTGGTGATTTTCTCATATCCAAAATTCTTCTAGGAGCTTTACTCCAGTCAAACGTCATGGTAGGCAGATTGAGAGTTCCTACCATACCTTCACCAGAGTTAGCTATACCAAACGTTTTATAGTCAATCATCTCAATAATAGGCGTGGCTATGGTCTGTGGATTTTTTAACAGGGGCTCTATTAAAGGTTCTAGCCAGCCTGAAATAATAATAGAACATTTTAAACAAGAACGTGTCGCCGAATGAAAATCGTGTCTCTGGCTCATTTCTATGGCAACTCCCTTAAAATAAAAAGATTCAAGATTCTATTTTCAGATCTTGATCCCACTGATTGCCTGTTGTCCCTTGGCAGCGCGAAATTATGTTGTACAGATAAAAGTGGGAGTTACAGATATTGGAAACTTAAGATGTAGATCAAACCAACTGCTGGTAGTTCATCTTGATATACAGATCTAAACGTTCTTTACCGTGTCATTATAATCTGGATTGTGAAATGACTGATTATGATTTCTGCCCTTTATTTCTATAATGATCGGGTCTACCCTAGTACGTCTGTGCCTACCTTGAAAACATTCAATATGAGAATCTAAAAACACAAGAATTCCTGATTTAGCCTGTTTTACAGCCTGTAATCTAGCTCTAACTAAACCAAGTCTTGTATAGCTACGTATCAATTTTACCAGTGGAAAGTTTTCTTTCAGATATTCTTCAAGCGGTGTTTTCAAATGATCTGCAATACACAAAACAACAACACAATTGAGAACATTTATGTTACACAATACTATCAGACTTCTAGATTCAAGGTCAAAATATTCTGTCGATTCATTTTTACCATTGCATCCCCGGTTTCGAAAACTTGGCTACGCCACTGCTTCAAGCAGTAAACGTAAATCTTGTCTTGTACAATGCTCTATGCTGAAAAGTTAGTCATTTGAAAAGCTATAGACAAACCCAGAATTTTGATCAGCTTACCTAAGTCAGAATTGTCGTCAACCAAAAGAATTTCGTATATTAACCCTGTTGGTGCTCTGTTTATGGCGCTATACAGTGTTCGTAATAGTGTGGACCAGGCTTCATTATAAAATGTTATAATGATGGATACTTGAGGTAATTCTGAATACTGTTTGCTTCGACACCTAGATATAAAATATACTTTTAGTGACTGCATTGTGATACAAGTAGGTTTTTGTTAGACCTTCCATTTAAAAGGAATGTCAACGGGGTGTGCATAGGATAAAACAGAAATGCGCCATCTTTTATTTTGTAATCAGCGCGACTTTTATTGACCGTAAGAAACATATGTGGAAAAGACTTATATACATCAGTCAATAAACAGTTATAACTGATTTTATTCAACTTTTCATGATGAAGCATATGCCAGCTACGCCAAAATTAACTAATGAAGTAAAAAACGAAAAAGATATAGTTCCTGCCTGCAGGGTTTAATTTCAGTTATTGTAAAATCATGGTTGAATTAAGACAACTTACGCTGAATTTCGAATGTCCGGTAGTGTTCTTTGAAGAGATATAGTGTTACTTATCAATTCATTAAACTGATAGGTCTTCATTCCTTCTTCATATGCTTCCTTTTGCTCGTCGTTAAGGTCATCGTACTCAGAAAATATAGGTACTCCATTTTCACCTATATAAAGTATCAAGTAACAATTTAACAATAACTTTACAAGCAAATATTGTAGTTACATGTATATAAATAAATGGATATACATCTCAGGAAATTCAAAAGTCAATATTTCCACATTTTGAAGTCAAAATAATCAATATATAGGCCCATAAATTCTGACCCATGTAAAATAAAGAGTTTTAATTAGTGGTGTTATTATGAGGGCACAAGAAAATTTGAAGGAAGTAGGTCAAAAATATTTTGCAATTCTTGTCAAATGCGAAATATACGAGGATTCAAATTAAGCATAACATTTACCTAGTTTTCCATTTCCATCATCATTCAGCAACTTCAGTTTTCCATCGATGTCACTTCCACTCTTAATTTGACCTTTGAAATGTTTTGCTTCTATAACTATCTCATTGTTTTTAATTCTGTTTAAAAAAGGGTTTTGTTGCTTTTTGGATATCACAGGTACTTGTTTGTCTAATTCTATTTTGTTGAAAATTCCAGCCTCTTCTATATTCATTAAATTTTCTAACTGAATTTCTTTCTCTCGTTGCTCAAATTCAAGTTGATCTTCGAGTTCGAATTTTTTCCTGACATCCTCTTCCAGCTCTAGAGGTTTATCATTTTTAGAGTTTCTGATTTTCGAATTAATCTCACCATTTTCGTCGAATACTAACGAAGGAAGAAACCCTTTAGCTTCTGACCTATGTTCGTGTCTATGTTCATTGGATTCGAAATCAAATCTGAAGGTTAGACAGAGAACTATGAACAACCAAGTGGCAGGAATGAAAATTAGTAAACATGGTAACCGCTTTCTTGGTAAACGAATCGGCATGTTTTGTCTTGGTGTTACAATTCGTCGCCAGTCTTGTTTAAATCATTTCAGTAATATCTGGAACAAAAAAATTGATAATTGTTTAAAGAAAATCGGGTCTGGATTAAAAGCATGCTGTCACGTTGTCATCAGTTGACAAAATCAAAAACTATGGACAAATTACGGCGCCTTGTCTTACACCATAACTAAGAGAAATTGATTGCTCTTGCTTTTTTGTTTAGCTCCCACCCTCTCACAATGATACACCAAAAGCAGTTACATATATCCAACTTGTTTGTGAAACTCAAAATAGATACACAGTATGGAAAAATGATGACTTAAACTTGAAACCTGTTAATCTGCAGGAATTTTGGGCATAATTTCTGAATCGAAAAATCACTCCAAACAAATCTATGCGTCAGATGTCAATGTTTTCACTATGTGTCTTGTTGTTATTTGAAATTCAATGATCTTTTCATATCAAGCATAAAATAATAAATTTAACACCATACCTGTCCGATTCACTAGCTATTGTGATGATATGAAATCAATCACTGCTTTTTTAGTTCATTTTCATAAACAGCAAGTGTACATATTTCATTTCAACAAAGGTGATCAAACATCATTTTTTTTTTTCATTTCCACGTATTTCTGCCTATTTTCTTTATATTTGCCAGGCTGAATTGACTGATCGATATTTAAGATTGATTTTGAACGTTCTGTTAAATTCAGCTGTTACCCCAATGGTACAGACTAATTATTCATAGTGCAGCTGCCTTAAAGTAAAAATATAAATTTGAACGTCTTCTGGAATTTTTTAGATGTATTATATTCTGAAATTGTAAATTTGGTTCCAAATTGCAATGCAATACATTGGAGTGTAGAAATGTGTTAAAATGATTTTCTGATATACTTACTACAAATTGGTAATACGCTGACTTCAAGATGTTGCCGCCTATAATCGGAATCTAATATCATAGACTTACTCGTGGCTTGTGACATATGAAATGGATTATTAAGATATGGATGAGACGAGGGCAATGCAGTGGCTTTTGAACTGTGACTCAAACTGTGAAAAGGTTGATATTTTATGATATTTGTGCATAGATTATTACCATCAATGATTCTGCTTTCCTGAGGGTTTCCAACTCAGCTAATTAAATATCCCTTAGTGAATAGTTTGTGATTAGTGACCTAAGTGTAAGTTATTGGTGCCCTTTAGACGTTAGTTTGTTATGTCATTTAAACGACAAATTAAAATCAAAATGGGTCATAAATTAATAGTTCGATATTCTATTGTGGCTTTAATAGTGGTATTCATTATTTGGATTCGTCTCAGTTTGAAGTCTGATGAGGGAGAGGACAGAGTGAAAACAGGTGTCTTTGTGGGAGAAGTTGTGAGAGGTTTGAGACCAACGACAAATTCTGTACACAATATAAATACCATACAAAGATTGAAAGACCCCTATCACGATGATACTGCTTATGAAGTAAAATACGACATTAATTCGTCGGCGCCAGGTAAGAAAAGAAATTCAAATTCCTTCGTGTGAGGAAATGTAAGAGGAACAATTACAACCATAAAAGCATAGATGATTGGATAATATAGAAACGTAATATCATGCATGAAAGCTGTACTTAATGAGAACATGAACTATATTACAAAATTTGGTATTAATTGTAAGAATACCTTTTGGGTTTATGTTTCATTTTCATTTTGTAAATATTAAGACCGCCATATTGTATTGATTTCTATGTCAACAGGTGAACTGGGAATAGGCGTGGCTATGAATTTACCAGATTTAACAGAAAAACAGAAAAAGGCCTACCATCAGGGATGGCATAGAAATGCATTTAATCAGTATGTCAGTGATATGATTTCTTTAAACAGAAATTTACCTGACTACAGATTTCCAGAGTAAGTTTTAAAGAAATACTACCTCTGAGAATGATCAAAAATGCCAAATTCTCACACTTGGTGAAAAGAGTTTATATACATAGGCAACTGGTGTCATTACTGTACTGTATAATCTGATAAATCCAGAAAACTGTCTTCTTTATTATAATTTGTGGAATTATTAACCGTTTTGTTAAGCGTTTTTCGATAATAACTTGTAATTTTATTGATTCTGTTCGTATTGGCCAAGTTTAAGACCTTTTTTTTTTGTTCATTTTAAGAGGTGGAATCGCTTTAATCTTTTTTTTTAAAAAGAGATCGTGTTTATATCGTTGCATCTGTCTATCTATTTTTAATTGATACGTAGATCAATATAACTTATCTATTTACGAAATAAAACACTTCTGTCCGTTATAATAATCTCTACATTTTTTATTTAAGATGTAAAAATGTGACCTTTCGATCGGATCTACCCGATGTAAGTGTCATAATACCATTTCGAGATGAAGCCTGGTCAACACTATTGCGCACTGTACATAGTGTATTAAACAGAACTCCACCAAAGTTACTGAAAGAAATTATATTGTCTGACGATGCTTCCAAACTTGGTATGTTTTAACCAAAATAATAATCTAAAGTCAACTTAAACTTTTAAATAGGTTCTGTTATTTGATAAACTTACTAGATGAGCTCCATTATGCTTGTACCATGATGTGTGTTGCAAAAATACTCAATCTTCGAAAACACTTGATCAATGGCTTGGGTTTCGTCTCCTTTCAGAAATTCTCAAAGGTAATTTTGACAATTTGGTACATTTGAAGCCAAAAGTAATTCGCTATCTGTGCAAAGAATAATTTAGCATACTTGATGTATAAGCAGTTTGATAATAACATCACAAAAACATGAAATCATTTGAACATTGTTTAGGCTTATTCAGAATTTAACAAAATCTTTGTTTTAGATCATTTACATACGGATTTGGAAGAGTATCTTAAACGTTATCCCAAAGTAACATTGGTCCGACTCAAGACTAGAGGTGGATTAATTAGAACGAGGCTAAGAGGATATGACGTATCAAGTGGTAGTGCTGTAATATTTCTGGACTCTCATTGTGAAGTAACAAAAGGTTATAATGATATATTTCTAAAAACTATTGACGTGTTTGCACTTTAAGCCATTATTGATTGCACTAAATAAAAGTTCCAGTAACCCTGGTTGTCTTATGGTTGCTTCTTGAATTATCTCTAGAAATTTAATGACTAGTCTATTGCACTTTCAGGATGGATAGAACCTCTGTTGGATGCTATAGCCTCAGATTATAGAACGGTAGTGACGTCAGTAATGGATGTTATAGAGGGTGATGACTTCCGGTATAGAACATACGATGTGGAGAAGTCAGCCCCTATAGGTATATTTGATTGGAGGTTAATATTTAAATGGGATAGAAAAACGTATGATAAACCGCGATATCTACCAGTTGCGTACGTATCTTTTATTTTATATTTTCTGGGGTCAATTAACTCGTTCTTTTTTAATGAACAGATCCCTGGTTGCAAATTGACTTTTTAAACGGCAAATGGAAACTTAACATTGGTTTTCTGGGTTCTGCTAAATCTCAACGAAATATATAAAGCTGAATTGAATATTGTATATCCCTTCTGAATTTGGTATTTATTATCAGCATTTCGTTTGATGTTTTGGTATTGGTTTCTTCTTTTCAGATCACCAACTCTTATTGGCTGTCTAATAGGAGTAAGTCGTAGGTTTTTTGAAGAA
Organism: Lottia scabra; assembly: GCA_029955415.1. Lineage (NCBI taxonomy): Eukaryota > Metazoa > Mollusca > Gastropoda > Lottiidae > Lottia > Lottia scabra. Next base: position 7,188,109 of record JARJEI010000015.1, read on the forward strand.
ACAGAAAAATTTGACGAAGGTTTCTACATTTGGGGAGGTGAAAATTTAGAGATATCTTTTAAGGTAATCTTAATTATAAAAAGTACTAGAATGAACAAATCCAAAAACGTACGCATTAAGAAATACAGATCTCCAAAAGTACTGCAGTGAAAATAAGTAAAGGGTAGTAACATGAAAGATTCAAATATGTGTACCACGAAACAGGACTTAACGTATCATGAGCGTCAGTGTCATGCAATGTTTTCCCTTGAGGATTTGATAGTGGAAATTTTTAGATACAAGAGAAAAATCTGAAGCTTTTTACTGCAACAATTTTTATTTTTTACAGGCGTGGATGTGCGGAGGTAGTTTGGTAGTATCACCATGTTCTCACGTAGGTCATGTTTATAAGAGTCGGTTACCTTATGACTGGGGTAACACAACCCAGTCTCAAACATTAGAAAGAAATCTGCATCGTCTAGCTGAAACCTGGTTAGATGAATACGTTATTTATCACAAACAAGTCTGTGGACCCTGTAAGGTAAACTTTAAATTCATATTGTATTGTTGTATACAGTTGCCATCATCCTCTTTTATGAATGGTAAACACAGTCGAAACCTAGTATGAATCACGAACTTAGTGAACAGTCATTTTGAAGAATATTTAGACTTAATAAGTAGAATTTTAAACAAATATATCAATTATGCTTTCAATGGCCTAAGCCTTTTTGAAATGTGATTGCAAAGCATAGTTGTAATATTATAGTTATTTCTTTTTCTGGAAGCAGTTTCTCGTCCATAACAATCAATATAGCTATATCAGTTGGGCCAATATGGAATTTGAAGTTGATATCAGACAGAATATATCTTGCTTTTTATTTTAGGAAGATATAGGTGATATATCAAGTAAATTAGCTTTAAAAAAGAATCTAAATTGTAAGAATTTTGAGTGGTATATCAAAAACATATTACCAAAAATGTTTATACCTGGACAGTGTGTTGCGTGGGGAGAGGTAAAGTTATGATTATTATTATGTTTAATTTCATGGGCTCTTATATTATGTCTACAATGAAGATCAGATTACTGGTCGGATAATGACAATCTTATCTCACCTTATATAGCTCAACAAGAAAGATGAAGTGTGATAAACTATATATAGATAATGACGATAATGAAAGTTTTAACTGATTATAGATAAGGAATGTGAAGTATGATAAACTATGTATATATAATGATGATAATGAAAGTTTTATCTGATTATAGATAAGGAATGTGAAGTATGATAAACTATGTATATATAATGATGATAATGAAAGTTTTATCTGATTATAGATAAGGAATGTGAAGTATGATAAACTATGTATATATAATGATGATAATGAAAGTTTTATCTGATTATAGATAAGGAATGTGAAGTATGATAAACTATGTATATATAATGATGATAATGAAAGTTTTATCTGATTATAGATAAGGAATGTGAAGTATGATAAACTATATATAGATAATGACGATAATGAAAGTTTTAACTGATTATAGATAAGGAATGTGAAGTATGATAAACTATGTATATATAATGACGATAATGAAAGTTTTATCTGATTATAGATAAGGAATGTGAAGTATGATAAACTATGTATATATAATGATGATAATGAAAGTTTTATCTGATTATAGATAAGGAATGTGAAGTATGATAAACTATGTATATATAATGATGATAATGAAAGTTTTATCTGATTATAGATAAGGAATGTGAAGTATGATAAACTATGTATATATAATGATGATAATGAAAGTTTTATCTGATTATAGATAAGGAATGTGAAGTATGATAAACTATGTATATATAATGATGATAATGAAAGTTTTATCTGATTATAGATAAGGAATGTGAAGTATGATAAAATATGTATAGATCATGATGATAATGAAAGTTTTTTTGGTAAAACAGTAGTTGGATTATTTAATTGTCATGGTTTAGGTGGTAACCAGGTAACGTACTTTTATGTTCTTAAACCATTACTTCACAACCTTCACAAGGTGCAAATAAAGAGGCACGGTGACTAATGTAAAGCCAGGAATTGTCGATACACTAAGAATACTTTATTTCATTTCTAAGCGAATACACGAAGAACGAGTCCGTATATTATAGACTAGTATAATCTACTGTATCAATATTCCCACACCAAAATACGCACTTCTAATATTGAGCAGCAGTGGTGGATGTGGCGCCAAAGCAAAATATGCTTACCCTTCTAGACAACTGATACCACTTTTCATTATGAAATTTTTACTCATTCCTTGATAAACTTCCTCAAATGAAAAGTTCATTAACTGTTACCAATGTATTAGCAATATGTTTACATGGATCTCGAGATTAAAGTCGTAGGGAAGATTGTGAAGATATGGCTCGAATAATCCCCCATAAATATGGTTTTCTTCAGTTGTGGTATCATTGTAAATTTGGTCAGATAAGAAGACATAGAGGGTGTTTTGAGCCACACAATGATAAGAAAGATCAAATAACACCATGGTATTGTAATGGAGAGAATTCACCAAAACAACATTGGTTGTATAGAGAGGTAGGTGATGTACGAAGTTTATGACTAGGGACTTATAGGGGAATGTTCAGAGCAGATTTGGGCCTTGAATATATGTAAACAGCTCTCAGAAGTCCTAGAACTGTACGAAAATCGCTTGATTCCTTTCAATTATATAACTACCTAAACTTTTATCTGTCATTATCTGGTTGTGTAGGATTGATGAACATATTCCTTTAAAAAATTAGATCCATACCTCCACTGAGAAAGGATGTTTTCTAGAGAGATTGCCTATTTATTTCAGGACAATAGTATATACCATGGTGAAACTAACCAATGCCTTGATATAGTTTCAAAGGGGAAAATATCGCATGTATTAGTGTTAAATAACTGTACCAATCTACCAAGTCAACAGTGGAAATGGCTTCGTGAACCCCCTCCTGGACCTGTTCCTCACATCAACTGATCAATTATTCTGATTTTTCTATGGTATTAGATGTGTTAAAGAACTACATCCTCTCATTTTAAACAATATCATGTCAAATAACACAATATCATGTCAAACACCAAATCTCACGCCGCCTTACAAATGCATATGATCTATAAGCTGATGGAAATCGTTTATCATTTAGATATTGCCCCGCACTGTCTTAATCTGTTGCTCAATCTGATTAAAATGTAAAACAATCTAACGATGCGATGCGATATTCATTGCTAAAAATTGTATTATCTTACCACTTTTAACGGCGGTTTTAAGAAGTTTGCATAAACCATGACAACTAGAATCTTGCTAGACCATAGATGAAAAAAAAAACTTCCAAAGAAAGCTCAAACTGATCCAGATTTGAATTCCAATCGAATTATCAATATAATCAAATAATTGATGAATGAAGTGTTCGAAGTTTTTCATTTTGTACATATCATGTACATATCATATAGATGCGAAGGACAGAAGCGTAGAGTGACGTAGAGTAACGTAGATAGTTAAGAATGTATTCTGAATACATTGGAAAATGGGAATGGTAAATAATAACGTTATATTAAAAAAATGTGTGCTTTAATGTAAATATAAAAAAATACAAAACTGTATTTAAAAAATATATTATAAAACAATATAATATATAACTGAAAATACCTGAAAAGAATTTGCGATATAAGAGGAAAAGAAAATGAATATAATGTAATATTATTAGAGATTTTGAAGTGACTTGTGTCAATGTGATTGAAATAATGAATATGAAAAATATGAAATATAATGATGACGATGACCATTAACATATTCTTACTTGCATGTAAAAAAATAAATTTGTAAACGCAAACAAGCTCACCCGAAATCAACAATTTTGTTATTTTTTTAAAAAACCTATTCCGCAGCATGTTCGTTTGCAAATAAATATAAGATCTTACCGTTCTAACCGTTGGTTGCATGAGATAAAAAAAAAACTCTCTACCAATGAAAATTATAATGACGAGAAAGGCGTCTCATGCATGCAACGATTAGAATGTACATGTATACCGTTGCTAAAGGAACATGATTCAACAGTTTCCTATGGGTTACATGTGGGTTACAAACTGATTATTTGATCTCCCATATTTGCAATTGTCGGCGGTTGAGCTGGATGGGGGTTGCTTGTACGCAATCGAAACATACAAGTTGCAGTTGCTCTGTGTGGTCAAATATCAATAATACCATTTCTTAACGCACAAGAAGATCACAATAAACATGCAACAGATGGAATCTTTACATTTGCTTGCTTGCTACAAATGATAGTCGTGGATTCGTATCTCGGTCAGATTCTTTTCTCCTCTTTACTTTCCTACCAATCTCACTAGTTTGCTTTTTGTCAGGCATACATATAATTTGGCTTTCTCATTTCACACTAACGTACCTAAAGGGAGACAATCGATACAGATTGGCGTAAATTATGGGTTGTAGTCGCAAGGGTTACAAAAAGTAAAGTTCACACTTTTTCGTTCATTTTTAACACATATGTCGTTGTATCGCAGTTGACATAGATGGTAACGAAACTTTTGAACTCTCTTTTTTAGTCTCTTCTTTTTCAAGAAGAGGCTTCAAGTTGTGTCTCGGAAGATTTCGATTTAGAACAGCAACAGGATACGGTCATCAGTAGCAGTCCTGCCAAAGAACTCACAGAAGCGAAACCATATAATATCAAGTCGTAAGAATCCACATGGTCACGTATGGTTCCTGAAAAGAAATGTATTTGATACAAGATAAATTCTAAACTTGCCCACTTCTAGCACAACTTTAATTGTTGACACCATTAAGTCAACAATTTTGATATTAAAAGATTTTTCAAAACTTTACTCTCGATTTTCTTGATATGGAAACATCACAGAAAAAGCATGTACATGCATAAAAACATTACATTCTAATGGAAACTCGCCTGTCGTTGCACTTTACTGAAATGAGGGCCGTTCTAACTTTTAGCCACTCTCCATGCAAAGTTGCCTAACGTTATGTTGTTTAGAACAAAGCAGTTTTATATTGCCAGAATACGTTGTTCTACCTTTCAAACAGGGCCAGAATAATGGAATAATATACATGTGTGTGTCAACTCACCACCTACAGGTCCTGCTATACCGAATCCTACTCCCATGGCAGTATTAAATATTCCTATTGCTGTTGGATATCTCGATTCACCAGAAATAGCAAAACAAGCAACACCGGCTGTCGCTGAGATCATTCCATAAGCGATACCAAAAAACGCACAAGAGACAATGATTAAAGCGTAGCTGTGACTTAGTCCCATGACAAATATTGATAAACCCGATGCACACACATAGATAGCATACTCCCGTACAGGTGCAAATTTTACAAAAGGTCTGGATAGTAAAGTTATGAATCGCCCAGAGAGATTCCCAAATCCAACCACAGATAAGAAGAATGAACCTTCTGCTACATTGAAGTTCTTGAAGTTAGCGATATCTAACATGAAGTAACTTACTAGTCCGATGGGAACAGATCGTAAGATCAAACATATAATAAACATCGTAAAGACAGGATCCGTCCATAAGATTTTATGCGAGTTGAGGACGTAACGGTTGCCACAATGTCGGTCCGAAGACAAAGGCGGTAGTAGAAACCTTACAAACAATCCAAGAGGTAAACAGTTTAAAATTACAGCACTGAGAATTAGGAAAGTTCCCCTCCAACCGTAGGTCTCTAACAAAAATAGGTTAAGATATGGGAAGATGGCGGAACCTACTCCACCTCCTAAAATCAGACAGGTTATAGCCATATTATAGTTAGTTTTAAAAACTCTTCCCACTACTGTAAACAGACTGGTAAAAATATTACACAAACTGAAACCTGAAACATAAACAAAACATTTATTATCTTTTATTTTCCTATCAGGTTATTGCCTTGTCCGATTTTCAGGTTAAGATCAGATATTTTATCTATTGTCAGCTGCTGCATCTGAATCTATCTTGTCTAGGAACACTGGACCAGCTAACTTTTCTATTCCCATCAGGTTGTCTAAGACCAACTATTTTATCCACTGTCTTATCAGATTGTCTGAGACCATTTTTTTAGCCTTTGTCTTATCATGTCGTTTGGGACCCGTTATCTTATATACATATCAGGTACTGATTTTATGCAGTGGAAATTTTTTTTTTTTGTTAGGCAATAAGATCTTCGAGTGGTAAATCTGTCACTGACTTGTACTGATAAAGACATATAAGATGTAATATTTCCGTTGTTTTAATGTTCACAAGCAGAAGTGTGAATTCTTATAATGATACATGTAAAACTTACCTCCAATGAAACCAACTGTTAGAATATTAAATGGTAGAGCTTCCAGATAAAATCCACAACTTGTTGCTATCGACGCTACAACAGCACTGATGATACAGGTTGTACCAGTACTTAGATAACTTATTATAAATGATGATATAATTCCTGAAATGGATAATTTCTTGAAAATGTGCATCTTCTGTCATCTTCGACCACATTGTGATATAATGAAGACAAAATGTATGGAGGAAACTGACTATTAATGCATGCAATATACGGATTTCGTTTTCACACGGAATTTTTTACGTAATCGAAGTGTTCGTCAATTCGAGAACAATCTAAAGGTTGGCTCGGGTCAACTTGTGCTTTACGCCATTTAAACGGACAAGACTACGAGAGAAAATAGTGGCAGCTAGTAACAACTTCCAGTGATGCTGTCAGGTCGATTAAATATGACGATTGATCAGATCGTTCCAGATGCTAGGAGTCGTTGAAAACCCAGTTACTCAGACTTAATAATACGTTCTACTCACCGCCACCAAACATCAAACCAGTATTAACAGACTGAACAAGTGAGGCTTCAGCACGATTAGTTTGAAACGTCTCTTTCATGTCCAGAAATAATATAGCTATACCATAGGTATATCCCACCAAAACACCATTACATAGACAACATGCTATAAGCAGCAACCATTCGTGGATTGGTCTGAAATTGGAAAAAAAAAAAACATTTGTTACCAATTCTGTTTTGATGAACATCAACAAGTGCTTGCTGAGTTTTCTTCGTATTGGACTGCAGCTTTAATCCTTTATATTATTCGAAACATATAATAAGAACCTTGGTAGATAGTGCACTCTGGGCGTCATGTTTAACAATAAGTCGAATAATGAACTTTGAACGAGATAAGAAGCACTAATACACATCTATCCCGTAACTACCTATAAGTTTATTATGACGCAAGTATAGTTCATCCATAACTTTCCAAGCAAGATAACAAAATAAGCATAGAGGCGGCTTTGTTAAAATTTCAAAACAAAATCTTATATTTTTTGCTTGTAAAAGAGCGTTCTTTAGTAAAGTATTTGAAGAGGACCATGACTTGTAATGTATTTTCTGATATTTTATTTCGATAATGTTTGTCTTTAAGTGATAATAAATGATAAGAATTCTAGCCTACACGACATTGATGTACAACATCCAGGGGCGGATCCAGGTTTTTGGAAAGGGGGGGGGGGGCGTAGATGCTAGCTTTAGCCTAGCGCAGCGATGCTAAATTTTTTTAGACCTTTTTTTTGGCATTGAATAATTATAAATTGTACTAATTTAACGGTTTCTGACGTATGTTTTATACTAAACGTTAATGGGTTAGACATAAAAAAAAAGACATAGTAAAGGGGGGGATCCGCCACTGACATCTTAATTTTTAGTTTGCTTGTTACGGCACATAAAAGACTTTTAACCTTTAATGAACTTAATATTTACAGTCGAGCTTGGGGACTTTTTCAATACGCAAATCAATCTGAAAATGATAACTGTGTTCCTTTTCAAATGAGAAAGAAAGACCTTACCTTCTTCCATTTCCCCATAACTTAAAAGACTTCTTAGTTCCACGCAATTCTCCTAGACCGTTTTCACTATGTTCCAAGTCTGTGTAAATAAAATCTCTTGACTTGGGTAAATCATTGGGTACTGGTACCTCACTGGGTATTGATGTATGTGATCCATTCAACATCTTGATTGTCGTCATTTACTCACAGCTACAAATATATTATAAAAAGTCTAGGGTGTTTATTTATAATATAGTTATCCATATATTTTAAGACCAAGTGAAATAATAATTTGTTTCGACTGCTGGAAAACGTTGAAAATAGAAATAGCTCAATTTCACGTCAAGGGCTACCTTATCATTTCAATATTGTATCAGCCCAGAATAATTGTCTCAAGTGAGAAATATTGTATCAGCCCAGAATAATTGTCTCAAGTGAGAAATATTGTATCAGCCCAGAATAATCGTCTCAAGTTGGAAATATTGTATCAGCTAAGGATGATCGTTTCAAGTGGGAAATATTGTATCAGCCCAGAATAATTGTCTCAAGTGGGAAATATTGTATCAGCCCAGAATAATTGTCTCAAGTGGGAAATATTGTATCAGCCCAGAATAATTGTCTCAAGTGAGAAATATTGTATCAGCCAAGAATAATTGTCTCAAGTGGGAAATATTGTATCAGCCCAGAATAATTGTCTCAAGTAAGAAATATTGTATCAGCCCAGAATAATTGTCTCAGGTGAGAAATATTGTATCAGCCAAGAATAATTGTCTCAAGTGGGAAATATTGTATCAGCCCAGAATAATTGTCTCAAGTGAGAAATATTGTATCAGCCCAGAATAATTGTCTCAAGTGAGAAATATTGTATCAGCCCAGAATAATTGTCTCAAGTGAGAAATATTGTATCAGCCCAGAATAATTGTCTCCAGTGGGAAATATTGTATCAGCCCAGAATAATTGTCTCAAGTGAGAAATATTGTATCAGCCAAGAATAATTGTCTCCAGTGGGAAATATTGTATCAGCCCAGAATAATTGTCTCAAGTGAGAAATATTGTATCAGCCCAGAATAATTGTCTCAAGTGAGAAATATTGTATCAGCCCAGAATAATTGTCTCAAGTGAGAAATATTGTATCAGCCCAGAATAATTGTCTCAAGTGAGAAATATTGTATCAGCCCAGAATAATTGTCTCAAGTTGGAAATATTGTATCAGCCAAGAATAATTGTCTCCAGTGGGAAATATTGTATCAGCCTAGAATAATTGTCTCAAGTGAGAAATATTGTATCAGCCCAGAATAATTGTCTCAAGTGAGAAATATTGTATCAGCCCAGAATAATTGTCTCAAGTTGGAAATATTGTATCAGCCAAGAATAATTGTCTCCAGTGGGAAATATTGTATCAGCCCAGAATAATTGTCTCAAGTGAGAAATATTGTATCAGCCCAGAATAATTGTCTCAAGTGAGAAATATTGTATCAGCCCAGAATAATTGTCTCAAGTGAGAAATATTGTATCAGCCCAGAATAATTGTCTCAAGTGAGAAATATTGTATCAGCCCAGAATAATTGTCTCAAGTTGGAAATATTGTATCAGCCAAGAATAATTGTCTCCAGTGGGAAATATTGTATCAGCCAAGAATAATTGTCTCAAGTGAGAAATATTGTATCAGCCCAGAATAATTGTCTCAAGTGAGAAATATTGTATCAGCCCAGAATAATTGTCTCAAGTGAGAAATATTGTATCAGCCCAGAATAATTGTCTCAAGTGAGAAATATTGTATCAGCCCAGAATAATTGTCTCAAGTTGGAAATATTGTATCAGCCAAGAATAATTGTCTCCAGTGGGAAATATTGTATCAGCCCAGAATAATTGTCTCAAGTGAGAAATATTGTATCAGCCCAGAATAATTGTCTCAAGTTGGAAATATTGTATCAGCCAAGAATAATTGTCTCCAGTGGGAAATATTGTATCAGCCCAGAATAATTGTCTCAAGTGAGAAATATTGTATCAGCCCAGAATAATTGTCTCAAGTGAGAAATATTGTATCAGCCCAGAATAATTGTCTCAAGTGAGAAATATTGTATCAGCCCAGAATAATTGTCTCAAGTGAGAAATATTGTATCAGCCCAGAATAATTGTCTCAAGTTGGAAATATTGTATCAGCCAAGAATAATTGTCTCCAGTGGGAAATATTGTATCAGCCCAGAATAATTGTTTCAAGTGAGAAATATTGTATCAGCCCAGAATAATTGTCTCAAGTGAGAAATATTGTATCAGCCCAGAATAATTGTCTCAAGTTGGAAATATTGTATCAGCCCAGAATAATTGTCTCCAGTGGGAAATATTGTATCAGCCCAGAATAATTGTCTCAAGTGAGAAATATTGTATCAGCCCATAATAATCGTTTTAAGTAGAATGATTGTCTCAAGTGAGAAATATTGTATCAGCCCAGAATAATTGTCTCAAGTGGGAAATATTGTATCAGCCCAGAATAATTGTCTCAAGTGAGAAATATTGTATCAGCCCAGAATAATTGTCTCAAGTTGGAAATATTGTATCAGCCAAGAATAATTGTCTCCAGTGGGAAATATTGTATCAGCCCAGAATAATTGTCTCAAGTGAGAAATATTGTATCAGCCCAGAATAATTGTCTCAAGTTGGAAATATTGTATCAGCCCAGAATAATTGTCTCAAGTGAGAAATATTGTATCAGCCCAGAATAATTGTCTCAAGTTGGAAATATTGTATCAGCCAAGAATAATTGTCTCCAGTGGGAAATATTGTATCAGCCCAGAATAATTGTCTCAAGTGAGAAATATTGTATCAGCCCAGAATAATTGTCTCAAGTGAGAAATATTGTATCAGCCCAGAATAATTGTCTCAAGTTGGAAATATTGTATCAGCCCAGAATAATTGTCTCCAGTGGGAAATATTGTATCAGCCCAGAATAATTGTCTCAAGTGAGAAATATTGTATCAGCCCATAATAATCGTTTTAAGTAGAATGATTGTCTCAAGTGAGAAATATTGTATCAGCCCAGAATAATTGTCTCAAGTGGGAAATATTGTATCAGCCCAGAATAATTGTCTCCAGTGGGAAATATTGTATCAGCCCAGAATAATTGTCTCAAGTGAGAAATATTGTATCAGCCCAGAATAATTGTCTCCAGTGGGAAATATTGTATCAGCCAAGAATAATCGTTTCAAGTGGGAAATATTGTATCAGCCAAGAATAATTGTCTCAAGTGGGAAATATTGTATCAGCCCAGAATAATTGTCTCAAGTGAGAAATATTGTATCAGTTTAGAATGATCGTTTTAAGTAGAATGATCGTCTCAAGTAAGAAATATTGTATCAGTTCAGAATGATTGTTTCAAGTGAGAAATATTGTATCAGTTCAGAATGATTGTTTCAAGTGAGAAATATTGTATCAGCCCAGAATGATCGTTTTTAAGTAAAATGATCGTTTCAAGTGAGAAATATTGTATCAGTTCAGAATGATCGTTTCAAGTGAGAAATATTGTATCAGCCCAGAATGATCGTTTCAAGTGAGAAATATTGTATCAGTTCAGAATGATTGTTTCAAGTGAAAAATATTGTATCAGTTCAGAATGATCGTTTCAAGTGAGAAATATTGTATCAGCCCAGAATGATCGTTTTAAGTAAAATGATCGTTTCAAGTGAGAAATATTGTATCAGTTCAGAATGATCGTTTCAAGTGAGAAATATTGTATCAGCCCAGAATGATCGTTTTAAGTAAAATGATCGTTTCAAGTGAGAAATATTGTATCAGTTCAGAATGATCGTTTCAAGTGAGAAATATTGTATCAGCCCAGAACGATCGTTTTAAGTAAAATGATCGTTTCAAGTGAGAAATATTGTATCAGTTCAGAATGATCGTTTCAAGTGAGAAATATTGTATCAGCCCAGAATGATCGTTTTAAGAAGAATGATCGTTTCAAGTGAGAAATATTGTATCAGTTCAGAATGATTGTTTCAAGTGAAAAATATTGTATCAGTTCAGAATGATCGTTTTAAGTAAAATGATCGTTTCAAGTGAGAAATATTGTATCAGCCCAGAATGATCGTTTTAAGAAGAATGATCGTTTCAAGTGAGAAATATTGTATCAGTTCAGAATGATCGTTTCAAGTGAGAAATATTGTATCAGTTCAGAATGATCGTTTCAAGTGAGAAATATTGTATCAGTTCAGAATGAGCGTTTTAAGTAGAATGATCGTTTCAAGTGAGAAATATTGTATCAGCCCAGAATAGTTGTCTCAAGTGGGAAATATTGTATCAGCCCATAATAATCGTTTTAAGTAGAATGATCGTTTCAAGTGAGAAATATTGTTATCAGTTCAGAATGATTGTTTCAAGTGAGAAATATTGTATCAGCTCAGAATGACCGTTTTAAGTAGAATGATCGTTTTAAGAGAGAAATATGGTATCAGTTCAGAACGACCGTTTTAAGTAGAATGATGATTTCAAGTGAGAAATATTGTATCAGTTCAGAATGATAGTTTTAAGTAGAATGATCGTTTCAAGTGAGAAATATTGTATCAGTTCAGAATGATCATTTTAAGAAGAATGATTGTTTCAAGTGAGAAATATTGTATCAGTTCAGAATGATCGTTTTAATTAGAATGATTGTTTCAAGTGAGAAATCTTGTATCAGTTCAGAATGATCGATTTAATTAGAATGATTGTTTCAAGTGAGAAATATTGTATCAGTTCAGAATGATCGTTTTAATTAGAATGATTGTTTCAAGTGAGAAATATTGTATCAGTTCAGAATGATCGTTTTAAGTAGAATGATCGTTTCAAGTGAGAAATATTGTATCAGTTCAGAATGATCGTTTTAACTAGAATGATTGTTTCAAGTGAGAAATCTTGTATCAGTTCAGAATGATGGTTTTAATTAGAATGATTGTTTCAAGTGAGAAATCTTGTATCAGTTCAGAATGATCGATTTAATTAGAATGATTGTTTCAAGTGAGAAATCTTGTATCAGTTCAGAATGATCATTTTAAGTAGAATGATCGTTTCAAGTGAGAAATATTGTATCAGTTCAGAATGATCGTTTTAAGTAGAATGATCGTTTCAAGTTAGAAATATTGTATCAGTTCAGAATGATCGTTTTAAGTAAAATGATCGTTTCAAGTGAGAAATATTGTATCAGTTCAGAATGATCATTTTAAGTAGAATGATCGTTTCAAGTGAGAAATATTGTATCAGTTCAGAATGATCGTTTTAAGAAGAATGATCGTTTCAAGTGAGAAATATTGTATCAGTTCAGAATGATCGTTTTAAGTAGAATGATTGTTTCAAGTGAGAAATATTGTATCAGTTTAGAATGATCGTTTTAAGTAGAATGATTGTTTTAAGTGAGAAATATTGTATCAGTTCAGAATGATCGTTTTAAGTAGAATGATCGTTTCAAGTGAGAAATATTGTATCAGTTCAGAATGATCATTTTAAGTAGAATGATCGTTTCAAGTGAGAAATATTGTATCAGTTCAGAATGATCGTTTTAAGAAGAATGATCGTTTCAAGTGAGAAATATTGTATCAGTTCAGAATGATCGTTTTAAGTAGAATGATTGTTTCAAGTGAGAAATATTGTATCAGTTTAGAATGATCGTTTTAAGTAGAATGATTGTTTTAAGTGAGAAATATTGTATCAGTTCAGAATGATCGTTTTAAGTAGAATGATTGTTTCAAGTGAGATATTGTATCAGTTCAGAATGACCGTTTTAAGTAGAGTGATCGTTTCAAGTGAGAAATATTGCATCAGCCCAGAATGATCGTTTTAAGTAGAATGATCGTTTCAAGTGTGAAATATTGTATCAGCTCAGAATGATCATTTTAAGTAGAATGATTATTTCAAGTGAGAAATATTGTATCAGCCCAGATTATTCGTTAAGTTATTATCAATATAATGACGTTCTCGTATAAAAGCTTTGGAAGTGAAGACAGTAAAAGTCTTTAATAATTGCCAGAGAAGAAGACGTCGAGTTTTAATTCTGATAAGAATACAGATATAAGGCGACGGTGGGCCTATCCCTCAATTTTCATTTGTTTAGCTTCAAATTTATAGTTTGAGAAAAATTGAGCCCGGGCCTTAAACATTTCTCATTGATATTAGTTTTAAAACATAATATTATTTGAGTTGGCCTTGTTGATTATTAATTCAATATGCTAATTATTGCCTGTAATGCTGAAAATGGATGATTGACAACAAGATGTAATGATAGTCCTCGAGCTGTCACTTAATATTCAGTAAAATAAAAAACAGATATATAAGAGAATAAATCATATTGATTTCAAATATTAACGAGTCAAAAAATCGCTGGGTAAAGTTTAATTGGCTTGATAAATGTAAAAGATATACAAATAACATACATGTTTTTTTTTTTATATACTGAAATAAAAGACTTCCCCAATTTACTCTCATACATATTTTCATAATAATGTGTCATTACTGTCACAAACGAAAGAAAGGCTTCATTATAATTTAAATTTTCTTTTGTAGGTTTTTATAGATTAGATCTGAAAACAACTTTTAAAATTGGTATTATTCAGTTTTCTTTTTGAAAAACGCAAACGTTAAGTGACTTATCATGCATATAATGGTTTTGAAAACGAGTACTATAGTTGAGACTACAAAAGTACAAAACCAAAATGAAACTAGAGCTGTGAACAGCACTGAGCGTGGCCCGTGATACTTTGCCTGATAGCTGTAAGACTTTTTGAACTTCAAACCTCTAAATTCTGGTATCCAAAATGGTCCCTGATAAATGGTCAAAATGGTCCTTCCAAAAAGTCAAAATGGTCTCAAAATAATATTTTTATTTATGATGTTACAAATTAACAAAACATAAAGTGCTACATAATATATTTTTTGTATAATCTTTTTGAGAACTGGAACTTCAAATTATATTGTAAGTCTTAGAATGTCTTGGACTTTTATTTTTTTGGCCATTTTAACCAATGAATTGGTTGAAATCAAAGAGGAAATTCAGAGGCCATTTTGACCAAAATAGGGTCCATGGTGACTGGCCATTTTGACCAAATTTAACTTTATGGCCATTTTGACTTTGGCAAGATTAAACATTTACTTTTTATGGCAACGGATTATCGCAGACGCTAATGGCCCCTCGTTTGGTCGAAATGGTCCCTGATAAATGGCCAAAATGATCCTAAAAAAAGTTAAAATGGTCTTTCGAAAAAGTCAAAATGGTTTCAAAATAATATTTTTATTACATAATATATTTTTTGTATAATCTTTTTGAGAACTGGAACTGGAACTTCAAATTAATATTGTAAGTCTTAGAATGTCTTTGCTTTGATGAAAATATAAATAGGAACACAATTTATGTCTTCAAAATTTTTTGTTAAAGAGTACAATTTTCAGTCAAAATTAGTGACCTTTCTTAGGGTTAAAATAGCTTCCAATTATTCTTTTGATTATGATCATATAATCTACAATTTATAAAAAAAAATCAGAGACTATTTTGACCAAAGAATTGGTTGAAATCAAAGAATAAATACAGAGTTCATTGAGACCAAAATAGGGGCCATGGTGACCAGTCCATTTTGACCAACATGTCAAGGGGGCCAGGGTGAATGGCCATTTTGACCAAATTTAACTGTTATGGCCATTTTGACCAGGGGCCATTTTGTATAGGGGATATACCCCCTTCCCCAACATTCGAACTGTGTAAACGTAAATATTTTCCTTTAATGCTGAGTTGAAATACTGTCTTTTGTTTCAATGGATTGGATCAGTCAGTAGCCAGTTGAATTGATGTATGTTAGTAAATTTAGTGCCGTGGGTAAGAATCACCCTCAAAATAAGAAAAAATCTGATATTATATCAAATATAGCAAACACTACACTCGAAAAAACATGTTAATTTTTATAAAGTTATAACAATGTGTAATGAGATTAATTTATTTTTGACCTATAATAATCTTAGCAGACGATAAAAAACTAGAGCTGTGAACAGCACTGAGCGTGGCCCGTGATACTTTGCCTGATAGCTGTAAGACTTTTTGAACTTTAAACGCCTAAAATCTGGTATCCAAAATGGTCCCTGATAAATGGTCAAAATGGTCCTTCCAAAAAGTCAAAATGGTCTCAAAATAATATTTTTATTTATGATGTTACAAATTAACAAAACATAAAGTGCTACATAATATATTTTTTGTATAATCTTTTTGAGAACTGGAACTTCAAACTATATTGTAAGTCTTAGAATGTCTTGGACTTTTTTTTTTTTTGGCCATTTTAAAAAATAGGGTCCATGGTGACTGGCCATTTTGACCAAATTCAACTTTATGGCCATTTTGACTTTGGCAAGATTAAACATTTACTTTTTATTGCAACGGATTAGCGCAGACGCTAATGGCCCCTCGTTTGGTCAAAATGGTCCCTGATAAATTGTCAAAATGGTCCTCAAAAAAGGTTAAAATGGTCTTTCCAAAAAGTCAAAATGGTTTCAAAATAATATTTTTATTACATAATACATAATATATTTTTTGTATAATCTTTTTGAGAACTGGAACTTCAAATTAATATTGTAAGTCTTAGAATGTCTTTGCTTTGATGAAAATATAAATAGGAACACAATTTATGTCTTCAAAATTTGTTGTTACAGAGTACAATTTTCAGTCAAAATTAGTGACCTTTTTTAGGGTTAAAATAGCTTCCAATTATTCCTTTGATTATGATCATATAAGCTACAATTTATAAAAAAAAAATCAGGGGCCATTTTGACCAAAGAATTGGTTGAAATCAAAGAATAAATACAGAGTCCATTTTGACCAAAATAGGGGCCATGGTGACCAGTTCATTTTGACCAAAATAGGGGCCATGGTGAATGGCCATTTTGACCAAATTTAACTGTTATGGCCATTTTGACTAGGGCCATTTTGTATAGGGGATATACCCCCTTCCCCAACATTCGAACTGTGTAAATGTCAATATTTCCCTTTAAGGCTGAGTTGAAATACTGTCTTTTGTTTCAATGGATTGGAGCAGTCAGTAGCCAGTTGAATTGATGTACATGTTAATCAATTAAGTGCCGTGGATAAGAATCACCCTCAAAATAAGAAAAAATCTGATATTATATCATATATAACAAACACTCGAAAAAACATGTTAATTTTTATAAAGTTAAAACAATGTGTAATTAGATTAATTTATTTTTGACCTATAATAATCTTAGCAGACGATAAGAAACAGTTTGAGCACTTACTTTTTATTGCAACGGATTAGCTCAGACGCGTATACAGTTTTAATTGCTGTCTGCTAGAGTCCAGCCCCAGAGTTAAAAGATTATGTAGTCTGACTAATTTGTTTATGACCTTTAATAACCTTAGCAGACGACAAAAAGAAAATTGGTGTGTATCTTGTAGAAGGAGTTCTGTCAATGGTAGAGAACAAATTCGAACAGGTTAATGTATCAAAAATTCACTGCTCTAAATGATTGTATGTAAAATTAATATAAGTGAAAATTTTGCAAAAAAAAAATGAATAAATTTTTGATACTTTTTAGAGTGTTAAAAGATTACATAATCAGATTAATCTGTTTATGACCTAAAATACTTCACACCTCCATGTGAAAAGTTCATGTGGGTAGTTTTATTACCATATTATATAACCTGCTATAACCCTTGTCAATCATTTTAATCCTCTCTATTTCAATTCTTTCTCAGAAAAGGGGTAATCAATGCCTATTTTCACTTTAATGAATTTTGTATTAAACTGCTCATGTCATATGTCGTTGAAAAGAGAAAATTTAGTACATACTGACTATACACACCATATTGCTATTAGATAATTGCATTGTAAGTTATAACCCTCAGTCGAAAAAAACGCAATATTTTGAAAACATATTTTAATGGGTTATTGTCATATATCGTTTAAAAGATAATCAAATCGGCATTACAAAATTGATAAATTTAATTCTCTGCGTTGATTAGACAATGCAATATAGATGTCCAAAGTTGACAAAAATGTCAATTTTCAAATGTCCATTAAACCAGAAATTAATATTTTTCAATTAATATCAGCATTCCTATGGATAGCTGAGGTCAAGGACATCCTTCATTGGAATTTTCAAGGTCATCAAAGGTCAAGGTCACATAATATGGCCTTTTGTATTTTCAAAAAATTCAAACGAACATAAAAAAATTTCAAATTCGAAATTCAAAATTCTGTTCCAACAAACTGTAGACAAGGTTACAAGGTTTTGATAGACACCAAAATCATAAAAATCGGATAACAAATAGAGGACTTATTAATTTTTTGCTGAAATGTGTCAATCTGTGACGGCAGTTTATGCATCACTTCCGGTTTGGATTTTTTATGCTAAGTGCATTTTAATTATGACTGACAGACAATATATATAGTTTTTGTCAATATCTGAAATTTATACCGGAAGTGGGGCTGCTAGGCGTGATTTTGAAAAACCGGAAGTTCTCACGTCAAAACCGGAAGTGATAGAAAAATTTTGATTGATTAATTTTACTTGTATGGACATTCTGTATACGTCCTATGAATTTCAGGTCAATCGGATAATTAGCGGCTGAGTTAGAAATTTTGAACTTTTTTGACAATTTTGGTTTCAATTTTTTTTTACAAAAATATTTAAGAATTGAAATTTTTGTAATCGCACTTGATACTTCTTATTACAATGGATATTTTAAAGAAAATTTCAGCCAAATCGGTTCATAAATAAACCTTACAGACTAGGTGCAAAATAATTGCATATTATGCAATAGCCCACTTCTGGTTTAGCAAAAACTGAGTTTTAGATATTCATTTTTGATACCAGGTCATTTAATAATGTTTGGTGGATACAATTTTGCTACACCATTTTCAATTTTCTCTAGAAAGTTTCCCAAAAAAAAAAAAAAAAAAAAAAAAAAAAAAAAAAAAAAAAAAAATAATCATAACGAAAACAAAGCGTGACAAATCGAAAGATTTGCCACGCAAAAAACAGTTTTAGCACTTACTTTTTATTGCAACGGATTAGCTCAGACGCGTAAACAGTTTTAATTGCTGTCTGCTAGAGTCCAGCCCTAGAGTTAAAAGATTATGTAGTCTGACTAATTTGTTTATGACCTATAATAACCTTAGCAGACGACAAAAAGAAAATTGGTGTTTATCTTGTAGAAAGAGTTCTGTCTATGGTAGAAAAAAAATTCGAACAGGTTTGTATCAAAAATTCACTGCTCTAATCGATTGTATGTAAAATTAATATAAGTGAAAATTTTGCTAAAAAAATGAATAAATTTTTTATACTTTTTAGAGTGTTAAAAGATTACATAATCAGATTAATCTGTTTATGACCTCAAATACTTCACACCTCCATGTGAAAAGTTCATGCCGATAGTTTTATTACTGTATTATATAACCTGCTATAACCCTGTCACTCATTTTAATCCTCTCTACTTCCTCTTCTCAGAAAAAGGGTATCCTATGCCTATGTTCACTTTAATGGATTTTATATTAAACTGCTCATGTCATATGTCGTTGAAAAGAGAAAATTTAGTACATACTGACTATATACACCATATTGCTATTAGATAATTGCATTGTAAGTTAGAACCCTCAGTCGAAGAAAACGCAATATTTTGAAAACATATTTTAATGGGTTATTGTCATATATCATTTAAAAGATAATCAAAAATTGAAAAATTTAATTCTCTGCGTAGATTAGAGAATGAGATATAGATGTCCAAAGTTGACAAAAATGTCAATTTTCAAATGTCCATAAAAGTTAATATTTTTCAATTAATATCAGCATACCTATGGATAGCTGAGGTCAAGGACATCCTTCATAGGAATTTTCAAGGTCATCAAAGGTCAAGGTCACATAATATGGCCTTTTGAATTTTCAAAATATTCAAACGAACATAAAAAATTTTCAAATTCGAAATTCAAAATTCTGTTCCAACAAACTGTAGACAAGGTTACAACGTTTTGATAGACACCAAAATCATAAAAATCGGATAACAAATAGAGGACTTATTGATTTTTTGCTGAAATGTGTCAGTCTGTGACGGCAGCTTATGCATCACTTCCGGTTTGAATTTTTTATGCTTAGTGCATTCTAATTATGACTGACAGACAATATATATAGTTTTTGTCAATATCTGAAATTTATACTGGAAGTGAGGCTGCTAGGCGTGATTTTGAAAAACCGGAAGTTCTCACGTCAAAACCGGAAGTGATAGAAACATTTTGATTGATTAATTTTATTTCTATGGACATTCTGTACATGACCTATGAATTTCAGGTCAATCGGATAATTAGCGGCTGAGTTAAAAATTTTGAGCTTTTTTGACAATTTTGGTTTCAATTTTCTTTTACAAAAATATTTTAAAATTGAAATTTTTCCAACCGCACTTGATACTTCTTATTTCAATGAATATATTGAAGAAAATTTCAGCCAAATCGGTTCATAAATAAACCTTACAGACTAGGTGCAAAATAATTGCATATTATGCAATAGCCCACTTCCGGTTTAGCAAAAACTGAGTTTTAGATATTCATTTTTGATTCCAGGTCATTTAATAATGTTTGGTGGATACAATTATGCTACACCATTTTCGATTTTCTCTAAAAAGTTTCCCAAAAAAAAAAAAAAAAAAAAAAAAAAAAAAAAAAAAAAAAAAAAAAAAAAAAAAATAAACATAACGAAAACAAAGCGTGACAAATCGAAAGATTTGCCACGCAAATAGTTTTACTATGTTTAATTAACATTCAATGATTTGTTCGTTTACTCATTCACTTTCTCAATTAAAGCGATACAACCTCTTACAATGAACAAAAAAAAAATTGAGTTCTTAAACTTGGTCAATCAGAGTATATAGGCCTATTCATCAACGTTGTCCAAAGTATACAAACGGAATGCAAAAAACCCATGAAACTATGTAAATTTCCATATAATTACAGGTTATAATTGATAAACGCCTTAAATTTGATTAAGGATTTATCAATTATTGTATATAAACATTGTTTTCTGGATTTATCAGATTATTTGGGTAATCTGTCGTAAAGTTATGCAACCAAGCAAATCCCTTGATGAATATAAACTCTTATTGACCAAATTTGAAAATTTAGATTTTTTGTTCATTCTAAGAGGTTGTATTCCTTTAATATACCGCTTCTGTAGAGTGTATACAATCTACAGAATACTATACTCAAACTGCATGAAATGTAAAATGAAATATCTATTTCTACAGTCGAAATCAGCTGAAAATATAATGTTGACCTTTACATGTATATTGATTGTTTCTTTTCATAGTGTATTGATCTCTCATAGTGTTTTGTCATGTAGTATACGCATGAACAATTCACCGATAAAAGCATTATATTGCACAAATTTAGGCCTAATCATTTACTATAATCATTGGTCCATTAAAATTAATTGTCTTATTTGAAACAAAAATTATCATTTACCTATATTTTATATTTATTTTGTTTTTTGGTGTGTTTTTTTTTTGTGTGAATATTAGCATTATTAACAGTAAACAAACAATATATCATAAACCTGAAAATATATATAATGGCTTCCTAAAAATTATCTTGATTGTATTGTTGAGAAATATTGTTAATGTAGTGAGATATAATATAGAATGACGCCGTTATTTTTCTATGAAAGTGTGTTTTTTTTTCCTACAATACATCACCTTGACATGCCCATGCAAGTTCAATAAATATGCTTTGTTTATAATTCTATAGACATGAATCCAACACAAAGAGGCCTACGAACAGTTCTGTACATTATATATCAAAATAACGTCTGCATTCATTTTGTGAACACTTCCCAGTAACAGATAGAAATCGTGCACGAAGAACTATGTGAAAAATAAATTAAGGTGCCTATAACATAAATATAATATTTATGCCATACCTTCAACCAATACAAGGGCATGACCAATTTTAACTGGAACTATATACATTCCAATAGAAATATTACGAGATAAACAACAACACACGATAGCATTACATGTAAAATCTGTTTGTTTGTATAATAAATAGCCAGTGCTACAACCTGGCTTGGCAATACAATTATTGATTCCTTTTGCCTCAGCTGTTTGATGAAGACATGATAACGCAGACAGCTATTTTTAGATATCTTAGTTCCACTGTAATAGATATATGGGATAAATGAGTAGAAATGAATGAAATGAAATGAAAAGGTCAATAAGAGGATACCATACACAAGAAGATAATAAATATATAATAGGCCTATGCGTATGATTGGTGCATATGACTTGACATCAAAAGGTGCTAACTTAATCACTTCAAATTAAATTTCAATGTAACATTTTAGTTATCTACAATAGAAATTCATGTCCGTTTTTAGCGAGTTGTTCAGTTGGTGATTTCGTTCCATCGTATAATAATTTGTTTACAGGTATGATACGTAGGCCTACATATACAAATATTTTTTTTTAATTTCAGTAAGCGTTTTTTTCAATTATTGAATAAAACATAGTTTTCTGGATTTATCAGATAATTTATATAATCCACCCCATTATTGATATCCGTCGGTTAAAAAAGTGACGTCGATAAAGTTGAGCCGACCGGCCGCATAAAAAAAAATTTCAAAAATATAGCTTCAATTAGCTTCAATTTATCAATTATTGTATATACATGTAAACATTGTTTTCTGGATTTATCAGATTATTTAGGTAATCTGTTGTATAGTTATGCAACCAAGCAAATCCCTTGATGAATATAAACTCTTATTGACCAAATTTGAAAATTTAGATTTTTTGTTCATTCTAAGAGGTTGTATTCCTTTAATATACCGCTTCTTTAGAGTGTATACAATCTACAGAATACTATACTCAAACTGCATGAAATGTAAAATGAAATATCTATTTCTACAGTCGAAATCAGCTGAAAATATAATGTTGACCTTTACATGTATATTGATTGTTTCTTTTCATAGTGTATTGATCTCTCATAGTGTTTTGTCATATTTATGTATACGCATGAACAATTCACTGATAAAAGCATTATATTGCACAAATTTAGGCCTAATCTTTTTGAAACAAAATTTATCATTTACCTATTTATTATATTTGTTTTTTGGTGTTTTTGTTTTGTGTGAATATTAGCATTATTTACAGTAAACAAACAATATATCATATACCTGAAAATATATATAATGGCTTCCTAAAAATTATCTTGATTGTATTGTTGAGAAATATTGTTAATGTAGTGAGATATAATATAGAATGACGCCGTTATTTTTCTATGAAAGTGTGTTTTTTTTTCCTACAATACATCACCTTGACATGCCCATGCAAGTTCAATAAAAATGCTTTGTTTATAATTCTACTTGTCAAACTTCAGTAGGGACGCAGGCTGAAATAGATCAGTTGTCTGAAGATCGCATAGCGTGAAACTCTGAGTAACAACATGTTTCAGGTTCTGTTTTAATATTTTTAATATTTCTATAATTCTATAGACATGAATCCAACACAAAGAGGCCTACGAACAGTTCTGTACATTATATATCAAAATAACGTCTGCATTCATTTTGTGAACACTTCCCAGTAACAGATAGAAATCATGCACGAAGATCTATGTGAAAAATAAATTAAATCGTGCCTATACATATTTATGCCATACCTTCAACCTATATCAGGGCATGAACAATTTTAACTGGAACTACATTCCAATAGAAATATTACGAGATAAACAACAACATACGATAGCATTACATGTAAAATCTGTTTGTTTGTTTGTTTGTATAATAGCCACAGTGCTACAACCTGGCTATACAATTATTGATTCCTTTTGCCTCAGCTGTTTGATGAAGACATGATAACGCAGACAGCTATTTTTAGATAATATCATAGTTCCACCGTAATAGATATATGGGATAAATGAGTAGAAATGAATGAAATGAAATGAAAAGGTCAATAAGAGGATACCATACACAAGAAGATAATAAATATATTATAGGCCTATGCGTATGATTGGTGCATATGACTTGACATCAAAAGGTGCTAACTTAATCACTTCAAATTAAATTTCAATGTAACATTTTAGTTATCTACAATTGAAATTCATGTCCGTTTTTAGCGAGTTGTTCAGTTGGTGATTTCGTTCCATCGTATAATAAATTATTTTTTACAGGTATGATACGTACATAGCCTACTTATATACAAATATTTTTTGTTATTAGGTTATCATTAAAATTTCAGTAAGCGTTTTTTTCAATTATTGAATAAAACATAGTTTTCTGGATTTATCAGATTATTTAGGTTATCCACCCCATTATTGATATCCGTCGGTTGAAAAAGTGACTTCGATAAAGTTGAGCCGACCGGCCGCATAAACATAAAAAAAAATCCAAAAATATAGCTTCAGCCATTCTGCACTGTGCCCCCTACGGCTTTGCTGAGAGCTAGAAACGTTCTCAAGCCACTATACTCTGCAATTTGCACCTACGGTCAGACCCCTTTTTGAATACATCCTGCGAACGCCAAGTATTTGAATCTGTTGACCCTTTTGAGATAACATTTTCTATCATATTACACATTATTTTCGCCTTTCGTGTTTTGTGCAATATTGCCAAAGTATTTAACTAGGTTTTTGACAGAATAGGGCGACAGAATTTCTTTACATCAAAATTTGAGTGATATCGTCTATTAAGCTTAGATAATGTTTTTAAATTGATCTTATAACATTCAGAAATGATATTCTTTTCCTACCTGTGCTCTTCTTGTTCTAGAATTTGCTCTCTTAGTAAAACCTTGGCTCTATTCGTGAAAGTGTATGAAAGTCACAAGTTATATAGACCTATAACGGAATAATAAAAAAAACTCATAATTTTAGTAGGCTATTAGAGAGATACTGTTATGTAAAGTTTTTCGCGTGACGGGAGAAGATTATACAGTATTATGATTTTATCAAGTTAGTAATTTAGAATAAACAGAGCGGAAAATATTAAAAATTACTCAATTATTAGAGCGATACAAATGACCGTAACCAGCTTGTCTGATCTAGATAAGTATATAGGCTATTCAGATTCCACAACTAGTGCTTAATAAAATGGTAAATTATTCTGTGACTGTCGTAACTTGTTCATTATTTAAATAATTATTGATAACAATGGTCCTGATGTGAATATAATAGGCCCAGAGCCTATATAAACTTTATATAGGCTCTGATAGGCCTAGCTGAAATTTAATTCCCTATAAAAACTGCGCAATGCCAAGTGCTGTTTACATTAAGCATATTAGGTAGGCCTACCAGTACCAGTTTTTTTTAGTTCAGCAATTTTAAAGATTAGGTCTATTATGAGCATCAAAATTTAAACTAATTTACTGAGTTGTTGGTTTCCAGATAAGGCCACTTCAATAACAAATAAATAGAAGCAGTTAATTGTTGTCTGCTTTTTTCTTAGAGTCGATTCCCTTATCATCATATTAAGCTAAATAATTGAATTATTGAGATACAATAAATAATATGATTTTTTTGTCAGATCTTTTCACATCATTTTTCGTGATTTTCATTATATTTATTTTTTGCAGTTGATGTGCATCATAGTTATAATTCCAGATGAGCATCACTTTATACTGCCGATTATCCAGACTTTATGATATTTACTAGAATAATCTAATGTCTGGGTAATTGAGACTAGTGGATTGTTGACATTTCGCAATTTTAAGTATATAAGTCACTATATTTAGTTTTTCTGCATAAATTCAAGTTTGTCAATTCTTTAAAATGCCGACCGTTTGTTTATAACTATCTGACAGCTCGTAAAAACCATGGCAGACGGACCAAGTGTTGCAAAAAAGGCTAAAGTTTTACCTGAATGCCCTTACGGTATAAAATGCTACAGAAAAAATCCTCAACACTTACAAGATTTCTCTCATAACGGTCCCAGTGTTACTAGCAGCACAAGCAGAGATTCAAATGGTATTGCTGACAGTCCATCTACTTCTGCATCATTACCACCATGTAAATATGGTGCCAAATGTTATCGGAAGAATTTGATGCATTATGCTGAGTTTTCCCACCCAACAAAAACAAGTGCAGGTAGTAAAAATGATGACAGTGACAGTGGCAGTGACACAGACATAGTTGATTCAGATGAAGAGGTTTGTTAAACATTAGGTTTATTTATTATGAAATAATATGAATTAGGAAAATTTTGAAAATTTTTGAAAGGTTTAGCCTATGAATTTGCATACATTATGTGAAAAATTCTGAAAATTTTGATATTATGCAGAATTGATACGTCCACTGATGGGTTACTATATAACTCTTAATATAATTACCCAAATATTGCTGATGCCCACTGATGGTTAGGATTAGATGGATGCTATCAAGATGGACATAGGGCTATAGGAATTTAGACAGAAAAAAAACAAGGCTTCATTAATAAATATTGAAATTTTGTTTACTTTATTTTTAACAATTTTTTTTTAATATATATTTTTCAGGATAAGACTAAAAAGAAGACAGATGGAAATGATATTTTAAGTCGAGGAATGTCTCTTATTAAAAGTTACTCTCAGATGTCAGAAGAAGAAAGAAAAGAGTTGATCAAGAAAGCCTTTGAAGTTAAGAAAAAGCTGGAAGATGAACTAGAAATGACCAAGAAAGAAGTTGCTGAAAAAGCCCAAGAAGTAGATAAACTTCAGGCTTTATATTCTCAATATGCTGCAAAGCACTTCATTTTCATTGGGGAAATTTGCATCTAAACTCAAAGAGCATGAGAGTAGAGGCCATCACATATAAAAGACAAGTACAAGATCAGTTTTCAAAATTTGGATTTTCAGTCAACTTCAAATTTAGTTCAGATCAAAATTGATCTGGCTAAGATTCCCCATGTGTTGAATAAACAATATTATTTAAGAAACAGACTATCTGCTTTAGCTTTGAATCATATTGTATTATTTCAATCCAAATTGTATTATTTTAGCTACACTATTGATAAAGTAGAATATGTTGTTAATCCTGATTTGGTGAAGAGATTTCAGTAAGTTCATGGTAATTTATTATTAGTATCTTAGGGATTGTAGGTTGTAATTTTATACTAATGACAAAGTTACAAAAGCACAGGCACAGGACGTAATATCTTAGGGGTAGACTTGATAAATAATTAAAAGTTAATTAATAAATATGCTGGGTCAGTATTGGCTGCTATATTGTTTTAAGATAGCTGAAGGATATGAACAATCAGATTTGTCCTATTTACAGTTTACAATTTACATTTTTTAGAGAGTCAAGAAATGATTTGAAGAAATCAAGAGGAGAAAAGCTCAGTTATCCAGTCCTAGCATTTCATGGTACAAAGAAAGAAAATATTATAAAAATTTGTACCGATGGCTTTAAGGCACCAGGTATATTTCTTTATTTATTATTATCTTATTTTTAGTGGTTAAAATTTCATACAGAGTTATCATATCTTTAGTCTTCAGTGTTTGATAAAGAGTTATCTTATCTTTAGTCGTCAGTGTTTGATAAAGAGTTATCTTATCTCTAGTCTTCAATGTTTTATAAAGAGTTATCTTATCTTTAGTCTTTAATGGTTTATAAAGTGTTATCTTATCTCTAGTCTTCAATGTTTGATAAAGAGTTATCTTATCTTTAGTCTTCAGTGTTTGATAAAGAGTTATCTTATCTTTAGTCTTCAAAGTTTATAAAGAGTTATCTTATCTTTAGTCTTCAGTGTTTAATAAAGAGTTATCTTATCTTTAGTCTTCAATGTTTGATAAAGAGTTATCTTATCTTTAGTCTTCAGTGTTTGATAAAGAGTTATCTTATCTTTAGTCTTCAAGGTTTATAAAGAGTTATCTTATCAGTGTTTGATAAAGAGTTATCCTATCTTTAGTCTTCAATGTTTTATAAAGAGTTATCTTATCTTTAGTCTTCAATGTTTTATAAGGAGTTATCTTATCTTTAGTCTTCAGTGGTTTATAAAGAGTTATCTTATCTTTAGTCTTCAATGTTTTATAAGGAGTTATCTTATCTTTAGTCTTCAGTGGTTTATAAAGAGTTATCTTATCTTTAGTCTTCAATGTTTTATAAAGAGTTATATTTTATTTAGTCTTCAGTGGTTTATAAAGAGTTATCTTATCTTTTTAGTCTTCAAGGTTTATAAAGTGTTATCTCATCTTTAGTCGTCATTGTATAATAAGAAGTTATCTGTTCAAGTTTTGATTAACAATTATTTTTTTTTATTATGAATATTAAGTTATTTCCTGTCTTCATTGATATACAATTTTTAAATTTTACAGGTGAATCAGGTTTTAAAATGCGTACTGATACTGGATGGTATGGTGCTGGGGTATATTTTAGTGAATATCCACACTATTCTATGAGTTATATACAAGGTGCCACTAAACTGTTATTATGTCAAGTTTTACCAGGAAAGGTATGATGTTTGAAGAATTTAGTAAAACCTTTCTTGGCATCTGTATAACTATAGATAATAAAACTGATATACATTTGATTTTGTTTTAATCACAAATATCAATGAGAGCACATGTATAAAAATGTAGAAAATGAGATTCAACCAACCAACCTCTTGGTGTTTGATTTTTTTATTATAGACATTTCCCTTCATTTCAGTCATATAAATGTACGAAATTGATTCATGGTTCTAATTTGATGAGTGGATATGATTCTCATACATCACCTGATAACAAAGAATTAGTGATATTTAATAGTTACCATATATTACCATGTTATATAGTACATTATAAATCTGGTCTTAGAGAGTTTCATTATAAACCTACAGGTGATAAAGCTGAGGTAAGTAACAATTATTCAGTTGTTCACAATGGTATCTAGAATTATCAAACTTACAACTAAATTATCATCAATTATTTCAATTGTTACTAGGAGCCAGCACTTTGAAAGAAACTGCATGCAACAATTGTATTTGAATTGCTTTAATTTGTTGCTTCAACAATATTTTAAAGTATTATCATGTATTGCAGAACATTGTGCCATGAAATTTTTGCAGGTTTAACCTAACCTTTGGTTAATGAAAACAAAGAAGCTGTTTGTATTGATAAATGTGTCAAAATCTTGTATTTGCTAAACTCAAATAGGCGAAAGTAGGTTCATTTAAATGTCTAAAACTCCCCATTTCAGTTAAAAATTATGAAATTAAGCCCTGTATTAGTTCTGAATTTTTTTAATTTTTTTATCCCTAAAATATCCATTACTTTTATGTGAAGCAGTGTTGAACAGCCTGTATTTTATATATTTTCTGTACATTTTACTAGTTTGAAGATAAAGCTCTCTCTGGTAAATATAAAAAATGTGACAAAGCTAAACCATCAAAGTAAGTTCTATATTATTTCTTCTGATATCGCATAATTACATTATTACTTGTTTCTTTTCTTTAAAAATTTTTCAAGGTATTGTAAAGAGGTTTTCTCAATTTTGTGTGTGCATCAATTTGCACCATTTATGTTTAAACTCAGTTGTCTGTGGTATTTGGAATTCCACATCTTCTGGAATACAAGCACCACTTGCAGGTGTGGAATCATGGAGTATTGTTTAGAGTGGAATTTATAGAAGCACAGAAGTTTGATTGAAAATTAAAATGGTGCAATCAGTTTATATAGATATATAGTGAGTGATAGAATCTGATCTAGAAAATACAAGCTGTATTTATTATTAAATTTTGATTCTATAATCTGAATTTATTGATATTTTCAGAATTTTTAAGGGGAGTATGTTTCAGTTTTCTGGATATTTTACTGCTTCACAAGCTTATCTCATAGCTATGACAATGAAACATGGAGCTGGTAAACGTAAGAATTCATTTTGATTCTCCCTTAATAAATTAATATACCTTTATGTGGTTAACATCTTTTGATTTATCAATACAGAGAACAAAACTTTTATAATGGAATGTTTTAAATATTGGCCCCATACTTATTATTTTATTTCACTACATACTCAATGGTATCACCGAACTAGTGACCAAATAGAAAAAGGTCTAATACAAATATTTTATTTTCAGCTACATCCAGTATTTTTACTCATCTTGTATCAACACAAGAGGAAGTATCAAATGGTACCCTTAAAGTAAATAAAGCTACAAATAAAGGGGTAAGTATATTTACTAGGCATATATCTGACACTGACACATGTCTAATATAACCTTCTTGAAAGAACAGTTAGTGGGTTTTAATTTTAAGCCTTCAATAAGCCAATTCACAGATTAGGAGCAAAACATGCTTTGCATAAATGGAACAAAAGCCTCAGTCCAACAAGCCAAGACTTAGCCCCAGAGTAGCCCCGAACAATTTTTGGGTGAAATTTTAAGAAAAATTAGTCATGTGTGACTTGGGATTTACACTGCATGTTTTTTGTTGAATTGTAGAACATTGGATTTTTTTTTTTTTGATAAATGGTGGTGAAATTGAACACTATACCTGATATATATTTAAATTTCAGATACCAATAGTTAATGAACATTATATATATGATTGTATATTAGACCAGAAGATTCACCCTGTAGACAAATATACAATTGATTCATAGACTATTATTAGTAACTTCATTATCATCATTTACCAATCTTCTCCACATAGTCATCATAAATATATCCTTTCACAAGTAACAATTAGTATGAAAGCATTGTGAAATATTTTATAATATATATATATAATGTATTTTATATTTTATTATATTGTTACATGATACATATTGTTAGTTAATTATAATTATACAAACACATGTAAAATAATGATCTTTTCAATATATAAAATATGATATCTATTGTAGTACTGTAGTATAATCTGTAACTAACTGTTGTACAATGGATCATACTCTATCAGTGAAATTTGTTGAAAAATCAACATTTTTATAAAAGAAAAAATGCCTAAAAAGTTGAAAAAATATTGTTTAATTGTTGTTGATTGGTATGTTAAGATCTATGACTCTTTTTTATACCTTGTTTAAATTTGAACATGATTTTCAGTATAAAAAAAAATATTAGAGAAAGTTGAATTTTGCACTTTAAGTCTTCAAAAACAGCAAAATAAACTGTGCAATATTGTGTAGATTATTTTGAACCAAAATGTTTTATCAACAATATGAAAGTGAATAGATATTCATTGATTCATTGATTATTATTGCAGATGAGTTAACCTATTGAATGTATTTAGAGAATCATTTTAGCATCATTTTGTTTTATTATATTTTGATCATGCTTCTTAAATTTCAAAATACGGCCAGGTGCCTTGTTTATTAATATAATTTTGTTATATTTTTATAATGAGTGTTATTGTTGTAAATGATGTTTTAACCTGTAACACAATAGATCAAGTTACTTTGGTTGCTACATTTTATTTTCCTTGTTTGTGATTAAACTGTGACATTTACTGTAATAAGAGGTATTTATTTAAAGGGGTTTTCTAAACTTTGTATGTGTATTGGGGACACTGATAGCATCAATTTGCACCATTCCAATTTCCTTTCCGGTAGTTTTGGTTCTAACAATTCCACTACATGTTTTGTGACGTCACTGACAGTGATCTACCGGAAGATACTATTGTCTGTGACGTCATATATAACGCGTTATGTGGTATGTTTTACATTGACTGGATATACACAGATATCATTAGTTTACTTTTATTATAGATATAAATCACAACATATCATAAATATTATTTTTTATTTAACAAAACTTCTACAAATTAATATCAATACAAAAAGAAACAGTTGAAAATCACACAGGATTGATAATAATAATAGACTAACTAGGACATACTAGAATATTCATAATATATTCAAATTGTTTATATACCCAGAATAGATACATACAATACTCAATTTGCTGGCCAAATGTATAATTCATTTAAATCTGTAAAATATATAATATGATTAAATGTAACAAAATAAATGCATTTTTTCAAAAAAAAAAAGAAGAAAAATATGTTGTAAAGAAGTTATCTAAATTTTGTATTTGTACGAGGATAACTTATAGAATCAATTTGCACAATTCCAATTTACAATCAGACATCTGTGGTTCCAGCAATTCCACTTGAAATAAGTGTTTGATGAAGTCAACCTGCGAAGGACTTAGTTTGGGCGGAATTGCTGGAATCACAAATGTCTTGAATTAAAATTGAAATGTTGCAAATTGATACTGTGTCCCTGATACACATACAAACTTTAGAAAACCTCTTGACAATCCCTTTTAAATGTATTTTATGTCAGTCAATTTCAAACTTATTTTAACCATTTCAGGACAAAAAAGAAATTAAAGCATGGTACCTAACAAAAGTCCTAAGAAATATTCTAATTAAAGAAACACAGCCAATTTATTAATCACAAAATACCTAAAAAATATACATGAAATTGATTTCTAAAAACTCTGCCAAAAATACAACTGGCGCCGAACACATCTTAGCCCACTGATAGGCTGATAAAAACAATTACAAAATACAATATGATTACAAAATAAGGCTGGACTTGAAAGAAGCTAGAAATAACTTTGATGGAGATATCAACCTCTTATTATTCTCTTTAACAGATTAATCGTGATGGCTAAACAACTTTTTAATACCCATAGATGTCTTTCACATATATTACTCCAAAAAA
This sequence comes from Lottia scabra, assembly GCA_029955415.1. Taxonomy (NCBI): domain Eukaryota; kingdom Metazoa; phylum Mollusca; class Gastropoda; family Lottiidae; genus Lottia; species Lottia scabra. The sequence continues at coordinate 7,220,557 of JARJEI010000015.1, forward strand.
ATCATAATCATATTCTACAAGCTTTTAATTAAATGAAGAAAAGGACTCATTTATATCACAAAAATTCAATACATGATTTTATTTGTCAAATATTAAGTAAATTTAAAACCAGTTGAAGTGAATAATAAAAGGGCTATATCTCAGAATTTTTCACAATTGCAAGATTTACAAATCACAAGAAAAAACAAATAACAAAAATCGGAATCATATACATGTATATATAATTTATACAATGTTTTTGCTTTATCTTTTAGGTCGTATCCAGCCATGACCTGTTTCATTAGGACATTTTATCAAAAATAGTAATATTTTTAAGCTACACCATTAACATTATCATGTTCTGCACCTAAATCAATATAAAAATTCCTGCTTGAGCAATTAACTGGTTAATAAATTATCTAAGCTATTTATAAGCCACTTTAAAACTATCTTGTATTTGATTTACCATTTAATTTTAACAACCTTTTTTCTTCAGAAGTTTTTCTTGCTTTTATAACCTATTGTTTGCACCTTATCTTGTATTTATTTTTTAAGTATTAGTTACAAAAGCACTCAACCACTTTCCATTGCATTAATGAGGATTCTAACCATTGGCACCTTATTGACAGTTAACAGTCAGTGTCAGTCATTAAATTGTAGCAAGAGCATTTGAAAAACAACTTAGTTCTTACATTACAATCTTTGCTAACATATCATAGATATTAAAAAATTTCATCATTCTTTTGCTTATTTGACATATAGAAAGTCACTTAATTTTCAACTTTGTGAATCACAAAACCTGATCTGAAATCCAATTTATTTTTTAACAGAATTAAAATAAAACCCCTCTAATGATTTTTTTATACACAATGTCACTACATAAATTACAATATCATTTCACCAGGGTTTTATATAAGGCATTTAAAATAGCACTACAATATATGGTTTATAACTTAGGGTACAAACAGATGTAAACAACCTACTCTAAGTTGACAATCCAAAGAGTTTTTCCTTGGTCAAGACAAAGCACATTATCCTCTAATCTCTACAATGTAACATATTGAATTCAAAAGTATGCTAATTATGGTACATAAGAAAAGTCATTTTTTTTTTATTCAATACCACTCTGAGTATGTTTCAAATAAGCACAAATATTTCCTATGGTACATTTGCTGTAATAGTAATACAGCATCAAGAGATTCCAGAAAAAATGCAAAAATATGCAATTCAGGATTAAAGAACTTAGAAATTCTAGTAAAAAAAAAACACCTCTTTTTATCAAGTCTTGAACAGTAGACTGAAGAAGGACATCTTAAGGATTCATTTGAACATAATTTATCTAAAATTAACTGGGTCTACCAAACCAAATCAATATGTTGATTATTAGCACAATTATTCTACAGACAGATTAAAATCAATTGTATTTTTCAGAAAGAAGATATGTGAAAATAATTTTTATATCTTGATGTGCTGATTTAATATAATCTCTCAATGATTTCAAAATATAATTTGTTAAATTCTGCTTCTCTAATTCTACATAAGCTTAACCATAATTCACTCCATTGATGTGCTGTCACAGTATATACATGATTTGAAGTTGATATACTACAACCTAATTCTAGGTGGTGTGCTAGGTGTCTCTGATAACCAGCAGATAAACAATTTGGACCCAAAAACTTTCATTTTTAAACTCATTTCTTCACACTGCTGTCTTCTTTATCATAATCATCCAAAAAATCAAATTCTTTTTCAATATTTTCAGCATCTGTATTTTCATCTTCTTCATCTTCCTCTATAATGGTGTCATCTGCTGGGTCTGATATATCAAATGATTCACCATGTGATGTTTTAGTATAAGTTACCCGTGCTCCAGTTCTAGGTAACATGTCCGAAGTAAAAGAAGTATTGTCTTTATCTGGAGATAAGCGTTGTAAAGCATTGTCCATCATATGTGTCAGAGTTTGACTCACTAATTGATGAGTAATGGAACCTTCAGCGCAATTGTCATTCATATCAGGAATGCTTAAATCAGCTAATTGATTCTCATCTTCTGAATCAGATTCGTCACCAAAATGTGTGGGTGTGAATTGTATTTGACCAGTTCGTTCATTTGGTGTACCTGGTGCCCATTCATCATCAGTCATGTCTAAGTCATCAAAAGATGGCATCTGATCAATACTAGGCATTAAATCATCAACATTTATATCTTGCTCTGAAAATATAACACAGAATATATATATAATGCATCTATACCCAAAATTATAATATACAGCATAATGAAAATGCATCATTATAAATAAAAGTATAAGGATAAAAGAACATTTATTTGATTCGAATATTCGAAGAGAAAAATGAGTTTTGTTGATATTCGCAACTACTACTAGTGAAATTTGGAAATTATCGAAATATTACCATCATCACTGTTGTCAATAGAAGGTTCTTTAGATAAGCCTGGTGTTGGTACAGAAGATGTACCGCCCTCATCTTCACTATCAGTGATAGCACGAGCTAGAGCAGCCGTCGTCTCAGGATCATAACTTGGTATATATTCTTCTTCTTCATCAACTAAGATAGCACTAGGTTCATCACTGATATCTTCTACCAACTGTTGGACAGGGGTTTCTCTGTTTTCTACTAAAATTTAAGTCACATTGTTGACTAAAATGACAGTTTATGTTTACCGCTTTTAGAAAATTAAATCAGTTGTGCCTTTGTAGGGATTACAAAGAATAAGGATATATCAAACTATCAATCAATAATATTGTTTGCCAAAATATACAATGATATTAGAAAGTAAAGCAAATTTTAATGTATTTATAACAGTATAAATATGAAGGTAGATGAATACATCTGTTATCTGTGGCTTAATACATTGATATAAACAATACATTGATTATTGTTGTAGTACAGCTCAAGCTGGTTCTATTTAAAAGCTAATATATTGATATCATCAAATATTTACTCATTTTGAACCTTCAAAAGAAGAATCTATACCATATATTCGTTGAAGCAACAGAACTAGCCTGTTATTGAATTATTCAATTATCAATGGTTACACGTGCAGAAGAATATCAGTGATGAGATTATAGGCCCAAAGCCTCAAAGATAAGGTTCAAAATAACCTGCAACCCATCAAGAGACTACCTACCTGGCTTTGATACTTTTAAATGTTTAAGTTGATAATCTAACCACATTAAAGCAGGTTCCATCAGTAAATAGGATTTCTTCAACAAATTATGATAGACAACACAAGGCCATAGTAATACACTTATAACTAAAATAACAATAGATTCTTAAATAAATTTTAATAATAAAACAAAATAAATGATTCAAGGAGATTAAGACTTGACAAATGAAAACATTTTAGGCAATTGCTTTATCTTACTCCTGAAAGAAGGCTTTCGAAAGCAGTCTTTAATGATTACAATAGATCACAAGATTATTAGTGCTGAAACGACCAAAACATTAGCTTTCAAGCTTCAAAAACGTCTAATTAGATAAAAATTTAAAATTGATACATACCTAATGTGTATGTTAGAGTGAGACCAGAAACACAGCGACTCACTAAATATAGTGTGGTAAAAAATGAACAAGCGAAAAAACAAAACTGAAAAAGATTTTAAAATTATGTAAAATGAAAATCAGGCATTTTTATGGGAATGTGAGCTAGCAACAAGTCTGTCTGAAGAGTAATCCTTTTTTTTAAGAAGATCACTTCTTCAAAAACACTTCATTACGATCATGACATAAATGTTTCACACAGTGCCACTTGAAATTTAACATTTTACTCATTTTGAAAATATACTGTACTGTAGAAACAAAATCTAAGCATGTACTTAACTAACCTTTTGTGGATGTTGGCGCCTGAATACCCTCCATTTTCTGAGAGTAGTTTGAATAAAACACAAAGCTTGAGCAATGTAGCGAGAGATTTCAGGAGTACTTAATAATCGAGGATGAACTGGAGTCCAACTGGAAAAAGATACAATTCAAGTTAAATGTTATTACAATTTGATGTACAAAAAATGTCAATAAGACAAATATAAAAAGTTTGCCTCTATTACGACAAATTTCAAAGTGATAATTTATATTATTCATATCCTTTTCAACAAAAAGTTATTTTTAGTACTTTTTTAATCTTACACTTATACTTTATACCTGAAGAAAAGATATTACACTAGATTTATAATACAGATAATAAAAATAATACATACTCATCTTCATCCTCAGGCACTGGTGGAGGAACTACAATTACAAAAAAAGAAAGTTATAGTTTAGTCTAAACTTACAATTAATGGCAATAAAATTAAGTTTAGTGTTTACACATTTCATTCCTATTCTTACAGTCAGAAACAGAAATTTAACTATTATAGAAATTTGACATCAATTAATTTGGTTTACAAACTAAAATACGAAGTTATCCTTAAATGATTTCGAATGATCAATTTTCAATCTGTTAAATATCAGATTAGAAACAGCTATTGGTGCATTAATTCATGTTTCTCATTTTGAGACAATAATAATTTAAGTTTAATTTGAATTAAAGCAACCAGACTGAAATCTTGAATCATGTTACAATGCCTTGAAATGTAGAATATATTTATTAATAAGCTGTAATCCACCATGTCATGTGAAGTTTTTTACAAGGATACTTACCTCTTATTTCAGGCCATATTTGTTTCTTCCATGTATCTATACAGAATATGATAATTAAAGTTATTGATATTAGGTAGTAAACTTGAGATGATATATAAGCTAACAACCTGAAATATAATATATAAACTATATAAAAAACATGTTTACAGGTTCAGAGAGTAGGCTTTCTGTAAATTTATTTCTAAAACTTTCATTTGTAATAAAGTATAAAGCAAATTCAGTTCATCTTATTGACTTATCTAGCCCAGGCCTATTATTATGTGATATCCTATTAAACTGATTAACCAACTGTCTTCTTGCATCTCTCTAGCTACATTTAACACACAGTTTAACTGAACCCCCATCCATTGATACTTATAAATTGAAAAGGCATCCTATAAAGGAATTCTCCTCACCAAAATGACAGGTGCACTGCAGTAAAAAGAAGGGCACTTTTCTTAGGATTCTCCCACACTAGCAAACTTTGTAGACTTATAACCATGGGTTCTATAGGACTTAAAGTGTCAGCAACCCATTTTTCTTTTATTCTAACATTCCTTTCAATATCTGCCTGCTGTTGGGCTTCCATTTCTAACTATCTTTCGACAAATTTTGGAATCATTCCTTTGACAGTCGCAAGTTATCTTCAATATTTTTGTTTTGATATGACGTCATCAGCTCCGCAGAAATGTGATTTATTTTTAATTCTTTTTTCATTTAATTCTAGATCAGTCTTCAAATCCACTGTATTTTCATAAGATTTCATCTTGATTGAACAAAAATATCCCACCAAAAATAATTTATTGTTTCTGAAATAAATATTTTGCCTCAGTACTAAGATCTAGGAGTTTGTTTATTTCCGGTATATATTTACCGCCGTTTTCAAGAATTAACAAGTTTGCAAAGTTAAAAAATAGATCAAGAAACTCAAGATGCCAAGAGAAATCATAACTCTTCAACTTGGACAATGCGGCAATCAAAGTATTCTTATTTTACTTTATTTCCATACTTTATTCCCATTGTCAACCCTCTTTTCTTTTTCCTGCAGTAAAGCAGGACGTAAAACTCCATTCATTATGTCAATGTGAATGTCACTATTGTCTCTGGCACTGTGCAGGCGATTATAGCCTATAATTTTATTTATGGAGGTGTCATTATCAAAGTTGTTCTGCAGTGCTTATGGAGGGTCATTTCCGTTTTGTTAATTAAGGCACAATTAATTAGGGCCATTTTGGATAGGACCATTAAAAAATAGGGTCCAATTGACTATAAGTATAAGTTATAAGTAACCCAATTAATTAGATTAGGAGCTGCTAATTTGTCGAGCATTTGATATGTTTATCAATACATTGTCATTCTTAGAATATGGTTGTCCAAAACTTGCTGACACTTTCCATGACCACAGCCTCTTAAAGCTATTTGGGCAGGGGTTTTAACATATTTTTTTATCTCGAATCCAAAAAACTTAAATATATTTGGAAACATGGATGATTTTATAGTTCAATCATACCATCATTATCCCCCTACGCCACGCCATACAGGCCATGTATGCGAGAAGAAATAAAATCTGTCGGTCGCCATTGAATGCTGCACGCGCAAGGTGTGGAAAGTTTTTGTGTCTTAGTTTTTCTGAGTCTCTGCCAGCCATAGATCTGTCCAAATATCTATCAAAGTCAGCACGATTCGAACTAAGAATATGGGTGCTCGTGTGAAATTTTAATATTGATATTGGTACTTGTAATCACTTTCAAACAAAATTTGCTTTGAGAACTGATATGATGTGAATAAACATTGTGAATGTATTGTTAACAGAATTTTATTAATTTCAGTTGGTATGGAATTTTGGAAACAACTATGTGCAGAACATGGCATTAGTCCTGGTAAGCTAAAACTATTACTATGTTTACTCGGTTCACTTCAAACTTCAAATATTCTTTCATGCAATAGTCAAATAGTGTCTGAAAAAATTGTTTCAGCTGTCTGGAAAAACTGTTAAGAATAAGGGATTGACTGTAATAAAGGCTACTGAGAAAATTCATAGATTTTTTTTTATATTAATTTTACATTTCATTAACAAGTAATATTTTGGGTAATTTTGATTAACCTCTAGATTTATTTTGTAATAGAGGGAATGTTAGAAGATTATGCTACTGAAGGAACAGATAGAAAAGATGTCTTCTTTTATCAGGTAAATTCATAAGTCATACAAGTATTCAAACAATATTATTAACTAAAATTGAAAGCCTATCTAAGAATTGTTGGGAAAATCAATAAGCTTTTCTCTGTTTAAACATAACAGAGTCATTGTAGTTACAGTTTTTTTTTGGTCCTACTGCAGTGATCTAGTGTCTGTGGATATTCTGTTCCTTTCTTTATGGGACACAAAATTCCATATTTTTAATAATATGTGAAGCTGTGAATATTTTGATATAAGATCATTATTTTCTGATATATATATGTATAAGATTCATATAATGATGTAATGTGTTTTCTGTAGGCTGATGATGACCACTACATACCAAGATCTGTTTTATTAGATTTAGAACCAAGAGTTATTAATCACATAATGAACTCACCATACGCTAATCTATATAACCCTGAGAATGTTTATCTTTCTAAACATGGTGGAGGTGCTGGTAATAATTGGGCTAGTGGATATTCACAGGTACGTACATTATATTAAACTCAGCTTTACAGAACAATAGATTATTTATATTAAAGAGACACATCCACCATCAGTTACACCAATCATTCCCTAAGTCTCAGAAAGAGGATTTTTTAAGCTAAGCTAATCAGTAAAAGTGTAAATACTGTTAAAATTTAACCTTGAAATACAAGCATATCTATAATTAAAGTACAAACTTTGTAAGAATATGCCATATAAAGAAATCACATGCGAGGCATATTTGAGGGTATTATGCAATATTTGTGCATTAGATTTTATTTATTTTTTAAATATACTGTTGTTTAACTCATAAATACCAGTCAATTTATATGATGTATTATTTATGTTTTTAGGGAGAGAAACTGTATGAAGAAGTATTTGATATTATTGATAGAGAGGCGGATGGTAGTGATAGCCTAGAAGGTTTTGTTATCTGTCATTCTATAGCTGGTGGTACTGGTTCTGGTATGGGATCTTATATCTTAGAGAGACTTAATGACAGGTAAACCCTTAGGTGTACTTGTTTGTCAAAACTGAACCTAATATAGGTTGATAATTTTGGTGCATTTTTTACCAGATTTTGTATTTATATCTTGGTTATTCGAAAAGAAAGCCTTGAGCTACCTTGTCTTTGCCAACACTCAGGATTTTTGAATTTGTTCTGAGCAATTTAAGCAGCATACAATTGTTTTTATGGTATTTTTTTTTTTATATTTGACATAATCATTTAAACAATGTGTTTTTGTTAATAAAAGGTTTCCTAAGAAGTTGATACAGACCTACTCTGTATTTCCTAATATAGATGAAGTTAGTGATGTAGTTGTTCAACCATATAATTCTATTTTAACATTAAAACGTTTGACTCAGAATGCTGATTGTGTTGTAAGTAGTTTTTCCTGTATAAGTAAAATAAATCAAATCCTGCATTCTGCTTGTCTTTTTAATACAAACCAACTTTATTATTTTTATAAGTTCTATATAAAGAAAAGAATAGATGAAAACTGGTTCTATGGTGAAAGAAAATTGTTCATCTTCTGTCAATGTATTATACTCTGTTGAATCAAAGTATATTGTATGTCTATATTATAGGTTGTACTGGATAATACTGCTTTAAATCGTATAGCAGCTGATAGATTACATATAGATACACCTACATTTGGACAGGTCAACCAGTTGGTAAGTTAGAGCTACATAATATACAAACACATACTCATTGAAGCTTAACCCTTTCAGCAGTGAGTTTAATTATGACATCGTACTGTAAGGAGTGACTTAATTTGAAGTTAATGACATTATAATATGCGTTATATGTTGCTCTGCTCCTTTCATCTGTGACGTCATATGTGTCACTTCACTTATCAAAGACTTAAGATGAAGGGCTTTAAAGGTTCAGTTTCCGAATCTCTCCAAAAAAATTTTTTTCAGTAATACCTGAGTGAGTCTCCATCACCAAGGCTTTCTTTCCATTTTTATCGCATGTTTGGTTTATTGAAATGTTGTTACAAAACAAATTAAAGTAAGTTTTCCTCTGTTATAGGTTTCAACTGTCATGTCAACAAGTACCACAACTCTTCGTTACCCTGGTTACATGAATAATGATTTAATTGGTTTAATAGCATCTTTAATTCCAACACCAAGATTACATTTCTTAATGACAGGTTATACACCTTTAACTACCAGTTCACAGGTAACCCCCCCCACCTTTAAATACTTATTTATAGAAGTAGTTATGTCCTCCTATTTAAGGTTTGTGACATGTTTAGTAAAGAAAATTGTGATTCATGGAGTCATAAATACCTTTTTTTTATGGACTGAGAGATATTGTAAAGATCAATAAGTGACCTCACTATTTGGTATTCATATTGTGGCATGTTGTATCACGAAACATCAATTCATCCCATCAGTACAAGTTTCAGCCATAAAATGTTCAGTTCAATGATATGACGTATATTGTATTGTAGGTTGCTAGTGTAAGAAAAACAACAGTTTTAGATGTAATGAGAAGATTACTTCAACCTAAGAATATGATGGTATCTACTCCTGTTCATAGACAGGCCAATCATTGTTATATTTCTATATTAAATATTATACAGGGAGAGGTTGACCCTACACAGGTCAGTATACAGTCAATCAACATAATTCTTCTATTTCTTCTTTTAATCATAGTTTTATGATAATTGTTAACATAACTTCTCACTAAGCTGTTGTGCTTTCAGATCCTTTTCAGATCTTATTCACACTTCATTTTGAATACCTCAAAAGCAAGGATTATAATGCATATAATGTCTTCTATTGGAAAGATGGCAACATCAAATGAAACCATGTGACTTAGTGACTTTCCTTAACCCCTGATCAATAATGAAAAAATGCTCTGGCCAGATTAAGGTACATTGCATTTATTTTATATTATATGCCAAAACAAATGAGTCATAAGTAGATTTTATAAATAAACCAAATTCTTTAAATATCCCTCTATTATTTTAAGGTGCATAAAAGTTTACAAAGAATAAGAGAAAGAAAATTAGCCCAGTTTATACCCTGGGGACCAGCTAGTATACAGGTTGCCTTGTCTCGTAAATCACCCTACGTACAAACATCACATCGTGTTAGTGGTTTAATGTTAGCTAATCATACCAGTATATCTTCAGTAAGTTGTATCCTTTAATTTCTTTTAATTATCGTAAATCACAGTTAAATCAGTTTAAAATGTTATTTTAAGATAATATAGGTTTTATGGTTAACAATATGGGTGATCGAAACTGTCATGTCACTCAGATTATCAAAGAGTAAAGAAATTTATAGTGTTTATTGTATTTAAAACACTTTTGCATTAAATTCAATTTACAAGTAATATGTGTTGTTTTAAAACTCTATTAAAATATTTTTGATCATATAAAAATGTTTATTCTCATTCTACTTTTAGTTATTTGACAGAGCACTAAGACAGTTTGACAAACTACGTAAAAGAGAGGCGTTTATGGATCAGTTTCGTAAAGAGAGGATATTTCAAGATAGTTTAGATGAATTTGATGATTCTAGAGAGGTGTTACAACAGTTAATAGATGAATATCAGTCAGCTACTACTCCAGAATACTTATCATGGGGGGCACAGCAGGTAAGAATACATCTTGTAAACATTGTATATGTATCAGGGTCACTGATAGCATCAATTTGTGCCATTCCGATTTCCATTCCAACGTCTGTGGTTTTTGCAATCCCTTTAAGACTTATAGTTATCCACTGTAGGCAGGAAATTATGACAAAGGGGGATAGGTTAGTTGACTTGAGCCACTGCCCTCAAATTTAACTATATTGAGTTCCTGTTTCACAAAATTGACAATGTTTATATGGCTTACCTAGTCTAGTCTTAGCTATTTCAACATCAATTGAGACTCAAACATATAATATATAAAATATTTTCTCTTTTTAGGCTGCATCAGCATGAAAGTAAAACATGTTGCATTTCTGTGATATGCTATATAATGTTAATGGAGAAGATTATCTGACATGTTCCAGTCTGTTACTATTCCATCTTTAATCAAAATCAATTGCATTTCTAAATAGCTTAAATATGTTAATAGGAAAGTATACCTAACAATAACAGATTACCGGTATGTCTTAGATGTCCCAAAGAGTCTTAGATAATATTTGACTTTCAATTATAGAAGATTGAGTGCACACATACATGGCTGTATTTATTTTTTCTTCTAAACAATTGATGTCTCACTATATTTATCTAAATATATAAAGTAATCATGAATGGTATGATATGAGATTTAAAGTGCTAATATTGTTGTGTTCTTGTTATTTCACTGTATAAATTGTATATAAATGAAGTATAAAGGTAAATATTAGTGTTGTTGAAACCTATTGCATATATACCGTCAGTTTTGTGTGACTTGACAGTTCAAGAGAGCACATGATTGGAAAATTGAACACGTTTTGGTATCAACATAACTAAAAAACAAGTTGGAACAGAGTTCAGAACGCGTTCCACCTGTTCCGTATTAATTATTAGTAGTTGTAGACAGAATTCAAAATGGCGGAGATGACAGGCCTATAAAATGTTGAGTGCAATGAGTGAAATTTTGCCATGTTCCAGTATTAGCCAACTCTTTGTTTTTTATACGCCCTCATCTCTCTATGAGGACGTATATTGTAGTCACCCCTGTCCGTCCGTCCGTCCGTCGGTCCGTCCGTCCGTCGGTCCGTCCGTCAACATTTGCTCGTAAACGCTCTAAAAACTAGAGTTTTTGACGGAATCAAATGAAATTTGATATGTGTATACATATTCATAAAACGAAGATCAAGTTCGAATTTGAGCTATTTTCGATCGTTAGAAGCAGAGTTATTGCCCTTGCCCCAAATCCGTCGGTCCGACCATCAACATTTGCTTGTAAACGCTCTAAAAACTAGAGTTTTTGACGGAATTAAATGAAATTTGATATGTGTATACATATTCATAAAACGAAGATCAAGTTCGAATTTGAGCTATTTTCGATCGTTAGAAGCAGAGTTATTACCCTTGCCCCAAATAGTCGGTCCGTCCGTCAACATTTCCTTGTAAACGCTATAAAAACTAGAGCTTTTGACGGAATCAAATGAAATTTGATATGTGTATATATATTCAGAAAACGAAGATCAAGTTCGAATTTGAGCTATTTTCGATTGTTACAAGCAGAGTTATTGCCCTTGCCCCAAATCTTAAATATGCTATTACTCTCTTAGTTTTCAACCGATTTTGATGAAACTTAAAATGGATGTTATTGGACCTAAATCGAAAGGTTTGAGAAAGTTTATTTTTCTCCTGATTAAATTTTTTCCTTTTTCGACTTTTTCGTTAGGCGTATATGGCCGTGGTCCACTATCTTTTAATTTCCATGGATTTTTAACATTTTTTATGACAGTCACTTCCGACATGCATCATTGACAGAGGGAAACCGGAAAATCTGAAAGCTCTCTACCCATGCAGAAATTAAACCCTGGCCATTCAGGTTAACATGGAAGCACCTTACTCAATGAGCTGTTGAGTTCTTTCCATTTGTTCAACTTATCGTGCCTGGTCTGAAATCCTTCAAATCCATTGGTACCCATAGGCCTAATTACTAGGGTTTGACACAAGTTATATTGACACTGTGTCCTATATAGAATAAATAAATAATGAAATTGAAAGACAAAAGTTTTATTGGAGGTATATTTTAAAGGAATTTTGAATGTCCATTTTGAATGTTTAAAATCTTTAGTCAACATTAGTTAAGAATGTGTTACGATAATGTTAACCAAGTAGAATAGTATCAAACAAAATAGTAAAGGTTTCTTTCATGACACCTCAACTTATGGATGGTATCATAGATTGTTGTCCAGTAATCTGTTCAGTTCAAGTGATTTTCACCATAGATTGTTGTTCAGTAACCTGTTCCATACAAGTGATTTTCACCATAGAGTGATGTTCAGTAACCTGTTCCATACAAGTGATTTTCACAATAGATTGTTGTTCAGTAACCTGTTCCATACAAGTGATTTTCACCATAGATTGATGTTCAGTACAAGTGATTTTCACCATAGATCAATGTTCTGTAACCTGTTCAGTTCAAGTGATTTTCACAATAGATTGATGCTCTGTAACCTGTTCAATTCAAGTGATTTTCACCATAGATTGTTGTTCAGTAACCTGTTCAGTTCAAGTGATTTTCACCATAGATTGTTGTTCAGTAACCTGTTCAGTTCAAGTGATTTTCACAATAGATCGATGCACTGTAACCTGTTCAGTTCAAGTGATTTTCACCATAGATTGTTGTTCAGTAACCTGTTCAGAACAAGTGATTTTCACCATAGATTGATGTTCAGTAACCTGTTCCGTTCAAGTGATTTTCACCATAGATTGATGTTCAGTAACCTGTTCAGTTCAAGTGATTTCACCATAGATTGATGTCCAGTAAACTGTTCAGTTCAAGTGATTTTTACAATAGATCAATGTTCTGTAACCTGTTCAGTTCAAGTGATTTTCACCATAGATTGATGTCCAGTAAACTGTTCAGTTCAAGTGATTTTCACAATAGATCGATGCTCTGTAACCTGTTCAGTTCAAGTGATTTTCACCATAGATTGTTGTTCTGTAACCTGTTCAGAACAAGTAATTTTCACCATAGATTGATGTTCAGTAACATGTTGATATCCAGTAACCTGTTCCGTTCAAGTGATTTTCACCATAGATTGATGTTCAGTAGAAGTGATTTCCTTGTGTTAAGCTAAAGCACTAGTAGCCCATTGTTTGACCTCAGTAGGACAATTAGGATATTTTTGTAAAGCATCTATAATCTGTGTAGGATGTATCAATAAAGACATCAATCTATATTCTTTTTGTATTCTACTTCCACCACTATCTAAATTCTTTATCAACTCTAAAGCCATCAAATGTTCAAATGCCTGAAAATTAAACAAACTTTTTAAATTTGTAAAGTTGTAGCATAAAGACCAATGCAGACGAGGATATTTCTGTAAACAAACAAAAACAGCAGACAAACAAACTTTTAGCTCGAACAATATGGCAGCACCATGGAAAATTACATGAACTCAAAATGGCACCATCATCAGCAGTAAAAGCAGCTGGCCAAAATAAACAATACGTGCTAACAAATCAAATCTTTGGTCAATATATAAACCCACCTTAAGAACTACTGGTTTTTCAAATATCTGCATTCCTGACTTTCTTCTTGCAAATTTCAAATATTCTGAAATAAGAATAAACCACCAAAGATATATATTTTTCACGAAAAAGCAGTGCAGTTCAGGATCTGCTTTTATATCAATATCATAGATGTTAGTGCTGATAAGATATATCATGAACATTGAATGGTAATACAGATCAAAAACAATAGAATTATGGTTGAAACAATGTTGGAAAAAAATAAAAAGCCCATGCCAACATCTTCCTTATTGCAATGGGTTTATTGTCTTCAGATAAAACAGAAACATTCACAAATATCTCAAATGTTGTCAAGTAGCATATATGCCAGGAAAGGATATTACACAAAGTACACCACTTACCACTGTAGACCATTTCAAAATTAAATGGTTCACCTTCATAGATATCTGTTAAATGTTTCATACTTATAATTAAACATAATTCTAATATAGATATACCTAAAACATATAATTACAAAACATAATGAAACATAGGTACATTTTATAGATGAAATCAAAATAATATTTCCAATATTCAAACAATTCATACTTTTTTCTTCTAAAAATCTATGATTTGTCAAATTCTCTACTAGTCAACTGTTGAATGAGGAACAAATCAAACCATATGAGCCAGAATTTGTTACAAGATGTGTATAAATAAACTAATAACATCTTACCATGTAACATAGCAGCTTTACAATCAGTAGTTATCTGTTTAAATGAATCCACTATACAAGAAGTAGTCAATGTTGGATTTAATTCAGAGAGTTTACAAACTGGATCTATCTGTAAACAAAGAGATATTAACATTTTGATCAAAAGAGCAGAAATCTTTTTACTGAATCACAAACAATTGAGAACCAAAAGGCAAGGGCGAAAACTTTATAAAAAGATTTGTCAAAATCACCAAAGAATTAAGTTCTTTTGAGTGTTTTTGATGACAAGTTAATAATGCGAAACCATTTCAAAAAGCAAGCTCATTAACTTTCAATAAATATGTTACTTATCCATCCAAATTGTGTCTTTAAAAGCAATGACAATGACAATATTAAGCTACATACCAGTAAATTTTGTAAACCACGAACATCTTTATTTAAATGATACTGTCTCTTTAAAACATCTTGTACAACAGACTCTTGTATTAATTCCTGCAAAAAATAGAATAACTGACAGTATGCAACACAGAAAAACCTGAAAACTATTGTTTCCTTTAAATTGCTATCATAATGTATACAATGATACATAAGTTTTATCTAGATTTGCTAAAGTACACACAATGACTAATCATACCTTAGTCTCGGAAAAGGATATTTTTAGTTAAGCTTGTCACAGATATTGTAAAATACAATTAATTAAAAATCTTATCACAGGCTATTACTATAATTGTAATATCAAGATGGATTGTGTCATAAGTATGATGTTAAATTTCACACGACAATATATGGCAAGACTTTTTTTGTACCGTAATATATAGGTGTATATACTTACATCAATATGAGAGTTCCAGATCTGAGAATAAGATTCATGTATAAAATCAGTAGGTAAATAAAGCAGGTTTCTACAAACTTGACAATAATCTTGGAATGTTAAATTATTAAAAACATGAATTTGTCGATGAGAAAACCTGGATTTTACTCTTTTTTCTAATAATTCTATAACATCCTGCAATAATAATAACAAATTATTTTATCAAGCACATTTTAAGTTCATTGTACAAAAGAAATAGTCCATAAATTCTGAGGAGTGATGGAGTTTATCCTTGATCCACCAGATAAGAATATTAGCAAAGACAGATTGAACTTAACAATCAAATAAAGATCTAGATCAATTCCATATTTTAATTGTTTTCCTGCAAAAAACTACACTTGCCATGATCTGATGAAATTCTAAGTGTCTAAGTGTTGCTCAGTTTAATTATGATGCATATGTATCAAATGTCAAAAACACTGTTAAAAGAGTTGACAACACATTTCAATGGCTAAACAACCATTTAAGCTTATCTTTAAATATAGTCTTCACTGATGTTAATAAGGATGTATAATGATACTTACCAATCTACAAGTTAAACCTATAACACAGATAGGATAAGTTGTATAATGATACTTACCAATCTACAAGTTAAACCTATAACACAGATAGGATAAGTTGTATAATGATACTTACCAATCTACAAGTTAAACCTATAACACAGATAGGATAAGTTGTATAATGATACTTACCAATCTACAAGTTAAACCTATAACACAGCTAGGATAAGTTGTATAATGATACTTACCAATCTACAAGTTAAACCTATAACACAGATAGGATAAGTTGTATAATGATACTTACCAATCTACAAGTTAAACCTATAACACAGATAGGATAAGTTGTATAATGATACTTACCAATCTACAAGTTAAACCTATAACACAGATAGGATAAGTTCTATAATGATAAGTACTTACCAATCTACAAGTTAAACCTATAACACAGATAGGTGTCTGAGCTG
Organism: Lottia scabra; assembly: GCA_029955415.1. Lineage (NCBI taxonomy): Eukaryota > Metazoa > Mollusca > Gastropoda > Lottiidae > Lottia > Lottia scabra. The sequence goes on from JARJEI010000015.1 coordinate 7,237,011, forward strand.
ACTGAGATATATCAAATAAATTATACAACAGTGTCTGGTTTCTGTGGTGAGCAAATAAATCAAATTCATCAAGAACAAATAAAACAGGTTTACTCTTCTGATCTCCTAAAATAGGAAGAGAATATCAATCACTTCAAAACATACATTTAAAATAAAAATATGTAGGCCTACAAGCAAAACAATTCCTTTAATCAAAATCGCATCCAAAAACATGGCAAAATCAAGAGCAATAGTTATATAGTAGTGGACTACTCCAAAGAGAAGGACCATCAAGTGATTTGAAAAGAGTAAGCATGGTCTGCTTCGTGCGACACCCGCCACTACTATATAGATCAACATCATGGGATACAATCAGATCAATTGTTAAACAAATGTCTTTTAGATTGATGGCTTTGCTAAATATTTACTAATGATCTAATATCAATTGAACAAAGCCTAATGAGGTTCATAATCATAAAAAGATGGCAAAACTGAACCTCTTCTTACCTGCTTTTAATGCATCTAAAAGAAACTGTAGATTTTCAGAAAACGACCCCTGAAACAACACACAACATTGACAAGTATGACAATTAAAATTAGGACTGTTTTTTTTTTTATTCTTTTTTATTTTAGCTAAATAAATATATAGTGCCAAAAAGATAAGAGAAATTACATAAAAGATTAAAAACTTACAAATACTCTATCTCCTACTGTATTTTCTAGTTGTAATTGTCTAGTGATCTCTTTAAGAGCTATTCTATCATCTGTTTGTAACAAACCTGACAGAAATTAAAACACAATAATTATACCGGGGTGTGAAGGTCAACCCAGCTGTAAATGGGTACAGCTAATCTGGGGAAGATCAATGCCAAGAGATTTGGCCAAGGACCAGCTGGGAGAAAGGATCCGCAAGGAACCTAAGTTGTTATCCGTGTAAATTATAGATGTTTCTTTCTTTAAAGCAAGTGTAGTGACTAAGTATGAAACAGTCAACCTGAAATTTAACAAAGCATTGCTTGGTTGATTGGTACGCTTCCAACATATGCTGATATTTTGAATCATTGCATCAGTGCCGGTCTTTTAACTTACCATTTAGATGGACTTGAAGTAAATTTTTTGAAAAATTTTTCAACTGGTTTAACTCGCATAGAACTTTTCTTATTAGCTAAAATTAAAACAGAACATGTATTTGTTTACAACACGTTTCTGTCACAGGGTTCATACAGATCTTCAGAGCAAATTTTCCCTGACATTTCCAGACAGTATTTAGTCATTTTCCATGACCAATGGACAGAAGAGGTAACTTGAGACTAGTCTGGATCATGATTTTTTTTATTTCATATTGCAAAAATAGGAGAACGGTATGAAATATCATTTTTCCAGGTTATTTTGACAATTTTCCAGAATAATCATGATTTTCCCTGATATTCCATGTCTGGAAAAGCTTTTTTAAAATTCCCTGATTTTCCAGGTTTTCCATGACCTGAACGAACCCTGCTGTCAGGACAAAATTTGATAAATCCAAGAAACATGCCTAGTTTGGTTTTTTTGGCACAAAAATTGAAGAAACTCCTGTCATAATTTGGCTATAGTTGGTAACATTATCATAAATAAAGAAATCACAAAAAAGTAGTTACTGTGTAATTAATTTGTGTCCTTAGTTCAACTGAAAATCAAGGTTTTTTTCTTTTCAGATAGAAATATCTGGACTGTTGTACTCTAAATGCCAATTTATCTATAAATAAATATTATTACATACTGATGATTTCCCAGCTCCTCTAGGACCAATAACTAAAACAGAGTTACTTTCTCCTGTTGACGCTGTTCTATTGATCAAATCATATAATTTACTGAAAATTAAAGACGATTTTATAATCATTTCAGTACCTGAGCATATAAGGTTTACAAAACAATGTTTTAAACATTTATTCCTTAAATCAATAAGTTTACCAAATAAATTTTAAGTCTAAACATTCTAGGATTTATTTATAACCATTCCAATGGAGCTCTTTGAAAAAATAATCCCCAGATTGAGTTGGGTTAGATTAGATTACTTGTAATTACAACAGTTAACGTTGTGCCCAAATTAGCAGTGCACAAATTAAAACAAATAAAGTAAAAATAAGATGCTACTTAAGCACAATTGAGTTAAAGATGCAAACAACTTTGAAGGGCTGATCATAACAGTAGTCCCATCACCATAAATGAAATATTATGACCCCTAGAGAGGTCTAAATTAGTGAAAATAACTTCTTTAGCCATCTCCTGAGCTCTTGGCGCCTATATTTTCCCCTTGCCCCGGGAATACAGGGTGTGCCCAAACTATGGTAATCTAAAGCCCTGATTGTAAGCCTATATGTATTATGAATACAAAGTACCTTTTTTCTTTCTCTAGACCAATTATATCACCAGGTAGGGTAAACTGGGCTAATTTTTCTCTCAATACTTTCTGTACCATTATAGTTGGGTTGTCATCAATGACTTCTAGTTCTTTGGATGGTTTAGCTGGTGATTTCACCTTTTTCTTACCCATAGTGCTTCTAAAATAATGAACAATGAACTAATAATAACTCCATTGAAATGAACCATAAGTATACCCTTGTTTTTAGGGCCCAGCCGTATTATCTGCCCAAATATCTATCAAAGGCTGAGAGTGAGGGAGGGAGGCTGGGAATAGAGTCAGCAAGTTTCCGAAAATGCGCAAACGTGAGTGCTTATAGAATACAATATTGTTTATGCAATGCTTACATGCAATGTAACTAAATTAACTGCGATTTTCTGTCTCTGCAACTATCTCATCTGTCAATGTTACTACGACATAGGAAGTTTCTTCTTTTGTTGCTCTGGTAAGGTCCAATGAAGTTCTACTTCCAGTTTATCAATGCTTCCCGCCAAATTTTACGAATATATTACCTTCAAAACAAAAGATTCTACTAAGGGAAGTTATCAGTTCTAAATATAAATTCAGACAACTACTAATATAATATATAAGAATTAATCCATAAAATTAATAGATACCGTATAAAGTAAATCAAGTAAACTAAAGAAATACCAAATCAAATTTAATTTAAATTTGAAATAAGTTTACTGTGGCTTACATGTATCTCCCTACTAGGATAGTTGTTGAAAAATCAAACCACGTGATACTGAGGTCAATGAATGACACAACATAAATAAAGAAAGATGGAGGCTGTGGCGCAAAATATGAATGTTGGCCTAGATCACACAAGCTTTCAAACTAAAGTTAGTATCTCGTAGTCCAATGTAGATTTATTATATAGGTCCTAATTAACCAACAGTTGGTTGATTCTACTGGTCTATTTAATATTATGATAGATACGTCTAGAAAGTACAGTCTGTAATAAAGTAGGCCCTAGGCCTAGGCCTATTTGTTTCATCGATCATCTTTTTATTCAGATCCTGTTTGATGATTTCCCACGTTTTTTATAACTACCCCTACCTATGCCCACGGTACCTAATTTAATTTTTTACAGGTAACTGCTAATAGATTGAAGAGAGAGTATGAATTGATGAGACAACTGTTAATTAAAGTTAATAATCAAGTTGAGAGTATCCTGTTTAGATTATCAAGGTATCAAGTCTATCCACATTATCTTTATTTTATATTTTGTTCTGAATAACAAATAGCTTTGATAAAGCTTATTATTAGGCCGATATATAAAATATGAAATGTGAGCGTGTTACAAAGCATAAAAAATACCATAATATTTTAATAATAGATAACATACTTACATAGCCTATAGGGTAATTTAAGAAAATTGTATCTCTATAAAGTTTGAAGCTATCATAAGAATTGTTTTTTTTTCTGAAGTTTTATTCCAGCACAACCCATGCAGGAGAAAAATGAACAAAAATCAGAACTGAATATAATGGAGTGTAAAGAAATCAGCCGACAATTAGAAATACTTCTGTTAGATCTCAAAGCTATTCAAATTGATAATGGACGTGAGCATAGGTAGGTATTTAAACACTGGAATCATTTTTAAACATAGAAAACCTTTATTAAACATTAAAGGCTAAAGATAAGACAACTCTTTGTCAAACACGGAAGACTAAAGATAGATAACTCTTTATTAAACACAGAAGACTAAAGATAGATAACTCTTTATTAAACACAGAAGACTAAAGATAAGATAACTCTTTATTAAACACAGAAGACTAAAGATAAGATAACTCTTTATTAAACATTGAAGACTAAAGATAAGATAACTCTTTATTAAACACTAAAGACTAAAGATAAGATAACTTTTTATTAAACACTGATAAGATAACTCTTTATTAAATCTTGAAGACTAAAGATAAGACAACTCTTTATAAACCATTGAAGACTACAGATAAGATAACTTTTTGTTAAACACAGAAGACTACAGATAAGATAACTCTTTATAAAACATTGAAGACTAAAGATAAGATAACTCTATATACAGCACGGAAGACTAAAGATAGATAACTCTTTATTAAACACAGAAGACTAAATATAATATAACTCTTTATAAAACACTGAAGACAAAAGATAAGATAAGTCTTTATTAAACACTGAAGACTAAAGATAGATAACTCTTTGTCAAACACGGAAGACTAAATATAATATAACTCTTTATAAAACACTGAAGACAAAAGATAAGATAAGTCTTTATTAAACACTGAAGACTAAAGATAAGATAACTCCTTATAAAACACTGAAGACTAGAGATAAGATAACTCTTTATTAAACATTGAAGACTAAAGACAAGATAACTCTATATAAAAACTGATGACTAAAGATAAGACAACTCTTTATAAAACATTGAAGACTAAAGATTAAAGATAACTCTTTATTTATTAAACACTGAAGACTAAAGATAACTCTTTATTAAACACTGATAAGATAACTCTTTATTAAATCTTGAAGACTAAAGATAAGACAACTCTTTATAAAACACTGAAGACTAAAGATAAGACGACCCATTATAAACCATTGAAAACTAAAGATAAGATAACTCTTTATTAAACATTGAAGACTAAAGATAAGATAACTCTTTATAAAACACTGAAGACTAGAGATAAGATAACTCTTTATTAAACACTGAAGACTAGAGATAAGATAACTCTTTATTAAACACTGATAAGATAACTATTTATTAAATCTTGAAGACTAAAGAAAAGACAACTCTTTATAAACCATTGAAGACTACAGATAAGATAACTCTTTATTAAACACTGAAGACTACAGATAAGATGACTCTATATAAAACACAGAAGACTAAAGATAGATAACTCTTTATTAAACACAGAAGACTACAGATAAGATAACTCTTTATTAAACACAGAAGACTACAGATAAGATAACTCTTTATAAAAAACTGAAGACTAAAGATAAGATAACTCCTTATAAAACACTGAAGACTAGAGATAAGACAACTCTTTGTCAAACACGGAAGACTAAATATAATATAACTCTTTATAAAACACTGAAGACAAAAGATAAGATAAGTCTTTATTAAACACTGAAGACTAAAGATAAGATAACTCCTTATAAAACACTGAAGACTAGAGATAAGATAACTCTTTATTAAACATTGAAGACTAAAGACAAGATAACTCTATATAAAAACTGATGACTAAAGATAAGACAACTCTTTATAAAACATTGAAGACTAAAGATTAAAGATAACTCTTTATTTATTAAACACTGAAGACTAAAGATAACTCTTTATTAAACACTGATAAGATAACTCTTTATTAAATCTTGAAGACTAAAGATAAGACAACTCTTTATAAAACACTGAAGACTAAAGATAAGACGACCCATTATAAACCATTGAAAACTAAAGATAAGATAACTCTTTATTAAACATTGAAGACTAAAGATAAGATAACTCTTTATAAAACACTGAAGACTAGAGATAAGATAACTCTTTATTAAACACTGAAGACTAGAGATAAGATAACTCTTTATTAAACACTGATAAGATAACTCTTTATTAAATCTTGAAGACTAAAGAAAAGACAACTCTTTATAAACCATTGAAGACTACAGATAAGATAACTCTTTATTAAACACTGAAGACTACAGATAAGATGACTCTTTATAAAACATTGAAGACTAAAGATAAGACAACTCTTTATAAAACACTGAAGACTAAAGATAGATAACTCCTTATAAAACACAGAAGACTAAAGATAGATAACTCTTTATTAAACACAGAAGACTACAGATAAGATAACTCTTTATTAAACACAGAAGACTACAGATAAGATAACTCTTTATAAAAAACTGAAGACTAAAGATAAGATAACTCCTTATAAAACACTGAAGACTAGAGATAAGATAACTCTTTATCAAACACTGATAAGATAACTCTTTATTAAATCTTGAAGACTAAAGATAAGACAACTCTTTATAAAACACTGAAGACTAAAGATAAGACGACTCATTATAAACCATTGAAAACTAAAGATAAGATAACTCTTTATTAAACATTGAAGACTAAAGACAAGATAACTCTATATAAAAACTGATGACTAAAGATAAGACAACTCTTTATAAAACATTGAAGACTAAAGATAGGATAACCTCTTTTCAAAAATTAAAGACTACAGATAAGATATCTCTTTATCAAACATTGAAGACTAAAGATAAGATAACTCTTTATCAAACATTGAAGACTAAAGATAAGATAACTCTTTATAAACACTGAAGTCTAAAGATAGATAACTCTTTATAAACCACTGAAGACTAAAGATAAGATAACTCTTTATTAAACACTGAAGACTAGAGATAAGATAACTCTTTATTAAACATTGAAGTCTAAAGATAGATAACTCTTTATAAACCACTGAAGACTAAAGATAAGATAACTCTTTATTAAACACTGAAGACTAGAGATAAGATAACTCTTTATTAAACATTGAAGTCTAAAGATAGATAACTCTTTATAAACCATTGAAAACTAAAGATAAGATAACTCTTTATTAAACACTGAAGACTAGAGATAAGATAACTCTTTATTAAACACTGAAGACTAGAGATAAGATAACTCTTTATTAAACATTGAAGACTAAAGATAGATAACTCCTTATAAAACATTGAAGTCTAAAGATAGATAACTCTTTATAAACCACTGACGACTAGAGATAGGATAACCTCTTTTCAAAAATTAAAGACTAAAGATAAGATATCTCTTTATCAAACATTGAAGACTAAAGATAAGATAACTCTTTATAAAACTTTAAAGACTAAAGATACATAACTTTTTATAAAAACTTAAAACTAAAGATAAGATAACTCTTCATACTAAAATCTAAAAGTAAGATAAATCTGTACAAAACGAGTTGAAATGTTTTCTCTATTTTGTAGATATCTCAAAAATTTACAAAAGAAATTAACAGAAGAAAAAAATCAAGAAAATGAAGAACTAAAGAGTTTAGTTTCTGGTAAATATTGCTCAGTTTTTCTACATGGTTGAGAATTATTACGAATTGATTAAATTTTATACCTTTGAACATTATTTTTCAGAAATAAGCACTAAACACAAATTCAACAGTTTATTGAAGATTGAAATTGTTAAAATGATTGCACAAGGTAAAGAAGTTTTAAAATATAAAAAATGCTCCATATTCACTTAGACAAAACTTAACCCAATATCCATAATGGGAAAGAGTCAGTATTTTAAGGGATTGATTTACGACTTGAAAGAACTGCATCACATAATCCATTCAACTATACCTTAAACTAGAAATTTCAATTTTATATGTGCTGTCTATATATTGTGTAGTCTCACATACGAGTCGTATTTTTAACTTTCAAATGCGAACATTTATGGATATGTATGGATTTAAAGACTATAAGTTTGACAAGGAGATGTAAACACTGATTAAATGGCTTATTCCAGACTTGACCATGAACAATTGTATTGCATTACATTTAGTCTTCATAAATTGTTACCTATATTTTCAGCTAAAGAAAAGATAACGAAAGTCAAGTCCCCTGTTGGTCAAAGAAATTTAGATATTTCTTGTGATGATGATGACAATTTTCTGACTCATGTCTATAATTAAGAAAATAAATACAGAGTAATCATGGCATTTGATTGTTTATCTTTCTCTTTAGTTTTACCCTATTTACTTTCTAGCTACATGTATACGATATGTCTAACTAAATGAATGATTTCATTAAATTATTGCTAATTAATTATATATGTAATAATATATTACACCGGTCGAAATAGGAACTTTGCTCTGATATTGGATTTTTCTTCCAAAAGAATTTGACTACAATGTGACTTAAATTGAAACACCTTTTTTCTAAAAGAAAACTGTCATAGCTTGATCAAAAATGGGTTGCTTGCATATGAAACGAATCAGCGTTCCATGGGGCATCTTTTCAACACAAAATTGGGGCGAAAGAATTAACATAGGAAGCTTGTAGGGCCCCTCAAACATTTGTACGGTCGGGAAGGGCTTTGAATGGGTTTGAAATTTGTATAAAGCCCATCCTCGATGGTGATATATGCACACAATAATACGTCAAGTGTGTACAAAAATATGTGTATGATGGATAAGATCAAGAAAAGGTTTGAATTTTTGAGAAAAAAAAGGTTTCTGGGAGAGGTGTCGATCTCGGGACCCTATGGTGGTGGATCCAGCACGCTAACCGCTTCGCCACCGAGGCTTAAGCGAAGTTTCGCTAACCCCGGAGAGGGGTAAACATCCTTTTTCTAAAGACAACCACTTTTTGGCACAGAAATTAAACTGTCATAGCTTGATCAAAAATGGGTTGTTCGCATATGAAACGAACCAGTGTTTGATGGCGCATTTTTCAACACAAAATTGGGGCAAAAAAATAACATTGGAAGTTTCAAGGGATCCTGAAACATTTTGCCGGTCGGGAAGGGCTTTGAAGGGGGATTAAAATTGGTATAAAGTCCATTCTCGATAGTGATATGTGCCGAAATGTGTCCATTGTTGACAAAACATATGTGTATGATGGATAAGATGAAGAAAGTGTTTGAATTTTTGAGAAAAGAAAAAAAGTGTCGTAGGGGTGTCTCGATCCCGGGACCTTCATGGGGTGGAGCCATCACGTTAACCGCTTCGCCACCGCGTCTTAAGAAAATCTTTGCTAAGGTAAGTCGTGACTCTAACGCCGGAGGCGGGGTAAACGCCCTTTTTTCAAAGCCAAGGTTAGCCGTGACTCAACGCCGGAGGGGAATACGCCCTTTTTCAAAGCCAATCACATTTTAGCACACAAAACTGCCAAATCTTGATCAAAAATGGGTTGTTCGCATATGAAACGAATCAGCGTTTGATGGCGCATCTTTTCCACACAAAATTGGTGGCAAAAAATTAAGATTGGAGCCCTGAAACATTTTGCCGTTCGGGAAGGGCTTTATAGGGGGATTAAAATTGGTATAAAGTCCATTCTCGATAGTGATATGTGCCGAAATGTGTCCATTGTTGACAAAAAATATGTGTATGATGGATAAGATCAAGAAAGTGTTTGAATTTTTGAGAAAAGAAAAAAATGTCTTAGAGGAGTCCCGATCCCGGAACCTTCATAGTGTGAAGCCAGCACGCTAACCGCTTCGCCACCGCGTCTTGAAAAAAGGTTGGCTAAGGTAAGTCGTGACTGAACGTCGGAGGGGGGTAAACGCCCTTTTTTCAAAGCCAAGCACGTTTTAGCACATAAAACTGCCAAATCTTGATCAAAAATGGGTTGTTCGCATATGAAACGAATCAGCGTTTGATGGCGCATCTTTTCCACACAAAATTGGAGGCAAAAAATTAAGATTGGGGCCCTGAAACATTTTGCCGGTCGGGAAGGGCTTTATAGGGGGATTAAAATTGGTATAAAGTCCATTTTCGATGGTGATATGTGCCGAAATGTGTCCATTGTTGACAAAAAATATGTGTATGATGGATAAGATCAAGAAAGTGTTTGAATTTTTGAGAAAAGAAAAAAGTGTCATAGGGGGGTCTCGTTCCCAGTATTTTCATGGTGTGAAGCCAGCACGCTAACCGCTTCGCCACCGCGTCTTGAAAAAGCTTTGCTAAGGAGCCGTGACTCAACGTCGGAGGGGGGTATACGCCCTTTTTTCAAAGCCAAGCACGTTTTAGCACATAAAACTGCCAAATCTTGATCAAAAATGGGTTGTTCGCATATGAAACGAATCAGCGTTTGATGGCGCATCTTTTCCACACAAAATTGGGGGCAAAAAATTAAGATTGGGGCCCTGAAACATTTTGCCGGTCTGGAAGGGCTTTATAGGGGGATTAAAATTGGTATAAAGTACATTCTCGATAGTGATATGTGCCGAAATGTGTCCATTGTTGACAAAAAATATGTGTATGATGGATAAGATCAAGAAAGTGTTTGAATTTTTGAGAAAAGAAAAAAGTGTCTCAGGTGAGTCTCGATCCCGGTACCTTCATGGTGTGAAGCCAGCACGCTAACCGCTTCGCCACCGCGTCTTGAAAAGAGTATGGCTAAGGTAAGCCGTGACTGAACGCCGGAGGGGGGTAAACGCCCTTTTTTCAAAGCCAAGCACGTTTTAGCACATAAAACTGCCAAATCTTGATCAAAAATGGGTTGTTCGCATATGAAACGAATCAGCGTTTGATGGCGCATCTTTTCCACACAAAATTGGAGGCAAAATATTAAGATTGGGGCCCTGAAACATTTTGCCGGTCTGGAAGGGCTTTGAAGGGGGATTAAAATTGGTATAAAGTCCATTCTCGATGGTGATATGTGCCGAAATGTGTCCATTGTTGACAAAAAATATGTGTATGATGGATAAATTCAAGAAAGTGTTTGAATTTTTGAGGAAAGAAAAAGGTGTCCTAGAGGGGTTTCGATCCTGGGACCTTCATGGTGTGAAGCCAGCACGCTAACCGCTTCGCCACCGCGTCTTGATAAAAGTGTCGCTAAGCTAAGCCGTGACTCAACGTCGGAGGGGGGTAAACGCCCTTTTTTCAAAGCCAAGCACGTTTTAGCACATAAAACTGCCAAATCTTGATCAAAAATGGGTTGTTCGCATATGAAACGAATCAGCGTTTGATGGCGCATCTTTTCCACACAACATTGGGGGCAAGAAATTAAGATTGGGGCCCTGAAACATTTTGCCGGTCGGGAAGAGCTTTATAGGGGGATTAAAATTGGTATAACGTACATTCTCGATAGTGATATGTGCCGAAATGTGTCCATTGTTGACAAAAAATATGTGTATGATGGATAAGATCAAGAAAGTGTTTGAATTTTTGAGAAAAGAAAAAAGTGTCTCAGGGGAGTCTCGATCCCGGTACCTTCATGGTGTGAAGCCAGCACGCTAACCGCTTCGCCACCGCGTCTTGAAAAAAGTATGGCTAAGGTAAGCCGTGACTGAACGCCGGAGGGGGGTAAACGCCCTTTTTTCAAAGCCAAGCACGTTTTAGCACATAAAACTGCCAAATCTTGATCAAAAATGGGTTGTTCGCATATGAAACGAATCAGCGTTTGATGGCGCATCTTTTCCACACAAAATTGGAGGCAAAATATTAAGATTGGGGCCCTGAAACATTTTGCCGGTCTGGAAGGGCTTTGAAGGGGGATTAAAATTGGTATAAAGTCCATTCTCGATGGTGATATGTGCCGAAATGTGTCCATTGTTGACAAAAAATATGTGTATGATGGATAAATTCAAGAAAGTGTTTGAATTTTTGAGGAAAGAAAAAGGTGTCCTATGGGGGTTTCGATCATGGGACCTTCATGGTGTGAAGCCAGCACGCTAACCGCTTCGCCACCGCGTCTTGAGAAAAGTGTCGCTAAGGTAAGCCGTGACTCAACGTCGGAGGGGGGTAAACGCCCTTTTTTCAAAGCCAAGCACGTTTTAGCACATAAAACTGCCAAATCTTGATCAAAAATGGGTTGTTCGCATATGAAACGAATCAGCGTTTGATGGCGCATCTTTTCCACACAAAATTGGGGGCAAAAAATTAAGATTGGGGCCCTGAAACATTTTGCCGGTCGGGAAGAGCTTTATAGGGGGATTAAAATTGGTATAAAGTACATTCTCGATAGTGATATGTGCCGAAATGTGTCCATTGTTGACAAAAAATATGTGTATGATGGATAAATTCAAGAAAGTGTTTGAATTTTTGAGGAAAGAAAAAGGTGTTCTATGGGGGTTTCGATCATGGGACCTTCATGGTGTGAAGCCAGCACGCTAACCGCTTCGCCACCGCGTCTTGAGAAAAGTGTCGCTAAGGTAAGCCGTGACTCAACGTCGGAGGGGGGTAAACGCCCTTTTTTCAAAGCCAAGCACGTTTTAGCACATAAAACTGCCAAATCTTGATCAAAAATGGGTTGTTCGCATATGAAACGAATCAGCGTTTGATGGCGCATCTTTTCCACACAAAATTGGGGGCAAGAAATTAAGATTGGGGCCCTGAAACATTTTGCCGGTCGGGAAGAGCTTTATAGGGGGATTAAAATTGGTATAAAGTACATTCTCGATAGTGATATGTGCCGAAATGTGTCCATTGTTGACAAAAAATATGTGTATGATGGATAAGATCAAGAAAGTGTTTGAATTTTTGAGAAAAGAAAAAAGTGTCTCAGGGGAGTCTCGATCCCGGTACCTTCATGGTGTGAAGCCAGCACGCTAACCGCTTCGCCACCGCGTCTTGAAAATAGTATGGCTAAGGTAAGCCGTGACTGAACGCCGGAGGGGGGTAAACGCCCTTTTTTCAAAGCCAAGCACGTTTTAGCACATAAAACTGCCAAATCTTGATCAAAAATGGGTTGTTCGCATATGAAACGAATCAGCGTTTGATGGCGCATCTTTTCCACACAAAATTGGGGGCAAAAAATTAAGATTGGGGCCCTGAAACATTTTGCCGGTCGGGAAGAGCTTTATAGGGGGATTAAAATTGGTATAAAGTACATTCTCGATAGTGATATGTGCCGAAATGTGTCCATTGTTGACAAAAAATATGTGTATGATGGATAAGATCAAGAAAGTGTTTGAATTTTTGAGAAAAGAAAAAAGTGTCTCAGGGGAGTCTCGATCCCGGTACCTTCATGGTGTGAAGCCAGCACGCTAACCGCTTCGCCACCGCGTCTTGAAAAAGTTTGGCTAAGGTAAGCCGTGACTGAACGCCGGAGGGGGGTAAACGCCCTTTTTTCAAAGCCAAGCACGTTTTAGCACATAAAACTGCCAAATCTTGATCAAAAATGGGTTGTTCGCATATGAAACGAATCGGCGTTTGATGGCGCATCTTTTCCACACAAAATTGGAGGCAAAATATTAAGATTGGGGCCCTGAAACATTTTGCCGGTCTGGAAGGGCTTTGAAGGTGGATTAAAATTGGTATAAAGTCCATTCTCGATGGTGATATGTGCCGAAATGTGTCCATTGTTGACAAAAAATATGTGTATGATGGATAAATTCAAGAAAGTGTTTGAATTTTTGAGAAAAGAAAAAAGTGTTATAAAAGGGTTTCGATCACGGGACCTTCATGGTGTGGAGCCAGCACGCTAACCGCTTCGCCACCGCGTCTTGAGAAAAGTGTCGCTTAGGTAAGCCGTGACTCAACGTCGGAAAGGTATAAACGCCCTTTTTTCAAAGCCAAGCACGTTTTAGCATATAAAACTGCAAAATCTTGATCAAAAATAGGTTGTTCGCATATGAAACGAATCAGCGTTTGATGGCGCATCTTTTCCACACAAAATTGGGGGCAAAAAATTAAGATTGGGGCCCTGAAACATTTTGCCGGTCGGGAAGAGCTTTATAGGGGGATTAAAATTGGTATAAAGTACATTCTCGATAGTGATATGTGCCGAAATGTGTCCATTGTTGACAAAAAATATGTGTATGATGGATAAATTCAAGAAAGTGTTTGAATTTTTGAGGAAAGAAAAAGGTGTCCTAGGGGAGTTTCGATCCTGGGACCTTCATGGTGTGAAGCCAGCACGCTAACCGCTTCGCCACCGCGTCTTGAGAAAAGTGTCGCTAAGGTAAGCCGTGACTCAACGTCGGAGGGGGGTAAACGCCCTTTTTTCAAAGCCAAGCACGTTTTAGCACATAAAACTGCCAAATCTTGATCAAAAATGGGTTGTTCGCATATGAAACGAATCAGCGTTTGATGGCGCATCTTTTCCACACAAAATTGGGGGCAAGAAATTAAGATTGGGGCCCTGAAACATTTTGCCGGTCGGGAAGAGCTTTATAGGGGGATTAAAATTGGTATAAAGTACATTCTCGATAGTGATATGTGCCGAAATGTGTCCATTGTTGACAAAAAATATGTGTATGATGGATAAGATCAAGAAAGTGTTTGAATTTTTGAGAAAAGAAAAAAGTGTCTCAGGGGAGTCTCGATCCCGGTACCTTCATGGTGTGAAGCCAGCACGCTAACCGCTTCGCCACCGCGTCTTGAAAATAGTATGGCTAAGGTAAGCCGTGACTCAACGCCGGAGGGGGGTAAACGCCCTTTTTTCAAAGCCAAGCACGTTTTAGCACATAAAACTGCCAAATCTTGATCAAAAATGGGTTGTTCGCATATGAAACGAATCAGCGTTTGATGGCGCATCTTTTCCACACAAAATTGGAGGCAAAATATTAAGATTGGGGCCCTGAAACATTTTGCCGGTCTGGAAGGGCTTTGAAGGGGGATTAAAATTGGTATAAAGTCCATTCTCGATGGTGATATGTGCCGAAATGTGTCCATTGTTGACAAAAAATATGTGTATGATGGATAAATTCAAGAAAGTGTTTGAATTTTTGAGGAAAGAAAAAGGTGTCCTATGGGGGTTTCGATCATGGGACCTTCATGGTGTGAAGCCAGCACGCTAACCGCTTCGCCACCGCGTCTTGAGAAAAGTGTCCCTAAGGTAAGCCGTGACTCAACGTCGGAGGGGGGTAAACGCCCTTTTTTCAAAGCCAAGCACGTTTTAGCACATAAAACTGCCAAATCTTGATCAAAAATGGGTTGTTCGCATATGAAACGAATCAGCGTTTGATGGCGCATCTTTTCCACACAAAATTGGGGGCAAAAAATTAAGATTGGGGCCCTGAAACATTTTGCCGGTCGGGAAGAGCTTTATAGGGGGATTAAAATTGGTATAAAGTACATTCTCGATAGTGATATGTGCCGAAATGTGTCCATTGTTGACAAAAAATATGTGTATGATGGATAAATTCAAGAAAGTGTTTGAATTTTTGAGGAAAGAAAAAGGTGTTCTATGGGGGTTTCGATCATGGGACCTTCATGGTGTGAAGCCAGCACGCTAACCGCTTCGCCACCGCGTCTTGAGAAAAGTGTCGCTAAGCTAAGCCGTGACTCAACGTCGGAGGGGGGTAAACGCCCTTTTTTCAAAGCCAAGCACGTTTTAGCACATAAAACTGCCAAATCTTGATCAAAAATGGGTTGTTCGCATATGAAACGAATCGGCGTTTGATGGCGCATCTTTTCCACACAAAATTGGAGGCAAAATATTAAGATTGGGGCCCTGAAACATTTTGCCGGTCTGGAAGGGCTTTGAAGGTGGATTAAAATTGGTATAAAGTCCATTCTCGATGGTGATATGTGCCGAAATGTGTCCATTGTTGACAAAAAATATGTGTATGATGGATAAATTCAAGAAAGTGTTTGAATTTTTGAGAAAAGAAAAAAGTGTTATAAAAGGGTTTCGATCACGGGACCTTCATGGTGTGGAGCCAGCACGCTAACCGCTTCGCCACCGCGTCTTGAGAAAAGTGTCGCTTAGGTAAGCCGTGACTCAACGTCGGAAAGGTATAAACGCCCTTTTTTCAAAGCCAAGCACGTTTTAGCATATAAAACTGCAAAATCTTGATCAAAAATAGGTTGTTCGCATATGAAACGAATCAGCGTTTGATGGCGCATCTTTTCCATACAAAATTGGGGGCAAAAAATTAAGATTGGGGCCCTGAAACATTTTGCCGGTCGGGAAGGGCTTTGAAGGGGGATTAAAATTGGTATAAAGTCCATTCTCGATGGTGATATGTGCCGAAATGTGTCCATTGTTGACAAAAAATATGTGTATGATGGATAAATTCAAGAAAGTGTTTGAATTTTTGAGAAAAGAAAAAAGTGTCTCAGGGGAGTCCCGATCCCGGTACCTTCATGGTGTGAAGCCAGCACGCTAATCGCTTCGCCACCGCGTCTTGAAAAAAGTATGGCTAAGGTAAGCCGTGACTGAACGCCGGAGGGGGGTAAACGCCCTTTTTTCAAAGCCAAGCACGTTTTAGCACATAAAACTGCCAAATCTTGATCAAAAATGGGTTGTTCGCATATGAAACGAATCAGCGTTTGATGGCGAATCTTTTCCACACAAAATTGGAGGCAAAATATTAAGATTGGGGCCCTGAAACATTTTGCCGGTCTGGAAGGGCTTTGAAGGGGGATTAAAATTGGTATAAAGTCCATTCTCGATGGTGATATGTGCCGAAATGTGTCCATTGTTGACAAAAAATATGTGTATGATGGATAAATTCAAGAAAGTGTTTGAATTTTTGAGGAAAGAAAAAGGTGTCCTATGGGGGTTTCGATCATGGGACCTTCATGGTGTGAAGCCAGCACGCTAACCGCTTCGCCACCGCGTCTTGAGAATAGTGTCGCTAAGGTAAGCCGTGACTCAACGTCGGAGGGGGGTAAACGCCCTTTTTTCAAAGCCAAGCACGTTTTAGCACATAAAACTGCCAAATCTTGATCAAAAATGGGTTGTTCGCATATGAAACGAATCAGCGTTTGATGGCGCATCTTTTCCACACAAAATTGGAGGCAAAATATTAAGATTGGGGCCCTGAAACATTTTGCCGGTCTGGAAGGGCTTTGAAGGGGGATTAAAATTGGTATAAAGTCCATTCTCGATGGTGATATGTGCCGAAATGTGTCCATTGTTGACAAAAAATATGTGTATGATGGATAAATTCAAGAAAGTGTTTGAATTTTTGAGGAAAGAAAAAGGTGTCCTATGGGGGTTTCGATCATGGGACCTTCATGGTGTGAAGCCAGCACTTTTTTTTTTTTTTTTTTTTTTATTAAAACAACAAAACATACAAAAATAAATAAAAGTATCACAGAGTTTGTAATATTGTTAAATCAAAGTATAACTGAAGAATTATCAGTTAATAATTCATCGAAACATTAATCATCAGGTGCACGTTAAATTTAATTGATGTCAATATATACAAACTAGCAATTAATATATCTCCTCAAGGATTGGCTTCATCTTTCGCAACACCATTTCAAAACCTTTGTAACTATAATTGCAAATCCCCTACACTTTGAAAATCCAAAAAACGAGTACAAAATTGATCCGCCGCACAAAAGTTTATGACTGTCAACATAATCATGATCCCAAAATGTCTCCTTTGAACATAAACCGAATCGATTTAGATTTGGCAAAGCAACAAAATTCAGAAAATCACCTAATATTGCTAAAAGAGAACAATGACTTAATCTTTAATTAACATTCTTAGATTTTTTCCGTTTAGCATCGCTTAACACGTTGCCAACTCTAGGACGCTTCTCTAAAGTTTTCATTCTCTTCTTAATAGCTGCAGTCAAAGATACATTTGAAGAACTTAAGATTAATTTAGAATCACTATTATTAGAAAACCTGACACCTTGGCTGTTTACATGTAAATCCGACCCAGCTGTGTTATCATCTTGATTGGCTTTATCCGTCTGGCGTTTCATGACCAATTTATCATAATCACCATCATTATCAATATCATCATCACATATCATTTCGTCAGAACCATCACTAACTTCAGACCATCCATCATCACAGTCGAAACCTTCGACCTCAAGGGTAGTTTGTGTAACATCATGACCAATTTCAGATTCCTTATGTTGGGTCGAGAGATTACACTTAATTTCATTAGGCACATCAGTTTCTCCTAATAACCAAACTGCAGCAGGGGGACATTCACAATCGGGGAAAATTTTTGAACAATTATCACAACTAAGTACAGGGCAATTACGCTGAATATGACCATTCTTCTGGCATCGATGACAAACCCTTTCTGGACACTTGGCAGCAATATGACCAGGTGACAAGCAATAATAACACACCTTCTCTTGATGATCGTGGCGGACATTGTAATAATCAACACCGGATTCAGTCTGGAACCCCACTGTATATGGTAGAGAAGTGACAGCCGAAGAAAATTTGACACGCATGAATCGCGTTCCATCAAAGACTCCATCATTCTCATATCTTCTTCTCTTAATTGGACCAATTAATTCAACTCGCCACATTTTCAATTTAGCTTCTATTTCTTCGTCAGAAATAAGTCCAGACAAATGCATAAATGATACGACTTTAATTTTCGCAGATACATGTTGAACACAAACAGGTTCATCCGCAATAAAGAATTCATCATTTACCAGCTTTTTAGCAGATTCAACATCAGTGAGTGAAACTTCATAAGTATCATCATTTTTAGGAATACACGATAAAATCGCATCCTCCCCACAAACCTCACGAACAGCTTCAATAACATGAGAGGCGGGAGTTTCAATACGGTTCTTCACAGAAATTAGCACGGTTGATTCTTTCAAGAAGATTGGATTCAAGAATCGTTTAGAGTTAATTTGCGACCGAAAATTGGCCAAAGGTTTAGATTGTTTTTCGGCCATTTCGAAGTAGCGAGACAGAAATGTCTCAAAGTCAACAAAAATCACACTTTTTCGTAAACAGTTTACATAATTAGGGTAATAAATCACATACCTAGGTAAATAACAAAAGTTTCATACAGGTATTTCAGGAAATCACTCAAAAAACAGCATATTAAATGAGCTAACTGAATACGTGGAACGTAAACAAACACCAAGGTGTCCTAAGTGGGTTTCGATCATGGGACCTTCATGGTGTGGAGCCAGCACGCTAACCGCTTCGCCACCGCGTCTTGAGAAAAGTGTCGCTAAGGTAAGCCGTGACTCAACGTCGGAGGGGGGTAAACGCCCTTTTTTCAAAGCCAAGCACGTTTTAGCACATAAAACTGCCAAATCTTGATCAAAAATAGGTTGTTCGCATATGAAACGAATCAGCGTTTGATGGCGCATCTTTTCCATACAAAATTGGGGGCAAAAAATTAAGATTGGGGCCCTGAAACATTTTGCCGGTCGGGAAGGGCTTTGAAGGGGGATTAAAATTGGTATAAAGTCCATTCTCGATGGTGATATGTGCCGAAATGTGTCCATTGTTGACAAAAAATATGTGTATGATGGATAAATTCAAGAAAGTGTTTGAATTTTTGAGAAAAGAAAAAAGTGTCTCAGGGGAGTCCCGATCCCGGTACCTTCATGGTGTGAAGCCAGCACGCTAATCGCTTCGCCACCGCGTCTTGAAAAAAGTATGGCTAAGGTAAGCCGTGACTGAACGCCGGAGGGGGGTAAACGCCCTTTTTTCAAAGCCAAGCACGTTTTAGCACATAAAACTGCCAAATCTTGATCAAAAATGGGTTGTTCGCATATGAAACGAATCAGCGTTTGATGGCGAATCTTTTCCACACAAAATTGGAGGCAAAATATTAAGATTGGGGCCCTGAAACATTTTGCCGGTCTGGAAGGGCTTTGAAGGGGGATTAAAATTGGTATAAAGTCCATTCTCGATGGTGATATGTGCCAAAATGTGTCCATTGTTGACAAAAAATATGTGTATGATGGATAAATTCAAGAAAGTGTTTGAATTTTTGAGGAAAGAAAAAGGTGTCCTATGGGGGTTTCGATCATGGGACCTTCATGGTGTGAAGCCAGCACGCTAACCGCTTCGCCACCGCGTCTTGAGAAAAGTGTCGCTAAGGTAAGCCGTGACTCAACGTCGGAGGGGGGTAAACGCCCTTTTTTCAAAGCCAAGCACGTTTTAGCACATAAAACTGCCAAATCTTGATCAAAAATGGGTTGTTCGCATATGAAACGAATCAGCGTTTGATGGCGCATCTTTTCCATACAAAATTGGGGGCAAAAAATTAAGATTGGGGCCCTGAAACATTTTGCCGGTCGGGAAGGGCTTTGAAGGGGGATTAAAATTGGTATAAAGTCCATTCTCGATGGTGATATGTGCCAAAATGTGTCCATTGTTGACAAAAAATATGTGTATGATGGATAAATTCAAGAAAGTGTTTGAATTTTTGAGAAAAGAAAAAGGTGTCCTAAGTGGGTTTCGATCATGGGACCTTCATGGTGTGGAGCCAGCACGCTAACCGCTTCGCCACCGCGTCTTGAGAAAAGTGTCGCTAAGGTAAGCCGTGACTCAACGTCGGAGGGGGGTAAACGCCCTTTTTTCAAAGCCAAGCACGTTTTAGCACATAAAACTGCCAAATCTTGATCAAAAATAGGTTGTTCGCATATGAAACGAATCAGCGTTTGATGGCGCATCTTTTCCATACAAAATTGGGGGCAAAAAATTAAGATTGGGGCCCTGAAACATTTTGCCGGTCGGGAAGGGCTTTGAAGGGGGATTAAAATTGGTATAAAGTCCATTCTCGATGGTGATATGTGCCGAAATGTGTCCATTGTTGACAAAAAATATGTGTATGATGGATAAGATCAAGAAAGTGTTTGAATTTTTGAGAAAAGAAAAAAGTGTCTCAGGGGAGTCTCGATCCCGGTACCTCCATGGTGTGAAGCCAGCACGCTAACCGCTTCGCCACCGCGTCTTGAAAAAGTTTGGCTAAGGTAAGCCGTGACTGAACGCCGGAGGGGGGTAAACGCCCTTTTTTCAAAGCCAAGCACGTTTTAGCACATAAAACTGCCAAATCTTGATCAAAAATGGGTTGTTCGCATATGAAACGAATCGGCGTTTGATGGCGCATCTTTTCCACACAAAATTGGAGGCAAAATATTAAGATTGGGGCCCTGAAACATTTTGCCGGTCTGGAAGGGCTTTGAAGGTGGATTAAAATTGGTATAAAGTCCATTCTCGATGGTGATATGTGCCGAAATGTGTCCATTGTTGACAAAAAATATGTGTATGATGGATAAATTCAAGAAAGTGTTTGAATTTTTGAGAAAAGAAAAAAGTGTTATAGGAGGGTTTCGATCACGGGACCTTCATGGTGTGGAGCCAGCACGCTAACCGCTTCGCCACCGCGTCTTGAGAAAAGTGTCGCTTAGGTAAGCCGTGACTCAACGTCGGAAAGGTATAAACGCCCTTTTTTCAAAGCCAAGCACGTTTTAGCATATAAAACTGCAAAATCTTGATCAAAAATAGGTTGTTCGCATATGAAACGAATCAGCGTTTGATGGCGCATCTTTTCCATACAAAATTGGGGGCAAAAAATTAAGATTGGGGCCCTGAAACATTTTGCCGGTCGGGAAGGGCTTTGAAGGGGGATTAAAATTGGTATAAAGTCCATTCTCGATGGTGATATGTGCCGAAATGTGTCCATTGTTGACAAAAGATATGTGTATGATGGATAAATTCAAGAAAGTGTTTGAATTTTTGAGAAAAGAAAAAGGTGTCCTAAGTGGGTTTCGATCATGGGACCTTCATGGTGTGGAGCCAGCACGCTAACCGCTTCGCCACCGCGTCTTGAGAAAAGTGTCGCTAAGGTAAGCCGTGACTCAACGTCGGAGGGGGGTAAACGCCCTTTTTTCAAAGCCAAGCACGTTTTAGCACATAAAACTGCCAAATCTTGATCAAAAATAGGTTGTTCGCATATGAAACGAATCAGCGTTTGATGGCGCATCTTTTCCATACAAAATTGGGGGCAAAAAATTAAGATTGGGGCCCTGAAACATTTTGCCGGTCGGGAAGGGCTTTGAAGGGGGATTAAAATTGGTATAAAGTCCATTCTCGATGGTGATATGTGCCGAAATGTGTCCATTGTTGACAAAAAATATGTGTATGATGGATAAATTCAAGAAAGTGTTTGAATTTTTGAGAAAAGAAAAAAGTGTCTCAGGGGAGTCCCGATCCCGGTACCTTCATGGTGTGAAGCCAGCACGCTAATCGCTTCGCAACCGCGTCTTGAAAAAAGTATGGCTAAGGTAAGCCGTGACTGAACGCCGGAGGGGGGTAAACGCCCTTTTTTCAAAGCCAAGCACGTTTTAGCACATAAAACTGCCAAATCTTGATCAAAAATGGGTTGTTCGCATATGAAACGAATCAGCGTTTGATGGCGAATCTTTTCCACACAAAATTGGAGGCAAAATATTAAGATTGGGGCCCTGAAACATTTTGCCGGTCTGGAAGGGCTTTGAAGGGGGATTAAAATTGGTATAAAGTCCATTCTCGATGGTGATATGTGCCGAAATGTGTCCATTGTTGACAAAAAATATGTGTATGATGGATAAATTCAAGAAAGTGTTTGAATTTTTGAGGAAAGAAAAAGGTGTCCTATGGGGGTTTCGATCATGAGACCTTCATGGTGTGAAGCCAGCACGCTAACCGCTTCGCCACCGCGTCTTGAGAATAGTGTCGCTAAGGTAAGCCGTGACTCAACGTCGGAGGGGGGTAAACGCCCTTTTTTCAAAGCCAAGCACGTTTTAGCACATAAAACTGCCAAATCTTGATCAAAAATGGGTTGTTCGCATATGAAACGAATCAGCGTTTGATGGCGCATCTTTTCCACACAAAATTGGGGGCAAAAAATTAAGATTGGGGCCCTGAAACATTTTGCCGGTCGGGAAGAGCTTTATAGGGGGATTAAAATTGGTATAAAGTACATTCTCGATAGTGATATGTGCCGAAATGTGTCCATTGTTGACAAAAAATATGTGTATGATGGATAAGATCAAGAAAGTGTTTGAATTTTTGAGAAAAGAAAAAAGTGTCTCAGGGGAGTCTCGATCCCGGCACCTTCGTGGTGTGAAGCCAGCACGCTAACCGCTTCGCCACCGCGTCTTGAAAAAGGTTTGGCTAAGGTAAGCCGTGACTGAACGCCGGAGGGGGGTAAACGCCCTTTTTTCAAAGCCAAGCACGTTTTAGCACATAAAACTGCCAAATCTTGATCAAAAATGGGTTGTTCGAATATGAAACGAATCAGCGTTTGATGGCGCATCTTTTCCACACAAAATTGGAGGCAAAATATTAAGATTGGGGCCCTGAAACATTTTGCCGGTCTGGAAGGGCTTTGAAGGGGGATTAAAATTGGTATAAAGTCCATTCTCGATGGTGATATGTGCCGAAATGTGTCCATTGTTGACAAAAAATATGTGTATGATGGATAAATTCAAGAAAGTGTTTGAATTTTTGAGAAAAGAAAAAAGTGTTATAGGAGGGTTTCGATCACGGGACCTTCATGGTGTGGAGCCAGCACGCTAACCGCTTCGCCACCGCGTCTTGAGAAAAGTGTCGCTTAGGTAAGCCGTGACTCAACGTCGGAAAGGTATAAACGCCCTTTTTTCAAAGCCAAGCACGTTTTAGCATATAAAACTGCAAAATCTTGATCAAAAATAGGTTGTTCGCATATGAAACGAATCAGCGTTTGATGGCGCATCTTGTCCATACAAAATTGGGGGCAAAAAATTAAGATTGGGGCCCTGAAACATTTTGCCGGTCGGGAAGGGCTTTGAAGGGGGATTAAAATTGGTATAAAGTCCATTCTCGATGGTGATATGTGCCGAAATGTGTCCATTGTTGACAAAAAATATGTGTATGATGGATAAATTCAAGAAAGTGTTTGAATTTTTGAGAAAAGAAAAAAGTGTCTCAGGGGAGTCCCGATCCCGGTACCTTCATGGTGTGAAGCCAGCACGCTAATCGCTTCGCCACCGCGTCTTGAAAAAAGGTTGACTAAGGTAAGCCGTGACTGAACGCCGGAGGGGGGTAAACGCCCTTTTTTCAAAGCCAAGCACGTTTTAGCACATAAAACTGCCAAATCTTGATCAAAAATGGGTTGTTCGCATATGAAACGAATCAGCGTTTGATGGCGCATCTTTTCCATACAAAATTGGGGGCAAAACAAAAAATTAAGATTGGGGCCCTGAAACATTTTGCCGGTCGGGAAGGGCTTTATAGGGGGATTAAAATTGTTTAAAGTCCATTCTCGATGGTGATATGTGCCGAAATGTGTCCATTGTTGCCAAAAAATAGGTGTATGATGGATAAGATCAAGAAAGTGTTTGAATTTTTGAGAAAAAAAAAAAATGTCTTTGGGGAGTCTCGATCCGGGTACCTTCATGGTGTGAAGCCAGCACGCTAACCGCTTCGCCACCGCGCCTTCAAAAAAGGTTGGCTAAGGTAAGCCGTGACTCAACGCCGGAGGGGAATACACCCTTTTTTTTTCAAAGCCAAGCACGTTTTAGCACATAAAACTGCCAAATCTTGATCAAAAATGGGTTGTTCGCATATGAAACGAATCAGCGTTTGATGGCGCATCTTTTCCACACAAAATTGGAGGCAAAAAATTAAGATTGGGGCCCTGAAACATTTTGCCGGTCTGGAAGGGCTTTGAAGGGGGATTAAAATTGGTATAAAGTCCATTCTTGATGGTGATATCTGCCGAAATGTGTCCATTGTTGACAAAAAATATGTGTATGATGGATAAATTCAAGAAAGTGTTTGAATTTTTGAGAAAAGAAAAAGGTGTCCTAAGGGGATTTCGATCCTGGGACCTTCATGGTGTGGAGCCAGCACGCTAACCGCTTCGCCACCGCGTCTTGAGAAAAGTGTCGCTAAGGTAAGCCGTGACTCAACGTCGGAGGGGGGTAAACGCCCTTTTTTCAAAGCCAAGCACGTTTTAGCACATACAACTGTCAAATCTTGATCAAAAATGGGTTGTTCGCATATGAAACGAATCAGCGTTTGATGGCGCATCTTTTCCACACAAAATGGGGGGCAAGAAATTAAGATTGGGGCCCTGAAACATTTTGCCGGTCGGGAAGGGCTTTGAAGGGGGATTAAAATTGGTATAAAGTCCATTCTCGATGGTGATATGTGCCGAAATGTGTCCATTCTTGACAAAAAATATGTGTATGATGGATAAATTCAAGAAAGTGTTTGAATTTTTGAAAAAAGAAAAAAGTGTCTTAGGGGGGTTTTGATCCAGGGACCTTCATGGAGTGGAGCCAGCACGCTAACCGCTTCGCCACCGCGTCTTGAGAAAAGCGTCGCTAAGGTTAAGCCGTGACTCAACGCCGGAGGGGAATACGCTCTTTTTTTCAAAGCCAAGCACGTTTTAGCACATAAAACTGCCAAATCTTGATCAAAAATGGGTTGTTCGCATATGAAACGAATCAGCGTTTGATGGCGCATCTTTTCCACACAAAAATGGAGGCAAAAAATTAAGATTGGGGCCCTGAAACATTTTGCCGGTCTGGAAGGGCTTTGAAGGGGGATTAAAATTGGTATAAAGTCCATTCTCGATGGTGATATGTGCCGAAATGTGTCCATTGTTGACAAAAAATATGTGTATGATGGATAAATTCAAGAAAGTGTTTGAATTTTTGAGAAAAGAAAAAGGTGTCATAAGGGGGATTCGATCCTGGGACCTTCATGGTGTGGAGCCAGCACGCTAACCGCTTCGCCACCGCGTCTTGGGAAAAGTGTCGCTAAGGTAAGCCGTGACTCAACGTCGGAGGGGGGTAAACGCCCTTTTTTCAAAGCCAAGCACGTTTTAGCACATACAACTGCCAAATCTTGATCAAAAATGGGTTGTTCGCATATGAAACGAATCAGCGTTTGATGGCGCATCTTTTCCACACAAAATGGGGGGCAAGAAATTCAGATTGGGGCCCTGAAACATTTTGCCGGTCGGGAAGTCCTTTGAAGGGGGATTAAAATTGGTATAAAGTCCATTCTCGATGGTGATATGTGCCGAAATGTGTCCATTGTTGACAAAAAATATGTGTATGATGGATAAATTCAAGAAAGTGTTTGAATTTTTGAGAAAAGAAAAAAGTGTTTTAGGGGGGTTTCGATCCCGGGACCTTCATGGAGTGGAGCCAGCACGCTAACCGCTTCGCCACCGCGTCTTGAGGAAAGCGTCGCTAAGGTAAGCCGTGACTCAACGCCGGAGGGGAATACGCCCTTTTTTTCAAAGCCAAGCACGTTTTAGCACATAAAACTGCCAAATCTTGATCAAAAATGGGTTGTTCGCATATGAAACGAATCAGCGTTTGATGGCGCATCTTTTCCACACAAAATGGGGGGCAAGAAATTAAGATTGGGGCCCTGAAACATTTTGCCGGTCGGGAAGGGCTTTGAAGGGGGATTAAAATTGGTATAAAGTCCATTCTCGATGGTGATATGTGCCGAAATGTGTCCATTGTTGACAAAAAATATGTGTATGATGGATAAATTCAAGAAAGTGTTTGAATTTTTGAGAAAAGAAAAAAGTGTCTTAGGGGGGTTTCGATCCCGGGACTTTCATGGAGTGGAGCCAGCACGCTAACCGCTTCGCCACCGCGTCTTGAGAAAAGCGTCGCTAAGGTAAGCCGTGACTCAACGACGGAGGGGAATACGCCCTTTTTTTTTCAAAGCCAAGCACGTTTTAGCACATAAAACTGCCAAATCTTGATCAAAAATGGGTTGTTCGCATATGAAACGAATCAGCGTTTGATGGCGCATCTTTTCCACACAAAATTGGGGGCAAAAAATTAAGATTGGGGCCCTGGAACATTTTGCCGGTCGGGAAGGGCTTTATAGGGGGATTCAAATTGGTATAAAGTCCATTCTCGATGGTGATATGTGCCGAAATGTGTCCATTGTTGACAAAAAGAAAGTGTTTGAATTTTTGGGAAAAGAAAAAGGTGTCTTTGGGGGGGTTTCGATCCTGGGACCTTCATGGTGTGGAGCCAGCACGCTAACCGCTTCGCCACCGAGTCTTGAGAAAAGTGTTGCTAAGGTAAGCCGTGACTCAACGTCGGAGGGGGGTAAACGCCCTTTTTTCAAAGCCAAGCACGTTTTAGCACATAAAACTGCCAAATCTTGAGATCAAAAATGGGTTGTTCGCATATGAAACGAATCAGCGTTTGATGGCGCATCTTTTCCACACAAAATGGGGGGCAAGAAATTAAGATTGGGGCCCTGAAACATTTTGCCGGTCGGGAAGGGCTTTGAAGGGGGATTAAAATTGGTATAAAGTCCATTCTCGATGGTGATATGTGCCGAAATGTGTCCATTGTTGACAAAAAATATGTGTATGATGGATAAATTCAAGAAAGTGTTTGAATTTTTGAGAAAAGAAAAAAGTGTCTTAGGGGGTTTCGATCCCGGGACCTTCATGGAGTGGAGCCAGCACGCTAACCGCTTCGCCACCGCGTCTTGAGAAAAGCGTCGCTAAGGTAAGCCGTGAGTCAACGCCGGAGGGGAATACGCCCTTTTTTTTCAAAGCCAAGCACGTTTTAGCACATAAAACTGCCAAATCTTGATCAAAAATGGGTTGTTCGCATATGAAACGAATCAGCGTTTGATGGCGCATCTTTTCCACACAAAATTGGGGGCAAAAAATTAAGATTGGGGCCCTGGAACATTTTGCCGGTCGGGAAGGGCTTTATAGGGGGATTAAAATTGGTATAAAGTCCATTCTCGATAGTGATATGTGCCGAAATGTGTCCATTGTTGACAATAAATATGTGTATGATGGATAAGATCAAGAAAGTGTTTGAATTTTTGAGAAAAGAAAAAGGTGTCTTTGGGGGGTCTCGATCCCAGTAACTTCATGGTGTGAAGCCAGCACGCTAACCGCTTTGCCACCGCGTCTTGAAAAAACCTTCGCTATGGTAAGCCGTGACTCAACGTCGGAGGGGGGTAAACGCCCTTTTTTCAAAGCCAAGCACGTTTTAGCACATAAAACTGCCAAATCTTGATAAAAAATGGGTTGTTCGCATATGAAACGAATCAGCGTTTGATGGCGCATCTTTTCCACACAAAATTGGGGGCAAAAAATTAAGATTGGGGCCCTGAAGCATTTTGCCGTTCGGGAAGGGCTTTATAGGGTGATTAGAATTGGTATAAAGTCCATTCTCGATAGTGATATGTGCCGAAATGTGTCCATTGTTGACAAAAAATATGTGTATGATGGATAAGATCAAGAAAGTGTTTGAATTTTTGAGAAAAGAAAAAAGTGTCTAGGGGGGCTTCGATCCCGGGACCTTCATGGTGTGGAGCCAACACGCTAACCGCTTCGCCACCGCGTCTTGAAAAAAAGTTTCTCTAAGGTAAGCCGTGACTCAACGTCGGATGGGGGTAAACGCTCTTTTTTCAAAGCCAATCACATTTTAGCACATAAAACTGCCAAATCTTGATCAAAAATGGGTTGTTCGCATATGAAACGAATCAGCGTTTGATGGCGCATCTTTTCCACACAAAATTGGAGGCAAAAAATTAAGATTGGGGCCTTGAAACATTTTGTTGGTCGGGAAGGGCTTTGAAGGGGGATTAAAATTGGTATAAAGTCCATTTTCGATGGTGATATGTGCCGAAATGTGTCCATTGTTGACAAAAAATATGTGTATGATGGATAAATTCAAGAAAGTGTTTGAATTTTTGAGAAAAGAAAAAGGTGTCCTAAGGGGGTTTCGATCCTGGGACCTTCATGGTGTGGAGCCAGCACGCTAACCGCTTCGCCACCGCGTCTTGAGAAAAGTGTCGCTAAGGTAAGGCGTGACTCAACGTCGGAGGGAGGTAAACGCCCTTTTTTCAAAGCCAAGCACGTTTTAGCACATAAAACTGCCAAATCTTGATCAAAAATGGGTTGTTCGCATATGAAACGAATCAGCGTTTGATGGCGCATCTTTTCCACACAAAATGGGGGGCAAGAAATTAAGATTGGGGCCCTGAAACATTTTGCCGGTCGGGAAGGTCTTTGAAGGGGGATTAAAATTGGTATAAAGTCCATTCTCGATGGTGATATGTGCCGAAATGTGTCCATTGTTGACAATAAATATGTGTATGATGGATAAG
Source organism: Lottia scabra (assembly GCA_029955415.1). Taxonomy (NCBI): domain Eukaryota; kingdom Metazoa; phylum Mollusca; class Gastropoda; family Lottiidae; genus Lottia; species Lottia scabra. The sequence continues at coordinate 7,265,851 of JARJEI010000015.1, forward strand.
ATCAAGAAAGTGTTTGAATTTTTGAGAAAAGAAAAAGGTGTCTTTGGGGGGTCTCGATCCCAGTAACTTCATGGTGTGAAGCCAGCACGCTAACCGCTTTGCCACCGCGTCTTGAAAAAACCTTCGCTATGGTAAGCCGTGACTCAACGTCGGAGGGGGGTAAACGCCCTTTTTTCAAAGCCAAGCACGTTTTAGCACATAAAACTGCCAAATCTTGATAAAAAATGGGTTGTTCGCATATGAAACGAATCAGCGTCTGATGGCGCATCTTTTCTACACAAAATTGGGGGCAAAAAATTAAGATTGGGGCCCTGAAGCATTTTGCCGTTCGGGAAGGGCTTTATAGGGTGATTAGAATTGGTATAAAGTCCATTCTCGATAGTGATATGTGCCGAAATGTGTCCATTGTTGACAAAAAATATGTGTATGATGGATAAGATCAAGAAAGTGTTTGAATTTTTGAGAAAAGAAAAAAGTGTCTAGGGGGGCTTCGATCCCGGGACCTTCATGGTGTGGAGCCAACACGCTAACCGCTTCGCCACCGCGTCTTGAAAAAAAGTTTCTCTAAGGTAAGCCGTGACTCAACGTCGGATGGGGGTAAACGCCCTTTTTTCAAAGCCAATCACATTTTAGCACATAAAACTGCCAAATCTTGATCAAAAATGGGTTGTTCGCATATGAAACGAATCAGCGTTTGATGGCGCATCTTTTCCACACAAAATTGGAGGCAAAAAATTAAGATTGGGGCCTTGAAACATTTTGTTGGTCGGGAAGGGCTTTGAAGGGGGATTAAAATTGGTATAAAGTCCATTTTCGATGGTGATATGTGCCGAAATGTGTCCATTGTTGACAAAAAATATGTGTATGATGGATAAATTCAAGAAAGTGTTTGAATTTTTGAGAAAAGAAAAAGGTGTCCTAAGGGGGTTTCGATCCTGGGACCTTCATGGTGTGGAGCCAGCACGCTAACCGCTTCGCCACCGCTTCTTGAGAAAAGTGTCGCTAAGGTAAGGCGTGACTCAACGTCGGAGGGGGGTAAACGCCCTTTTTTCAAAGCCAAGCACGTTTTAGCACATAAAACTGCCAAATCTTGATCAAAAATGGGTTGTTCGCATATGAAACGAATCAGCGTTTGATGGCGCATCTTTTCCACACAAAATGGGGGGCAAGAAATTAAGATTGGGGCCCTGAAACATTTTGCCGGTCGGGAAGGGCTTTGAAGGGGGATTAAAATTGGTATAAAGTCCATTCTCGATGGTGATATGTGCCGAAATGTGTCCATTGTTGACAAAAAATATGTGTATGATGGATAAATTCAAGAAAGTGTTTGAATTTTTGAGAAAAGAAAAAAGTGTCTTAGGGGGGTTTCGATCCAGGGACCTTCATGGAGTGGAGCCAACACGCTAACCGCTTCGCCACCGCGTCTTGAGAAAAGCGTCGCTAAGGTAAGCCGTGACTCAACGCCGGAGGGGAATACGCCCTTTTTTTTCAAAGCCAAGCACGTTTTAGCACATAAAACTGCCAAATCTTGATCAAAAATGGGTTGTTCGCATATGAAACGAATCAGCGTTTGATGGCGCATCTTTTCCACACAAAATTGGGGGCAAAAAATTAAGATTGGGGCCCTGGAACATTTTGCCGGTCGGGAAGGGCTTTATAGGGGGATTAAAATTGGTATAAAGTCCATTCTCGATAGTGATATGTGCCGAAATGTGTCCATTGTTGACAATAAATATGTGTATGATGGATAAGATCAAGAAAGTGTTTGAATTTTTGAGAAAAGAAAAAGGTGTCTTTGGGGGGTCTCGATCCCAGTAACTTCATGGTGTGAAGCCAGCACGCTAACCGCTTTGCCACCGCGTCTTGAAAAAACCTTCGCTATGGTAAGCCGTGACTCAACGTCGGAGGGGGGTAAACGCCCTTTTTTCAAAGCCAAGCACGTTTTAGCACATAAAACTGCCAAATCTTGATAAAAAATGGGTTGTTCGCATATGAAACGAATCAGCGTCTGATGGCGCATCTTTTCTACACAAAATTGGGGGCAAAAAATTAAGATTGGGGCCCTGAAGCATTTTGCCGTTCGGGAAGGGCTTTATAGGGTGATTAGAATTGGTATAAAGTCCATTCTCGATAGTGATATGTGCCGAAATGTGTCCATTGTTGACAAAAAATATGTGTATGATGGATAAGATCAAGAAAGTGTTTGAATTTTTGAGAAAAGAAAAAAGTGTCTAGGGGGGCTTCGATCCCGGGACCTTCATGGTGTGGAGCCAACACGCTAACCGCTTCGCCACCGCGTCTTGAAAAATAGTTTCTCTGAGGTAAGCCGTGACTCAACGTCGGATGGGGGTAAACGCCCTTTTTTCAAAGCCAATCACATTTTAGCACATAAAACTGCCAAATCTTGATCAAAAATGGGTTGTTCGCATATGAAACGAATCAGCGTTTGATGGCGCATCTTTTCCACACAAAATTGGAGGCAAAAAATTAAGATTGGGGCCTTGAAACATTTTGTTGGTCGGGAAGGGCTTTGAAGGGGGATTAAAATTGGTATAAAGTCCATTTTCGATGGTGATATGTGCCGAAATGTGTCCATTGTTGACAAAAAATATGTGTATGATGGATAAATTCAAGAAAGTGTTTGAATTTTTGAGAAAAGAAAAAGGTGTCCTAAGGGGGTTTCGATCCTGGGACCTTCGTGGTGTGGAGCCAGCACGCTAACCGCTTCGCCACCGCGTCTTGAGAAAAGTGTCGCTAAGGTAAGGCGTGACTCAACGTCGGAGGGGGGTAAACGCCCTTTTTTCAAAGCCAAGCACGTTTTAGCACATAAAACTGCCAAATCTTGATCAAAAATGGGTTGTTCGCATATGAAACGAATCAGCGTTTGATGGCGCATCTTTTCCACACAAAATTGGAGGCAAAAAATTAAGATTGGGGCCTTGAAACATTTTGTTGGTCGGGAAGGGCTTTGAAGGGGGATTAAAATTGGTATAAAGTCCATTTTCGATGGTGATATGTGCCGAAATGTGTCCATTGTTGACAAAAAATATGTGTATGATGGATAAATTCAAGAAAGTGTTTGAATTTTTGAGAAAAGAAAAAGGTGTCCTAAGGGGGTTTCGATCCTGGGACCTTCATGGTGTGGAGCCAGCACGCTAACCGCTTCGCCACCGCTTCTTGAGAAAAGTGTCGCTAAGGTAAGGCGTGACTCAACGTCGGAGGGGGGTAAACGCCCTTTTTTCAAAGCCAAGCACGTTTTAGCACATAAAACTGCCAAATCTTGATCAAAAATGGGTTGTTCGCATATGAAACGAATCAGCGTTTGATGGCGCATCTTTTCCACACAAAATGGGGGGCAAGAAATTAAGATTGGGGCCCTGAAACATTTTGCCGGTCGGGAAGGGCTTTGAAGGGGGATTAAAATTGGTATAAAGTCCATTCTCGATGGTGATATGTGCCGAAATGTGTCCATTGTTGACAAAAAATATGTGTATGATGGATAAATTCAAGAAAGTGTTTGAATTTTTGAGGAAAGAAAAAGGTGTCTTAGGGGGGTTTCGATCCAGGGACCTTCATGGAGTGGAGCCAACACGCTAACCGCTTCGCCACCGCGTCTTGAGAAAAGCGTCGCTAAGGTAAGCCGTGACTCAACGCCGGAGGGGAATACGCCCTTTTTTTTCAAAGCCAAGCACGTTTTAGCACATAAAACTGCCAAATCTTGATCAAAAATGGGTTGTTCGCATATGAAACGAATCAGCGTTTGATGGCGCATCTTTTCCACACAAAATTGGGGGCAAAAAATTAAGATTGGGGCCCTGGAACATTTTGCCGGTCGGGAAGGGCTTTATTGGGGGATTAAAATTGGTATAAAGTCCATTCTCGATAGTGATATGTGCCGAAATGTGTCCATTGTTGACAATAAATATGTGTATGATGGATAAGATCAAGAAAGTGTTTGAATTTTTGAGAAAAGAAAAAGGTGTCTTTGGGGGGTCTCGATCCCAGTAACTTCATGGTGTGAAGCCAGCACGCTAACCGCTTTGCCACCGCGTCTTGAAAAAACCTGCGCTATGGTAAGCCGTGACTCAACGTCGGAGGGGGGTAAACGCCCTTTTTTCAAAGCCAAGCACGTTTTAGCACATAAAACTGCCAAATCTTGATAAAAAATGGGTTGTTCGCATATGAAACGAATCAGCGTCTGATGGCGCATCTTTTCTACACAAAATTGGGGGCAAAAAATTAAGATTGGGGCCCTGAAGCATTTTGCCGTTCGGGAAGGGCTTTATAGGGTGATTAGAATTGGTATAAAGTCCATTCTCGATAGTGATATGTGCCGAAATGTGTCCATTGTTGACAAAAAATATGTGTATGATGGATAAGATCAAGAAAGTGTTTGAATTTTTGAGAAAAGAAAAAAGTGTCTAGGGGGGCTTCGATCCCGGGACCTTCATGGTGTGGAGCCAACACGCTAACCGCTTCGCCACCGCGTCTTGAAAAAAAGTTTCTCTAAGGTAAGCCGTGACTCAACGTCGGATGGGGGTAAACGCCCTTTTTTCAAAGCCAATCACATTTTAGCACATAAAACTGCCAAATCTTGATCAAAAATGGGTTGTTCGCATATGAAACGAATCAGCGTTTGATGGCGCATCTTTTCCACACAAAATTGGAGGCAAAAAATTAAGATTGGGGCCTTGAAACATTTTGTTGGTCGGGAAGGGCTTTGAAGGGGGATTAAAATTGGTATAAAGTCCATTTTCGATGGTGATATGTGCCGAAATGTGTCCATTGTTGACAAAAAATATGTGTATGATGGATAAATTCAAGAAAGTGTTTGAATTTTTGAGAAAAGAAAAAGGTGTCCTAAGGGGGTTTCGATCCTGGGACCTTCATGGTGTGGAGCCAGCACGCTAACCGCTTCGCCACCGCGTCTTGAGAAAAGTGTCGCTAAGGTAAGGCGTGACTCAACGTCGGAGGGGGGTAAACGCCCTTTTTTCAAAGCCAAGCACGTTTTAGCACATAAAACTGCCAAATCTTGATCAAAAATGGGTTGTTCGCATATGAAACGAATCAGCGTTTGATGGCGCATCTTTTCCACACAAAATTGGAGGCAAAAAATTAAGATTGGGGCCTTGAAACATTTTGTTGGTCGGGAAGGGCTTTGAAGGGGGATTAAAATTGGTATAAAGTCCATTTTCGATGGTGATATGTGCCGAAATGTGTCCATTGTTGACAAAAAATATGTGTATGATGGATAAATTCAAGAAAGTGTTTGAATTTTTGAGAAAAGAAAAAGGTGTCCTAAGGGGGTTTCGATCCTGGGACCTTCATGGTGTGGAGCCAGCACGCTAACCGCTTCGCCACCGCGTCTTGAGAAAAGTGTCGCTAAGGTAAGGCGTGACTCAACGTCGGAGGGGGGTAAACGCCCTTTTTTCAAAGCCAAGCACGTTTTAGCACATAAAACTGCCAAATCTTGATCAAAAATGGGTTGTTCGCATATGAAACGAATCAGCGTTTGATGGCGCATCTTTTCCACACAAAATGGGGGGCAAGAAATTAAGATTGGGGCCCTGAAACATTTTGCCGGTCGGGAAGGGCTTTGAAGGGGGATTAAAATTGGTATAAAGTCCATTCTCGATGGTGATATGTGCCGAAATGTGTCCATTGTTGACAAAAAATATGTGTATGATGGATAAATTCAAGAAAGTGTTTGAATTTTTGAGAAAAGAAAAAAGTGTCTTAGGGGGGTTTCGATCCAGGGACCTTCATGGAGTGGAGCCAACACGCTAACCGCTTCGCCACCGCGTCTTGAGAAAAGCGTCGCTAAGGTAAGCCGTGACTCAACGCCGGAGGGGAATACGCCCTTTTTTTTTCAAAGCCAAGCACGTTTTAGCACATAAAACTGCCAAATCTTGATCAAAAATGGGTTGTTCGCATATGAAACGAATCAGCGTTTGATGGCGCATCTTTTCCACACAAAATTGGGGGCAAAAAATTAAGATTGGGGCCCTGGAACATTTTGCCGGTCGTGAAGGGCTTTATAGGGGGATTCAAATTGGTATAAAGTCCATTCTCGATAGTGATATGTGCCGAAATGTGTCCATTGTTGACAATAAATATGTGTATGATGGATAAGATCAAGAAAGTGTTTGAATTTTTGAGAAAAGAAAAAAGTGTCTTAGGGGGGTTTCGATCCCGGGACCTTCATGGAGTGGAGCCAGCACGCTATCCGCTTCGCCACCGCGTCTTGAGAAAATCGTCGCTAAGGTAAGCCGTGACTCAACGCCGGAGGGGAATACGCCCTTTTTTCAAAGCCAAGCACGTTTTAGCACATAAAACTGCCAAATCTTGATCAAAAATGGGTTGTTCGCATATGAAACAAATCAGCGTTTGATGGCGCATCTTTTCCACACAAAATGGGGGGCAAGAAATTAAGATTGGGGCCCTGAAACATTTTGCCGGTCGGGAAGGGCTTTGAAGGGGGATTAAAATTGGTATAAAGTCCATTCTCGATAATGATATGTGCCGAAATGTGTCCATTGTTGACAAAAAATATGTGTATGATGGATAAGATCAAGAAAGTGTTTGAATTTTTGAGAAAAGAAAAAAGTGTCTTAGGGGGGTCTCGATCTCAGTATCTTCATGGTGTGAAGCCAGCACGCTAACCGCTTCGCCACCGCGTCTTGAAAAGAGCTTCGCTAAGGTAAGCCGTGACTCAACGTCGGAGGGGGGTAAACGCCCTTTTTTCAAAGCCAAGCACGTTTTAGCACATAAAACTGCCAAATCTTGATAAAAAATGGGTTGTTCGCATATGAAACGAATCAGCGTTTGATGGCGCATCTTTTCCACACAAAATTGGAGGCAAAAAATTAAGATTGGGGCCCTGAAACATTTTGCCGGTCGGGAAGGGCTTTGAAGGGGGATTAAAATTGGTAAAAAGTCCATTCTCGATGGTGATATGTGCCGAAATGTGTCCATTGTTGACAAAAAATATGTGTATGATGGATAAATTCAAGAAAGTGTTTGAATTTTTGAGAAAAGAAAAAAGTGTCTTAGGGAGTGTCGATCCCGGGACCTTCATGATGTGGAGCCAGCACGCTAACCGCTTCGCCACCGCGTCTTGAGAAAAGCGTCGCTAAGGTAAGCCGTGACTCAACGTCGGAGGGGGGTAAACGCCCTTTTTTCAAAGCCAAGCACGTTTTAGCACATAAAACTGCCAAATCTTGATCAAAAATGGGTTGTTCGCATATGAAACGAATCAGCGTTTGATGGCGCATCTTTTCCACACAATATTAGGGGGAAAAAATTAAGATTGCAAGCTTAAAGGGGCCCTGAAACATTTTGCCGGTTGGGAAGGGCTTTGAAAGGGGATTAAAATTGGTATAAAGTCTATTCTCGATGGTGATATGTGCCGAAATGTGTCCAGTTTTAGTCTGTCTGCAGGTAGAGCGGCACACTTTTAAGACAGTCTGCACGTAGAACCGCACCCCTTTTAGTCTGTCTGCAGGTAGTGTAGCGCCCCTTTTAGTCTGTCTACAGAAAGAATCGTGCACCTTGTAGTTTGTCTACTGGTAGAACTGCGCCCCTTTTAGTATATCTACAGACACACATTTAAGCCAGTCTGCAGGTAGAACGGCACCCCTTTTAGTTTGTTTGCAGGTAGTGTAGCGCCTCTTTTAGTCTGTCTGCAGGAAGAACCGCACACCTTTTAGTCTGTCTGCAGGTAGTGTCGCGCCCCTTGTAGTATGTCTGCAGGTACAACCGCGCCCCTTTTAGTATGTCTGCAGGAAGAACCGTGCATCTTTTAGTCTGTCTGCAGGTAGTGTAGCGCCCCTTTCAGTATGTCTACTGGGAAAATTGTTGGTAGAACTGCATCCCTTCTTGTCTGTCTTCAGGTAGAACCGCGCTCCTTTTATCTCACCCCTTTTAGTCTCTTCAGGAAGAACCGCACACCTTAAAGTCAGTCTGCAGGTAGAACCACGCCCCTTTTAATCTGTCAGCAGGTAGAACCACACCCCTTTTAGTCTGTCTACATGAAGAATCGTGTACCTTTTAGTCTGTCTACTGGTAGTGTAGCGCCCCTTTTAGTCTGTCTACTAGTAGAACTGCGCCCCTTTTAGTATGTTTATTGTTTGCAGCTAATAATGCAGGTAGAAAGCGAAACCTTTAAGTCAGGTAGAAATACACCCCCTTTAGTCTGTCTGCAGGTAGTGTAGCGCACCTTTTAGTCTGTCTGCAGGAAGAACCGCGCACCTTTTAGTCTGTCTACAGGTAGTGTCGCACCCCTTTTAGTCGGTCTGCCGGTAGAACCACACCCCTTTTAGTATGTCTGCAGGTAGAATCTCGCCTCTTTTAGTCTGTCTGCAGGTAGAACCGCGAACCATTTAGTCTGTCTACTGATAGAACCGCGCCCATTTTAGTTAGTCTGCAGGAAGAACCGCGCACCTTTAATCTGTCTTACGCTAGTGTCGCGCCCTTTTAGTCTGTCTAGGCTACAGGGAAAATTGTAGGTAGAACCTTTTAGTATGTCTGCAGGTAGAACCTCGCCCCGTTTAGTCTGTCTTCAGGTAAACATCAGGTAGAACTGTATTCCTACTAGACTGTCTTCAGGCAGAACTGCGCCCCTTTTAGTCTGTCTGCGGGTAGTGTAGCGCCCCTTTTAGTCTGCAGGTAGAACTACACGTAGAACCACGCACCTTTTAGTCCGTCTGCAGATAGAACCGCCACCCTTTTATTCTGCATGCGCAGGTAAATTTTATTTGAATTTGAATTTGAGGTATTCTCTTTGTGGGGTTGAGGTCAGCCCAATTAACAGGTTATATTGTTTAAAAAAAAACTTATTTAATAACAATAACAAGTTATCAATAATAAACAAATTGTAAACGATCAACGTTATAGTAAAATCATGATAAATAATGGAATGCAACTTTGCCATCATGTTTGTCAATTCTTTAAACCTCTTGTAAGGTACGAGATATAAATCCCAATCTTTGCCTCAGTATTTCTTTCTGTTTTTTTAAATTTTCCTCTAAACTCTGAGCATCAGCTATCAATTGATCTAATCTGGATGCACAGAAAGATTCAAAATTCTCACTGTCTCTGTAAGCAGAAAAATACGAAAAAGAAATAGGTAGTAGATCATTTTCTGTCAAAATTTTCATTTTTACACTCATATGGTCCAGTTTGGCTGGTAAAGATAATAATAATACAATAAATAATAATAATACCGTACCGTTTTTAATATAAATTTGAAAAGGGGGGAAGGGAAATTGTTATTATAGATGAGATGAAGGAACAATTGTAATAGGAGGTGAGAGACAGAAAGTCGGGAATTTGATCACCGTCATGTGTACAAGGTCGTCAACCTGACAAACCACGGTCAACCCGGCCGAATATGGAAGGATGTTATCACAGGTCACACCATGTAAGCACTGGAAGTTAAACATAGTATCATTACAGCGTTTTTTTCGGGAAGTATTTGACCAGGTGATTATAAAATGCAGATCATGGTATCACCAGACCAGGTGAGCATAGAATGTAGACCATAATATCAGCAGATCAACTGGGTGTAGAATATAGATCATAGTATCAATCAACAGAACAAGTGGGTATAGAATGTAGACCATAATATCAGCAAATCAACTGCGAGTATACAATGCAGGAATATGAGAGTATCTATGCTTCTAGCTATAATAAAACCCGGATAATTTTTCAGTCTGTCAAAGTATTTTAACTCAACAGAAAACTTGTATACTTACCCAAATTCTCTGCACCATTCTAATGTGACCATTTTAAATTCTTCAGCTTTATCTGAAATAAAGACTTCTTCATAAATTCATCCTAAACAATTGTTACAGATATTTTGAATGCTAAACATGCCCTTTCAGTTCTGACATTATTGATAAACTAGGTGATAAAGATGAAAATAATTAGATCAGTAAAATATTAAATTATATATCACTAAGTAAGAAATATGTATGCTAATCATAAAACTGTTCTGAGCAAAAATATCTCATTACATGGCATTGAATCTATCCAAAGCAGAAAACAGGGGTGTAAAGTTCCCTTTTACTTCATATCTGACACCTACCTCTAAGTAAATCAACAGCTGTTTCATACTGAGTAGTATTAGTTATCAATGGATCTTCTTCATTATATAGCTGTTGATTGGTAGGTTCGTCATTATAGGGCACGTAGTATTCAGCATAACCACCTAAACCAATAGAACATAATATATAACATATCTCAGATTTAAGTTTGGAATTATTTACTTATTTGTGAGCAGAATTTCATCAGGGCAATTTAAGTAAGCTCGTGGTCATTGTGAGAGGATTGAAGAAAGTAATGCACTTTAGATGAAATCTTTAAGAGATAATAAATAAAAAAGGGTACCGGTAAGTTACCTTCACCAGATTGCAGTGTCATGTCATATTTATTGGATGATTTGGGTATATCGGGTGTTGCTGGAGTTACAAATCCATCTTCCTGAAACAGTGAACAGCCTACCTAAGAGGTTTTCTACAAATCATTGCATTATTTAGTTTATTCATTAACCACACGTATCATAGTTCTATGCATTTATGAAGAGGGTGTATAACTTAAGTCTCTAGAAAGTCAGGATTCAGTTTCGAAGGGTAACAGTTAACGGCTAAATAGAAGCCTTTAATACACTTTAGCAGTTTAAATAACTAAAAAAACTAGGCCTACTGCAAAATATTTAATTAAAACAAAACTTGCATCTAATTTGCGTTTTCTAGAATTTTTATCAGTTTGTTGAACATCATTATTTATGACTTCTGTACAAGTTGAAGCTATGTATTCTGAATTATTGTTACAATTTGTTTCGCTGGACTCTGTTTGTATATTAAAACTACCATATCCTTCTTGGCCTAAACTGAACGAGTTTTAAATGGAGTAATAAGCAATTATTAAATAATAAAAAAGCAGGTATTAACGAATACAAAATAACTCATTGCCAATACAATGATACATTGCCAGTAGCAACAAATATACTCTTCAAATGAGAAAGTGCCATTGCTGCTCGTAATAACACACGTGTTACCGATACGTAGGCTACAATTATATAAATGCCAACTTATATAGATATAGATATATACTTGTAATCCAAAGAAAATGGCCTATTTGTCCCAAATAGATCTTTATTTCAAATAATAAATAAGCATTTAAGCTTACAAAGCCATGTTATCTATATCAGTTGTGTGTTCAGATTCTTTTACTTCGTAACTGATGTCGATAATATTAGATTCACTATTTTGGTTAATGTTAGTTGATTGACTTGTGCCCCTCTCCTCTTGAACAATTAATTCTGTAGATTCCTGCAAATAAATCTGTTTGAAGTTAAATTTAAATTTCAGGGCTGCTATTCTATGGCCATACCCATAATAGTCCATGTTGATTATTTTCTTTTTACTCTTAAGGACTACCGTACCGTTGTTCCCAAAAAACAAAATATTCAAAAGTTTCAAAGTGGTTGTTTTTTTTTATTTGGCAAAATGGAAGGGTTACATTTTCCGCAACACTATCAATAATATCATGTTTAATTGAAGGATAGGCCTGTATCACTGTAGGTTTGTTTGAGGAGGGACAGTAACCGTAGGGTAGGCCGAAGAGTAGGCCGTAGGCGGTAAAGACTAAGCTAAGAGCATTTAAATTGCATTTTAATTGGTAATGCCTCGATAGGCCTAATGGCGTAATGGTAATCTAGGCTAGGCAAGTAGGCCTATTTCTATTAGGATAATGGTCAATTCAAGATTGTAAATGTAAACTGCTGCTTCCGAGTTCCCGTGGCCTCACGATTACAACGACTCGTAGGCCTACCATTATTTTATAACCAAAAAGCTAAAAAAAGCAGACGATACTTTTCATTGGTATATATATGTAGTATTGCCAGATTTCAGTATGACCATAGCCAGATTTGTTTGGATTTTGAAATTTTCTCCAACTAACCAGAAACAGACTGAACCTAGACCACTACTGTAAAGTCAATGTATATGATTTTTTGCCAATCTAGGCCGTTTAAAACTTTGTTATTGTTCCATAGATTAATTTTGGCAACGCTGTTGAATTCGACATGCGCATTGTGATATTGATAATGAAAACACTTCCGGATTGTGAAGGTAAACTCAAACAAATACAAAATTATGTAAAAACTCTCCTTTTAATGAATGTTTCCTTGTTGTAGCGGTGTTGATTTGTAAAATCATTTTTTTCTTACCCATTTCTAAATCAGGCTATGCAAGAATATGTGAAAATTAACGTGTACAGCCCATCTATATTATGACTAATATTATAACTACCGTGGCCGTGTCGTAATCAAATACGTAGCCCCTCACTTCACAGTCTACTGGCGATGTTCTCAGTCTTTACTGTGGCAAAGCTGCCTGCAATATGTAGACAAACGTTATGATCAAATTGTGAACATACTGTGTGTCGATATTGCCAAATTTTGCGCATAATGCATAGACCAACATACCGGTACCCACATTAGCCTAAGCCTAAAGGGGAATGTTCAGCATTTTCGATGGTCGATTTAAGTCTTAAATACTTCTATATAACCTCCAGAAGTACTAGAACTGCACGAAAATCATGTAATTCCTTCTATTATATCTGTACCTTAACATTTATCCTTCATTTTCTGTATACATGTGTTTTCTATATACCGTAACGCATAGTCTTACTAAACGACGAGTCATATTTTTGACACTGATAATTATGGGTACACATGTGTTTGAAGGCTTAAATTTGTGTTGTGAGCAACATTAGGTATAAAATAAGCTAAAAAAATTCCAGATTCTGAGACTAAGAAATAAAAACATATCCCTTTAATAGACTAATAAAGTCCATTGAAGTCACCACCTAGATATGTTTATTAATGATTTAATCTCTATTTGCAAGTATTTGAGAAGGTGCCTAGCCAACCCGTCTGCATGTCAACTAGTCTACAGTTAACTCATCTACAACACTGAGTTAACTCGTCGACAAACCTTAAGATGACTCGTCTACAATATTAAGATGACTCCTCCAAAAAATTAAGAGGCATCGTCTACACAAAAAACGTTATTAGATATTATATTTTTATGAAATGGATGTTTTTTTTTTTACTTACGATTAGTCTTGTAATTCTAGTTTCAATTTGATTATGATAGCTAAAGATCGATAATCTCTCAAAGTATGGTGAGCCATCATTCGATTAACAGAGTATTATTTCGATAGTGAGGGATCAATCATCGGGATCAGCGGCACATATCTATTAACTCAGTAAATATTGTAGACGAGTCAACTTGTGTAGAATTTGTGAAGACGAGTTAACCAATCAAATTGTGTAGATGAGTTGACTGGTATTCGTTGAGAAATGCTGATTTAACAGTCAACAGCCATTTCGTTCAAAGACCGTTTTTAAACTGATATTATTTAAATTTTCATATACCATTAACTTTGTTTGTAGCTCTTAAGCCTTTAATATTGTCTTAAAAGTTTAGTTCAATCTGTTTTGAACTGAGAATGAAAAGTTATAATTATTTTTTTCTATATATACTTTATCTTTCAGGATTTTTTGATAGACAGTGAAAATGAATGTTGGTGTAGCTCATAGTGATACCAATCCAACACATTCCTATTTAAACAGTAAAGGAATATGGTTGACATACCTATTGATTATATTTATGGGCCATCTTGTGTTATTAAGTATACCCTCTTTTAGTGTTGCTTTTGCTTGGACTCTTACCAATGTTCTTCATGATTTGGTATGTTGTTTTTTTAACATTTCTATATAAAAAGATAAGTTTATAATCACGTTAAAACATGTCAAATCCTTTTTCCTTTGGTGGATTTACTGATTTGAATGTTATTTTATGTTAATGTAGATTTTTATCCGCCCTCATCTCTCTATGAGGACGTATATTGTAGTCACCCCTGTCCGTCCGTCTGTCGGTCCGTCAACATTTGCTCGTAAACGCTCTAAAACCTAGAGTTTTTGACGGAATCAAATGAAATTTGATATGTGTATACATATTCATAAAACGAAGATCAAGTTCGAATTTGAGCTATTTTCGATCGTTAGAAGCAGAGTTATTGCCCTTGCCCCAAATCAGTCAGTCCGTCCATCAACATTTGCTTGTAAACGCTCTAAAAACTATAGTTTTTGACGGAATCAAACGAAATTTGATATGTGTATATATATTCAGAAAGCGAAGATCAAGTTCGAATTTGAGCTATTTTCGATCTTTACAAGCAGAGTTATTGCCCTTGCCCCAAATCTTAAATATGCTATTACTCTCTTAGTTTTCAACCGATTTTGATGAAACTTAAAATGGATGTTATTGGACCTAAATCGAAAGGTTTGAGAAAGTTTAGTTTTCTCCTGATAATTTTTTCCTTTTTCGACTTTTTCGTTAGGCGTATATGGCCGTGGTCCACTATCTTTATGTTTTGTTTTTGTTCTTGTAGTCAATGTTCATTATGTTACACATTACAAAGGGAACCCCTTGGGTTACAGCTGACCAAGGGGATGCTAGAAGGCAAACACAATGGGAGCAGATAGATTTTGGTCAACAATTTACAGATACTAAGAAATTTCTTACTTGTGTTCCTATTGCATTGTAAGTAATTAATTTATTTCTATGTATATTGTGTGAACTATGGATATTGGTGTATCAGTGTCATTGTACACTGCATGATGCTGGCTAAGTATTTAACATAATTCATTCTTTCTTGCTGTATATCAGTTACAATAATTGAATATACCTTTACTATTTCTTTTTATTTCAGATTCATGCTGGCAAGTTTTTACACGAAGTATGATTCTTTCCATTTTATTGTAAACTTCTCATTTCTCCTATTGAGTCTCATTCCTAAATTGCCTCAGTTACATGGTGTAAGATTGTTTGGTATAAATAAGTATTGAAAGATAGAAATATGAGAGAATGAATGAACGTTACTGAATGAATTAAGAATATTAACGGTGCTTTGAATAATAAACAGAAGTTAAACTGAAAATTTAAAATTGGGAAAACTAACACCATTAAAACTCTTGAAAAACACTTTACATTTAACAATTTTGAATTTTGTCCACAAAATAAGGCTGTTCAAACTTGTTGACTCTACTTACTTACTTTCTTATTTAAATTAAGAAAGTGTGAAGAAACAAATATATGTTTATATAATTGTAATTTTGAGTAATCAATAGCAAAAAGCTAAACCCTTAGCCTTAAAAATGAATAATAATGATGATGAATGATTGTTTTTTAATGTCATAAATGTCAGTTTTCATGTTTTTTCTGGCTATGAATGTTTAGTCATATTTGAATACATGTCTGGCATGATATTGATATACAACTAGATGGTGATAACATATTTATGTTAATTGTGTATCTATGTATTGATTTAATGAAATTCTAAAATTCTAAATTCACTTTACATTATTGGTAACAATTAACCCCTTAAATTTACCAATAATTACAAATGCTATAAAAGATTTTTTAAAGATTGTATAGAAATTTTGGACCTTGATATGTAATAGAGAGGCTAAGTAAGAGACAGCAAGTTTTGAGTCAACCTTCAATAAAAATGAAGGTGTTTATATACTAATTATAAACTCAATTATTATCAATAATATAAAATCATCTAATGGCATTCCATAGTCTTAAGATTTCAGAGTATCTTGAGTTGTTCTATGGGGAAAAGACTTGTATGGCAACAATAAAAAGACTTTGACAGACATTTCAGGTGGTTAACATATTACTTCTTTATTAATAAATAACTGTGGGGTATTAAATTTGTATAACTTTTGAATAAGTGTATTAAGGACTTTCTGATAAATGTTTCGCCATCGAAAAAAAATTGCTGGAATATTGACTTCCAGTTCAATACTTGTCATTTAACCTATATAAGCTTATAGTTGCATGGAGTATGTAAACAAAACACCTTCTTTAAGAAGTCTGCTTTAACTGTCAATTTTGCCATTTTTGAGAACATATTTTTCATTATCAGAATTGTTTTGCTTGAATGGATATTTATATACAAGGATAAATGCTGACATAACAAGCACTACAGTTTCTAGTAAGGATTGCACAGCTTGCAAACTGCTATAGACCTTGATAGCGCAAATGACGTCATCCATTTATAACATGCGACGACAGATAGCGAGAAAATGGGCTAAAAACTGCTTTTTCGATCCTTTTCTCAGAAATATGTGAAGAAACACTTCATCTTTAAGTATTTTTAGAAAGCGTTATTAATTTTAATTTTAATAATGTAAAATTTGATTAGTTTCGAGCTAGTGGGATCGAAGAAGGTGTTTAAGACCTCTAGATGGTCATTTTGCTGAAGTGGCAAGACTTGCTTTTGTTTGTTTGCATTATGAGCCTGGATATGGATCCAAGATGGCCGACGCATGAATAAGGTCTATCAGGTCTATCGTCGCTTTAGTTCTTTATTTAATTAATTTGGTATTATTTTTTAACCAATTTTTGTGCTTAAGGTTTAAGGAAATTTTATTGTTTAAAGATTGGTTCTTCAACTTAACAAACAACATCGAAATTTATTTTAATTCTTAAATAATGTAGAGCTGGCTTCCTGTCCTCTATTAGATTGATAAATTTTAATAAAAAGTTGATATGGAAATGTAATTTAAGGAAGTCATCACTTTAAAATGATTTAGTCATAAAAAATTGTCAATATTACTTGGCAGTGGCATTCAGTATGTGACATTCAATTTATGACATCTATTAGTAATATATTCACTGTAATAACTTGTGAGTCTTGATACCAAATCAATGTAAATATAATTTATCTTAAACATTCTAAGAATCATAGTCCTTTAATTTTCAACTCATTTATAATTATAATTACATCTAGTCTATTTCTAACTTTTAGTTTAGCAGATCATTAAAGTGATACCACCTCTTAAAATAATCAACAAAATTAAATTCTCAAAC
This sequence comes from Lottia scabra, assembly GCA_029955415.1. Lineage (NCBI taxonomy): Eukaryota > Metazoa > Mollusca > Gastropoda > Lottiidae > Lottia > Lottia scabra. Next base: position 7,282,803 of record JARJEI010000015.1, read on the forward strand.
ATTAAGAGTTAATATTCATAAACAGTGTGTCAGAAGTGTACAACCTGAGTAATTCTCTATAAAACTTAAACTAAGAGTTTAAAAGAAAAATGTTTAAAATATTTTTTAAGTGTTTTTCAACAATGATATAAAGTAGTTGTCTGGATTTATCGGATCATACAGGTAATCTGTTGTATGTTTATGACACCAGATAAGTTGCCTAATGAAATTAAACTCTTTTTGACCAAGTTTGACAATTTTGATACTTTGATCATTCTAAGAGGTAGTATTTTTTTAAGATTGCTTTCTTTAAATACATTTAACTTTGTCATGACGAATAAATGAAGAATAGTTCAGTTTAGGTTGTATTTATTGTTATGATTATCATTTTCTTCTTCATATCCCCTATATTAAGTCTTCTATTAAATTGCCTTGTATAAGACTAATGATGTATGTATTATGTAATAATTGGTATGTTGAAATGAGCTGTTTTTATTAGGTTTCTTTAGGAACTATAAATGCTTGGTACATGGAATTAACACACATGAAGATGTCAACCATTTAAACTAAGTCTTCAAATCAAATATTTGGCTTTCAAAGTTTCAAAACTATTATTTTAAATAGTTTGAATGCGTAAATTTCCATGTTATTACCATATATAGTTACAAATGAGGTATTGTCTTTATTCTTTTGAAACTATTATTCATTATGTGGTTTGCTTTAAAAAGAAACTGGGAAAAAAGATTTGTTATTGTAACATATTGTTATTTTAATGTATTGTCCAAACCTATTTAAATGCTAATGTAGATGTTAAGCTTTGTGTTTATTCTGTGGTAACTGGCAGAAGAAACTATATTCTATAAGTGTCCTATCAACTGTCAAAGACTAGGAATACTGTACTAGTCGGTAAGGGAAATCTGAGTGTACTAATTAATAGAAAGGATTATAAATACATGTTTCATTAAGGGATCTATTGTTATTTTATATAAAAAAACTTATTTATGTACATACATTTATCTTTTGTTAATTTATTTAGGTGTTTCTTAACAAGCTAGCTAAAAGATTGGGACGAATGGGCCGAATGGGCAGGGTGCTAGAAACTTGCTTAGTAGATTTCTTGATTGTTATGTGTTAAAAATTATACACATCATACCTTCAATGTTTAAATTGATTAGATGACAGAATAGATCCAATTATGCTTGATGATGGCCATGCTCATTAAATTGCTTGAAGTTAATTTTGGGCCCTCTCACAGAAATATTCCTACTGTTGACTCCTCTTTTTCAATGCCATGATTGGATGTTTGTAGCTGAATATCTCTGTACTGTTTCTGTTGTGAAATCGACCTAAATTCTGATAGATAAGATTTTTTGCGTATGAATGCAATCATAATTCCATCCATGCCTGCCCACCTGATTGCGGGCAGGATTAGACCAATTGAATTCATATGTGTATGGGTAACACCAGATGTATAGACTTTCACCACACTGTCAATGGCACATTCAAATGACCTTCTTTCACCTCATATGCCGTCAACTCTAAGCCATTTCCAAAATATCCAGCATAAATAGCTCTGAAGTGATGGGAAAAAAATTTCCCCTTGTGCTTTGCATGTTCATACAGGTATATGATTCCCATGCATAACACAATTTGGTTAATGATTATAATAGTTCAACAGCAAATTCATTAGAAGTGTCTCTTAGGTTTTGTTGAATATTTTTAAACCCATCTGACATGTGGATATGGTGATATGCTGTTCACTATTTATACTAATCTGGTGAATTCTTCTGAGCAAAATATGGCCCTTGGTGATCAGACATAAGAATTGGTTTTATTGATCTAATCGATATTTTGATTGATAATTGATTATCAGGTGATATGCTCCCTGCCTCCAGCTTGGCATAATGACAATGTTAATTTTCTGTGGTCAGATAAAAAAAAAGCGCACTACAAATAAATAATTTAATACCTCAGATCTTCATAACAATATAAACAATAATATTTAATTAAAATAAAGATTTAAGTATTTCTAATGGTTGACTAGTAAGGCTGATGATAAGTTGGAATTTGCTGGTTTAGACTAATTTTTTGGTTTAAATTTTGCAAAACCATATACAAAAATAAAAATACAAAATTTAAACTATATCCAAGCGAGAAAAATAAAAAGCTTGACATTGGTCTTGTTCAATATGGCACTTTTTGATCCTAAAATTCAAACAATAATTTCACATGAGAGAAAAATAAGGTTTTGTTCAAAGTTATCAACATAAAACAACTAACAAATTCACAGTACATGATTCTTGCACTTTTTTTATGTGTAGATCCATTTTTTGGAAAGACCTGAAATTTGTATGAAATTAAATCACTCTGTTATATGAAGATTATATTTAAGAAATTATGCATTTTTGCCCTATCCAGTGCTTTACAAGGTATGAAATATAGTATCTTTACACTAGTTTTGTTAGATACATGTAAATGCTAAAATAACAATAAACCATAACAATATGTAAAATAAAAATTTTGTTCCTGTTCTTTATCATATTACACTTATATTTAACTTCTGAATATACTCAGAACATTGATTGCTAAAATTGCAATTTTTTTTATTCCTAATGTTATTTTGAGAGATATTTGTTCAGTAGTAAGTTTCAATGAAAAGGTTTCATCATAATGCCATTTTGTTCAGCAGTAAAACCATTACACAACCATTATTATAACTCATCTTTCAATTGCTGAAAATGATAAACATAAAGCTAGATATTAAAAGGGAATGTTCAGCATTTCCGATGGTCGATTTAGGACTTTAATATTTCTAAATAGCCTCTAGAAGTACTAGAACTGCACGAAAATGATATAATTCCTTCAATTATATTCCTACTTTAACATTAATCAATTGCTGAAAATGATAAACATAAAGCTTGATATTAAGTTGAAATTCCACTTGGAATTATGAAGTCAAGCTAGCTCCATTGAGTGAAGTGAAAGCTGTCTTTAAGCTGGCTAGCATTAAAATATTATGACAAGTTACCTTTGTGCGTTTGTTTTTCAAGACATAATTGATTATGAAATCACCATCTTGACTATTAATGTCCCATCCATTTGGATTCTAAAAAACAAATAAAGTAGAATAATTCATAGCTTGATAATCACTGTTTTATATCACAAACAAGTAAGTCATCTGTTCGAAATTTTAGTGATAGAGGAAAATGGAAATAACTTACCTGCTTATCTGAAGAACTGGCCCTGCCTTTATAGAATCTTACAGTTGGGTAACCATGGATACTAGCTTCTTGACATAACTGTTGTTGTTTGGTACAATCCACTTTTCCTGCTTTAGCCACATTCTCTAAATTCTGTAATATTAATAAACATAAGATGAATATAATAACAATATCAATTTCATGATTCTGATATCAAAATATAAATGTTGTTATCAAGGTTCAAACTCAAAACAAAGTAAATACAAACTTTTTTCTGGTTGCAGGACAGATACCAAAAATATGGAGCTGTCCAAACAGACAAAAAATTTGATGCAAATACATGTAGGAAATGAAATGAAATAAGTGATTTACATCGTACTTTTCTGCACCTATTGGGTAATGTAAACTGGAATGTTTAAAAAATCCACAAGATGGCATATTATCCAAAATCATACGTGCTATCTTACAAAATGAATAAGATATAACAAACCTCTGCAACCCTTTCAAATTCAGGTTTAAATATTTGACAGTGACCACACCAAGGGGCATAAAAATCTATTATCCATGGTTCAGCACTTTTTAAAACTTTTTCCTGAAAACTGTTTCTAGATAAAGTAACAACTTTTGATGGTAGATATTCATATATCCAGGCTCGTAATGACGAGGCGTCACGGTGCCATCCATTATACATACTGAAAGAAAGGAACACAATCGTTAATTAATAAAAATTTATATCATGATATGCTTAAAAACAGTCAACACATGTATTGTAATGAAGACAGTCTTTCACTGCAGTGTAAACTTATCAATCCCACAATTATAGTTTCCATTTGTTCAGAAAAGTAGTCTGCTTCACCTCTCTACCACAAAACAAAAATATTATTGGCACAAAGTTTTTGAGGTCAGAATTTTATTGCTCATTTAAAGCGTATTTTACAAGGATTACAACACTTAGGTTCTTAAGAGGATCCTTTCCACTTTTCCTTGGCCCATTTACATCTGAGTCGATTTGAAGTGTGAGTGATGATGAATTTTTCAAAATCAACAGACATTCACACTCCAAACCTGATGGAATTGAAACTCACAACCATTGTTTTGTTCAACACAACCAATCAAATCATGTCATGTAAAAAATTAACGTTCTTAACAAACTTTTGCTACAACAAATGTTGATGTACGGGCAGGGGTGCCGACAATATACGTCCACATAGAGAGATGTGGGCGTATAAAAATGAGATACGTAAAAAGTCTTACTGATATTTTTGTGTATTTGTTGTTTGTGTTGGATATAATCTCATAGTAGGATAAGATTGTACATGTTCTTGTTGACAAACATCATGATTTTCTTGACAATCTACTTCTGCTATAAATACACTTTTAGATCCTTTAAACATCTAAATTATAAAACATTTATTGCTCCTTTAAGTTCATACATATTTTACAATTTTTTTAAGCATTTTTCAATAAAAACTTTTAATATTATAGATAATTACTTATGCATTTATTGGATTCTGTTTATATATTTAAGGCATTAAGTTTTATTTTGTTTTAATTGTTAACATCTCTTTAATATATGTCGAACTCTTACCTTAGCTAATTTTCTCCATTCTGGAGCCAACTGCATACAAGGACCACACCATGGAGCGAAATAGTCTACTAACCATATTTCATCTGATTGTTTATTTTTAACATGTTTATTAAATGATTCTTTATCTAATATTATTACTGGTGGATCCATCGTGTCCTATAATTACATATACAGAGGGTAATCAGCACAATTTGTATTGAAATGTACACAATTATTTATTCGTGTTTCAATATGACTCAATCAACACAGATTTTATTTACTTCCCAGTAATTTTATCTCCAAATCCAGATATCATTGCAGATTTTTTTTTCATTTTATGTGACCTATGTAACCTAGTTTTCCAACAGATTTTTTATTGTTTCACCAAAGTAAAATGAGTTACCTGTAAAAATTCCACCATTGAGTTCGCATGATGATGTCCTTTATAATGTATAGGTGTACTTTGATTATAAAATATAGTTGTTGGATATGATCTAATGTTATACTGTAATAACAATTAATATTAAAGATTACTTAGGATTCTTATAGAGATTGACTTCATCTCTAATTACTTAAAGAGGAAAAGATTGAAGAAAAGTTCATTTCCAGATATGAACTCATTATTACAAATTCTTGGCCATACATGTACTTAATTATAATGTGGGTGCTCAAGCAGACCATAATCTAATATCCTTTGTGAAAGCAGAAAAAAAGAAAAACGAGTCGAGCTTACAGTTTGACAAAGTTGATCATGTACTGTACAATCAACTGTACCAAAATGAACAACTTCACCAAAATCTTTAGCAGCTTTCTTAAATTCTGGCAGTAATCTCATACAGGGTGGACACCACTGAAATAATATTAAAATATGGTGTATTTCACTAAACTTTCTATTATTTACATTTCAACTATCACTCCCTTCAATAAACCAGTTGCCAATATGGCATCTTCAAAGCACTCAAAGTAGAACAAGGCAGGGCGGTCCACTTGATTGACAGATACCAGTGAATTGAAAAGGATAACAAGATCCACATTCATTCCTTAATTGAATATATTGATAATGCTGCTTGATGTAAATATTCACATATAATGAAAAGGAGCCTGTTAAGACCGATGATAAATGTAAATAGTTCCACTACACATCATAACGTAACTTCTTATTCATACTAGTCCGTCAAAATATAACCTATTACACAGTAACACCATATTCTTATCTTATTGATCACAGACCAACACAACCAGTCTTAACTGGTATGACTTCAAAATTACATGGTATAATCATTGACACTGAAAGAAGCTAAACTAAAATAATTGCTGAAATAAGAGAAATGCAAATTGTGCCACCATTTTAACTAAAAACATTACTTACTGGTGCAAAGAAATCAACAAACCAATTATCTTGACTGAGGACAACTCTATTTGGAAAATCACCAGGTCCCAGATTCTCTAAAGGTGATGTAGCACTGTCTAAGGCAAAAGCAGCTATATCATGAGCAGTAACTCTACCTACAAACAATACAAGAATTATGTTTTATTTCTGTTACAATTTGGGTAAATCATTGCAAACAGTTTTTGTCAACAAGAAATGTTCATAATCTTCAAAAATTGACAGTCGACATGACATGACATGACACCATAACAAATACTCGAGACAAAATACTGACAACTAGCCATGTAATCTTCACAGAGAGCTCAAGTGGTTAATACAACTTACCATAAAATGTTTCAAAACCACCAGTTTGTTTGAATAATATGAAAGTTGGAAATTTATTCAAATGAAGAGTTTCACAAAGGGAAGATAAATCTTTACAGTTTACTCTACCAACCTGCAATGATATAATATGTACACCGATTACCATTATCTGATTCAATTTCAAACAGAATAAATGGAATCAGATCACTTTAAAAAAAAAAAAAATAGCGATGCCCCATCGTAATACGCCCACTTTTGTAATGGCAGCCAAGTCGTCCGGGAGGTCGACAAGAACTATCAGTAAATGAAATATAAGTCGAAAACCGTGCCATCAAGAATGTTTACAAAATTGAACGATTTTTGAGTGTTTACAACTACAAGTTAACAAGGGCAATAACCCATGAAATATTTTTCAATTCTTCTAATTTTCAATAGGGTTTATCCTTGGGTGATTATAAACACTTAAACCAAGTTTCATCAAAATCCATCAAGAAACCAGCTCTCTATCGTGTTCACAAAGTATTTTCAAAAACAAGGGAAATAACCCATCAAATATTTTTTGATTTGTCAGATTTTCAATAGGCTTCATCCTTGGACGATTATAAACACACACAATAATTTTTATCAAATTCCATCGAGAAACCAGCTCTCTATTGTGTTCACAACTTTGAGAGTGTTACGGGCTATAAAATTAACACATTTTAAAGAACAAGGGCAATAACTCATAAAATATTTATCGATGTTTCTGATTTTCAATAGGGTTAATTCCAAGGTTATGACAAACACTCACACCAAGTTTCATCAAAATCCATCAAGAAACCAGCTCTCTATCGTGTTCACAAAGTATTTTCAAAAACAAGGGCAATAACCCATCAAATATTTTTCGATTTTTCTGATTTTCAATAGGCTTCTTCCTTGGATGATTATAAACACTCACAGCAAGTTTTATAAAAATCCATCAAGAAACCAGCTCTCTATCGTGTTCACAACAATTGTGGACAGACAGACAGACAGACAGACAGACAGACAGACAGACAGACAGACAGACAGACAGACAGACAGACAGACAGACAGACAGACAGACAGACAGACAGACAGACAGACAGACAGACAGACAGACAGGGGCGACTACAATATACGCCCACATTTATGTGTGGGCGTATAAAAACCTATAATGTTGTTCATATAATTATCTTGAGTTCTACTTTTACTATTCTTTGTAGATTTTTGATTTTTATAGCTTAGATAGCCGACTGAATTCTAGATTAATCCATTTAAAAAGGTTAAAGAGACTTAAAACTTTCAATACATACATTAAATTCTACCAACATTGCAGGTAATTTACGTAGATCTAAACTACCAGTCTCTTCTGTATCAACAAATTGGATTAACCAGTCTTCTTTTTGTCCTTCATTCTTATCATCTAATATTGTCTAAAACAGAATTTGAAGTTTAATGCTTGACATAAGTTATAAATCTGGATGCTTGGATGGGATAATAAACTGATGCTACTGTCTAAGTAAAATGTTCCTCATTACACAATGCATAGCCTTCCTATCTTGCCATCTTTTCTAGTCCTATCAATGGCAAAAAAGTGAACCCAGATCAATGACATTGCTAACTTGTAATGTTTATTACTTACCTTCAAAGTTTTCTCATCAATATTTTCCATATCCGGTAATTGTTGTAATACTATAGTAGCTACCTCTTGAACATCCAGTGCTGTTATTTCCTGCAATTAGCGTCATCAAAATTATTTCAACAATTTCAACCAAACCATTCTTATTTGTAATTTCCAGAATACAAGAGACGTGGCTATTGCACTTGTATCAACTTCGGAACTAGACATGCTAGATAACCTCGTAACTAATACTTTATAGTTCAACCAATCACAATTATTCTTCATCTTTCGCGGAAAAAACAGCCAATCAAAATCAATCTTTAAACAAGAGTTGTCTTTTCCTGCCCAAATACCAGGCAAGATAGCCGCCTATCATGGCCGAGTCATTATATAGTCTCGAACAATGACGAAGGTTGAGCTGAATGGTGGCTATTGTGTCAAAGTCAAATAGAGAGTTAGTTCAACATAATAAATTACTTCTTGACTTACCATTCCAGTATTTTTCTCTAATTGACCGTCTTTATAAAAATAAGTACCAAAATGTTTGCCTAGATTATCACAGATATCATCATTAGTATAACAATCTACATGTACTACTTGTACTAATTCTTCCTGCAATTAAAATGGTATATAGTCTGTTAGAAATAGTTAAAGGGATTGTAAAGTGATTTTGTAGACTTTGAATGTGTATCGGGGACACTGATAGCATCAATATGCGTCATTCCAATTTCAATTGCGATGTCTGTGGTTCTTACAATTCCACTAAAACTAACTAACTGACAGTGATCTGCATAAATATCAATACTAGCTTCTAATAGATCACTGTCAGTGACGTCATAAAACACATTAGTTTTAGTGGAATTGCAAGAACCACAGACGTCAGAATGGATATTGGAATGGCACAAATTGATGCTATCTGTGTCCCCAATACACATATAAAGTTAAGAAAACTTCTTTACAATCCCTTAAATATATTCCATAAAACATAGCATAGTTTGAAACCACTTAGATCCACCTGCCTTTTTACAAAATGTGAAAGTTTTCATATGAAAACACACTATTACAAGTTATTATGACCAAGCAGATCCAATTCAATTCAACACTTGAACTTCGACAAAAGTAAAATTAAGACATTGTAAAATTCTTTGAAGGACATAAAGAGAGAAATATTACTTACCAACATTGAAGCTAGTTTCATACAAGCCATTCTTTCTAAACAATCTATAAAGACAATTATATATCATTGTGTTATAAATTACAATATCATAAAATCTATCAAACAGCTAACATAATATTAATCCTTGCCCTTTCTGAACAGGTTAAAAGGCCAGGGCTCCCTTACCATTGTTTCATCAACATTGACAAGAATAATATTTCTACATCAAGCATTACATATATATTACCAATGGGAGTAAAGTTGTTAAATCTAGTAGCATAGCACGAAATAAAGATTATTTAAGCAAAGACATGGGGTAATAGGCTCCTTTAAGTTGGGCCTATATTGCAAGTCAGAAGGCCAGAAATCTGGTCTGTTAAATATGTTGCCTGAACTGTTCAGGTAAACTCCCAGAGAGTCAATAAATATCTTAAAATGCCAAATTAAATCATAAACAAATATTTTCTAGGCTGTCAGTTGAAATATAAGTAGTTATTTTCTAAAAACTATAATATTGAATGCAAACATGATTACCTCCTCCATCTCCACAGAATGTCACTAACCAAGGTAAGTCTTTCTCCTCACTGTCCCGACTAACCCGATTTATTACATCATGATAGTTACCAGACCATAATTCAATATGACTGACTTTAACATGTTTCATAGCATACTCAACTAGAGTTGAAACTGATCTATCACCAAAATATTTCTCTCCCTGAAATTTATCAACATTTTTTTTGGCTATTCTTTGTTATTCTTTGTTCACAACAAAAACATTCTTCTAATGAAAGAGTCTATAAACTATTTTGAAAACTTTTTCATATGAACAGTCAACAGAAAGCAGGACAGGATCTGCTTTATATTAATAACGGTACACAATTTCTTAGTTGGCAAGTTGCAACACATGATGTACGATGAGATTTACTATAAAGATTTGCACTAACAAATCAAATTTAAACATATGTTTAGACATTAAACTCAAAATCTTACTTTTTCTGCAAAAGTAACTCTTTGACTAAAGGTCTCATATATGAGCCAAGTACTATTTTGCCATCAATAACATTGTTCTAATTTACCTCTGGATACATCATTAAAGAGGGATACGATCGTATCCCCTGCATACGACATAACTGCCACTCATCACCGCAATTAACAGCTCCAATACGTATTACACCTTCTAGTTCTTTAGCTAGTGATCTCCACTGAAATTACAATATTTATTGAATAAATGATGAATCCTCTATATTAAAGTCTATTATCAAAGACCTATAAGCTTAGTCCATCAAAGAATAACAAAGAATTGCCAAAAAAAAGCTATTTTAGGCAACACACCCCAATAAATATAATATCTAGTATTTTCAAAATACTATTGGTCCAGAAGATCTAAATGAATATTACATAATGACATATCTGAAGATCAAAAATATAACTGAGAATTTTGTAGCCACTATTCAATAAGAAATCAATGACAAATCTAGTCACATCAATCCAAAATAAACCCCATGTCATTGTAAAGTATAAAATATAGGAAAACTTACATCTGGTGCTAGATCATGACAATGTGAACACTGTGGAGAATAGAAATTAATAAACCATGTATCATCAGTTCCTTCTACAGATTGTTCTATAAATAATCAATTTAACACATCTATATAATTGATAAGTCATTTTTTTACATAGTAAGGCTAGAGAGTGTCTTGGAATATAGTAAATTCTCTATTCATATTATTTAACTAGTACCGTAACCCAAGTTAACTGAAAAACAATAGTCCACGGAAGAGTAAAGGACAAATATGAGCGTAAAGCATGACTTTGTATCAAGTAAATGAGACAGAATTTTAATATGATTATCAATGTGAAGATTCTAGACTATTTGGTTTCTCCTTTTACAATTGTTGACTTCATAGCACTAACACTTACCAAAATCAACTTTAGTTAATGTAATAATTTCAGGATCATCATCATAAATACCTGAAAGTATAAAATAGAAAAATGTACAACTAACTTGATTTTCAGATAATTTACTGTACAATAAACTTCAGATTTTCAACTTTTCATGAGAAACTCTGATGTAGATTTCTTTTAGCTATTTATAATTTTAAAATCATAGTTTGAATAAATATATCAACAAGTTTTTACCCAAATTATCTTGATACCACTGCCAGCTTTCATAATGTCTGCCACGTTGAAAATCATCTTTCAATCCAGCTTCACCATATGTATCATATTTCTTACGTAATGTATCATCTTTTAATACTTCATACGCACGGTTGATTTTAATGAACTTTTCGTGAGCTTCAGGATCATCCTATAACATCAATACAACAATAATCACTATCTTAAATAAGCCTATGTATTTTTATAACTTTAAGATTAAGTGCATGATAACTGGGTCACAGTAATATGGGCACAAGGTATTATGGTCACAGTAATACAGGCACAAGGTATTATGGTCACAGTAATACAGGCACAAGGTATTATGGTCACAGTAATACTGGCACAAGGTATTATGGTCACAGTTTTGTGACACAAATACTATGGTCGCAGTTATATGGCCACAAGTCTATAGGTCTACTGTTAAATAATGCACACCCCTTGCTTGGAAGGAACTCTTTAAGGTAAAAAGCTATGCATTATATTCAGAAATATATGGCATGTTATGCATGGCACCAGTTAGTCCTTAATCACAGTGAACTGAAACAACTTGTGAATTGAGATTTCTTCCAACCATTCCAGGGATCGAAGTGTCAATCCAAGGAAAACAAAAATGTAAAAAAATCCCCCAAACCGACCTGATTTTTATCTGGATGCATGGTAATGGCTAATTTTTTGAAAGCTTTTCTGATGTCTTTTGTAGAAGCTGTTTTTGTGACCATCAGTAAAGTATAGAAATCAGCATTGACCATGTGAAGAAAAAGTAACCAGCAAATGCAATGAACCTTCATTTTGAAATTAAAGGATGTTTCTCTAAACTTCATTTGGTTTAATTCAAATATACTAGGTAGATCAATCACAAAGAGTTACCTGAAAAAAACACAACACAAAAATTAGGATTCAAGTAAAACAAATACAAAGTGGTTATAGTGGTACCAATTCTTAGATAGGTGAATTCTATAATAAACTAGTTTAGAAATACAAGAAATATAGTAATCGACAAACAAAACTATTTGAAATATAATTAAAGCTGGCTATGGCATGGCTCTTGTTTTGTTCTGCAATTAAGCCAGATTTTGTAACTAGCGTATGAATATTTTATATAAAGTAAAGTATATGAGTATAAAGATATATTTTTTTGGTACTAACAGTTACTGGTAGTCTACTATTAATTGATGCATGAGATGAGCATCTGATATTTATCTTACAATTTCCACTCAAAGATTACCATGCCATATATGCCATTTTCTTTATCATATGCATAGACAGAATATTCCAATGTCATTTGGCTTCATTCATTAGTATAATAGTTCCACTAGGTATTTATTAAGTAAGCTTACTTAATAGGTATCACTATCACTCAGTCGATCAGATGAAAAATTACTTGCCTCAGACAAAACAATGTACCGTACCTAATTTTAAAAGGGCATCTAATTGATTAGACACATCAAAGTCAACTGTGACACTGTTATGATGATGTGTAATATGTAAATAAACTGACTACGGTAAATATAAAGATCTGAAGTGTTAGTTAGTAGTGTGTAGTACTGTAACTTGTAAGGCAACGATATAAAAGCATTAACCAGAGTCCTTACAGTCATAAATCCTGACCAAAAAGAATCTAAAGTATGAAAGCAACCTGTTGCCTGTCATGGATTAATTAGTTTTGATCCATATAAATGTTAATTGACTATCAAATTGATGACCAATTCATAACGTACACGTTTCATTCTACTTTTATTTTATTGTCGTACCGGAAGAAAACTAACCACCACAAAGCGCATGCTCAAATTTAACCAAATCGTTCCTCGTTAAACAACTTTAGTCAAATCGGACATTTTAACAATCAATCGATGGAACATAATATGGAGTTAATTCTCATATTGTGAACCTACTCCCGTGGAAAGAAATCTCAATCACTATTCACTGTTTAAAATACATTTAATCATAGCTAAGATTTAATTGAATAAAGAGTTAGGGGAGACATGGGGAGCTTAAGTTAGGAGAGACCAGGGGAAATTGGTCCATCCAGCACATTTCAGAACCTAATAGCAGTTAAATTGAGCTACCGTCTTCAGTGAGAATATGTTATGGATATGATTATTTGAAGTAATAAATGGAGGAAGAGCCAACCTTTGCTCTCACATTATTGGGAATGGATGACCTCGATGTGACCTTCCTAATGACACTTTATTTTGGTCGGATGCTTTTTCTGCAGGATCACTTGATTTGAGAAGTGCTAAGGCCCTCAGTCCACTTTATCCCATTGGTTGGCAAGCTAGCCCCGAATTAATAAGGGAAAAATGCATTATTTACTCGTCATTTGTAAAGGAACTTTGAAAGTTTAATTTAATTGGCTGCGAAATTGGTACATTTGTAACAGAATGTGACAAGAGGTATTGTAACATGAATTTGTTCAATGCATTAAATGTCCTTATCATTACTGATTTAGAGGGGAATTGAAAGGTCTTATTTTCGGGAGACGATTTGGGACATTATATAAACATTCTTCAGAATTCAGAAATAGCCTACAAGAACTGTACCGGTACCGAAATCTAACTATAAATTCTAGAGTTCGTCAAGGAAGTGTTCTAGGTCCCAGATCTATTTATTGCAAACAGTTCACTTCGGGTATAACAATCTCAAGCACTCAATACTTCATACTCATAGTCCAATCAAATGCAACTTCTACTAGTCAACAACAGTGAGAAGAGTGTGGGAAATAAAAAAGTTCAGTAAGTTACATATGCCTCCGAGTGTTCTGTGAAGTCAATTGACAGGAAAAACCATTCGTTCCTTACGCAAATCATCTCTACTGACAAGCAAAATTTATCTATCGCATATTTTCGTCGATCATATGCAAATGACACTATGCTTTCTCTCGCAATGAAAAGGTGATCTTCATCCCCGTAACTCGGCTTAGCCCAAGTAAATGGATTGTCATCGTTACCCCAGAATCTTGGTCTAGTTCTTATTTGACGCATTTTTTATGAACGTTTTTTGAGTGATTACCCTTGAGAAAACGCGCCAAAACTATCTAATGAGAATAATCGCTATAGTTTACAACCGATTTTTGATAAAACTAGAGTGATCATTGTAATTGATAAGATGTCTTTCTCGATGAAGTTATTGACCTTTGTAAAATACTTCAAAATTTGTTCGTAAAGACAATAGAAGCTTAGGCTACAGATTTCATCGATTTTGATAAAACTAGGTGTGATCTCCAATTTGATAATATTTGTCAAGTTTGTAAAGACTTTTGAGTTATTGCCCCTTGACTTCGAAAAAACGCGCCAAAATTTGTTCTTGAGCTTCAATTTTCAGTAATCATTCCAAAATATCTCTTGAAATTGATGTATCTTCGATTAACGGTTTTTAATTTCTTGCCCTTGAAATGTGTATTATTCCATAATATGTGTCTTGTAGTTGTAATATGCTCTTGACTTGGTATAATCTTATAAAAATCTGCCCGTAAACACAATAGAATCTATAGTTTTCAACTAATTTTAATGATTTGATATTTTTGGGTCTACAGGGGTCTTGAACATGTACATTATGTACATTATATTTTACATTTGATAATCTCGTAACCCCTTCACATAGGCCTATATACCTCAAACTAAACATTTCTTTTTCATTATTTCTATATCATTAGTTTCATATAGGCTTAAATTTCGAAAGTAAGTTGTTAACATGAGACATGATACATAAAGTCGGACGGTTAGTGAACGTTCCCTTTAATTCAACCTTAGTCAGATAAAAAATCAACCTAAACACAGGCAATTGCCTACCACCCTCCAGGAACGTTACGTAACCTTGATTCATACCCCACAAAGAGGACAAAGAGATTTGATTGAAACAACATAAAGACATTTATATAATAACTGAAAATGTGAAATATTCAATCAGTGAGTGTGTTTTATGTCGTTTCGTGATTCTGAAATATGGAATCAGCACTTCGTGTCATGGTGCTTGTTAATCTTTTTATTACCCAATATGTACGGCACCAAGATTAAAGGGCAGATAACTGTGATCAGTCAACTTGGAGTTTCCGCCTCAAGCAATGTTTCGTTAATTAATCAAGAAATTTCAGGTAAAAAATCGTGTCAAATATTTGACATGTTACACGCGACTTAATTTATATCTTACACCCTGTAGCCAAGTCAGTATCAGATAACTTATCTACATAGTCTTCACCGCGGGAGTGTTGAAAATGACAAAGAAAGACTTGACTGTTTGTTGTTGAACTTGTCGATGTCGTTGCATCGTCGTTTACATTTACCGTACACTTTCTTTATAAAGCAAAGTTTCCATAGAATAGAGGTGCATGTTGTTTGCAAAATTGCATATTTTCAATATGACACACAATAGTTCATCTGTATGTCCTGTTGTCAGCTTATGTCATACATTACAATTGTTAAATTTCTAGTCTTAAAGTAGTGAGTCTGTATTCAAATTCAATACGACAATAGAGTATTGATGATTCATTGTTGTATTGGATGGTTATAGTATTGTGATGTTTAGTAAACCAGACTCTTGATATAAGCTTCCTGTCCACCTTAAATGTTTTTAAATTTTCAAGTGGTAGATAAGCTTATACAGTTATAAACATTTACGAGGTGTGTATATTATAACCAATACCAGTACTTGCATTTGGGTTTGGTTGGTCTAAAATTAAGAATATGGTCTATAACAAATTTATTTTATGATGTTGTCGTTATTTTATCATGTCTTTTTCAATGGCGTTTCTTGGTATTATTAGGTTGATGGACAGAGTATGGCCCTGGGAATGGTCAAGGGGGACTGACAGCACCAAGAATGCAAGAAATCAATGAAAAGTAATTTGAAACTGGGGGACCAAAGCCATATCAGTCAAATTTCGAGGGGGGGGGGGGTGCAGGGAGAGAAGTTGGGGCAAGGGGAGCACAAAAATTATGTTGGAGGCCTGTAATGTATTAACCAGGTGTAACTACCAGTACCGGTGCCAGGTATATTGTCCCTTGAAAATGATATACAATTTTATAAATGAAAAAATCATTTCTGATTTATATCAATATTATGATTGCTTTCAACATTTTCAACTAATCATGCACTTGATTTAACTCTGTAATGAAACAATGCTTTGATCAACAATATATTTGTTTATTAAGAACTCTATCTGTAGTGGGGGTTACAAGGAATGTTAATAAAGCCAATATGGTAATTATTGATTTTATGACAAAATACATCTGTAACATCAGGACCCGACCTTTGACCTTATTTGATTAGATTTGTTACAAGATCTTTCTTATCAGGATATAATTTCTATGTATATGTGGAATCAAGTGAAATCAATAAGATGTGAAGGTAATGTTGATGGTAGACTGACGGGATTAGACAACACCATCCAGTCTGTCAGTGCGTGTTATACAGATTATAAATTCAAATTATAGCCACTTTTATCAAGAGAAAAATTAGCTCGATTGTCAATATGGTGTAGTTTTACCCTCAGGAAATACTTCTTTTAATGGTACTGCAGTTCTATAAGATCTTACAAATTGTTAAGGTATGATAATAAAGTATTCCAGTTTGCATAAAATTTTGTGTTAGAAAAAAATAATTTGAAATGGAAATCTTACATACATGTTATGGAAATTGAAATAACTTTGAACATTGATTTTGATTTCAAACAATTGTTTTCTTTTTTAAAATTATATTTTTTATTTGAATATATATATTTCAGATTATAAAGTGAAGAAGACAAATAGAACTTGTTTACTTGGAGTGAATTTTTAATGATTGGATGTTGACAGGTGTTCTTATATATTTAAAACACAGACTTTCAGGATTATACAAGACAGAGTGGTGTGTTCTATTGTTTGTGTCAGACACGTTCTCAATGAGACTCTACTGTATCAAACAGCCATAAATATATAACAAATTATCAAGTAAGTTTCATTTACCATTTGCACTGACGTTAAAATCCACATAATTGCACAAGGTGTCATTGAAATCTTAAGCTTAAAGTTTGCAATCACAAAAGGGCTTCTTTGGGGGATACCTTGTATTTCGGTAGCAAAGCATAAGAAATAGAGGGAAGGGCTCCTAAGAAGGCTACAGAAACGTTTTCACCAATTTAGAACGCTGTAGGGTTCCATAATTTTATTTATGGAGGTGTCATTATCAAAGTTATTGGCATTTCTGGCTCTTCATTTCTTACATGGCATGGATGGACTAGGGGTGAGCGGTATTGCCAATTTCAAATACCTCGGTATTTTATATAATACTGGGTATAGTCACGGTATTTTTGGAACATTTGCATTTGGCTCTTGGACCTTTTTATTTGTGCATGACGGAATATTCTATTATCAAAAGAAAGGGTACAGGGTGATTTTGTGTGAAAAAAGTCACATTTCCACTGAAATATCAACTCTCTATAGAGTTGGCTGACAGTTTATGTTTCTTATCTTGATGTGGAAATATTTCAAAATCTTATTTAAGAGGTGACTGGTGGTTATTTATTTATTTTTTCTATAGAATGAAAATGTTTTGATTTTCAAAACTGCTACTATCCAAGCAGGCACTAAATTAACAGGATTTTCACACCACAATGAACTTGTGTGGCAGACAGGCATGATAAAAATCAAAATAAGACCAGCTGATTTTAAGATAAGCTTAAAGAACACATATTTTGAACACTATCTTGACAGTGACTGTCAGATAATCAGTATCATGGTATTTTTATTACGAATTCACGGTATTCACAGTATACCGGTTTTTAGATGAGCCACGGTATTACTACCGGTATTTTTTTAGAACCGGTATTTTCGGTAATACCGGAATACCGCCCACCCCTAGGATGGACATGTCAGTTTTGTTAATTTGAGTACAATTATTTGGGGACTGCTAATTTGGGCATGACGTTTACCCTTGTAACTAACATGCAATCTAAAGCCCTGCATAATTTTTACAAACTTGTTTTTGTCAAGTCTATGAAACTTTGATCAATGGACGTGTAGCATCCTAAAATCAACCCAGGACAAATTTGACTTTGTAGGAACTATATTCTAATTATAGGTAAATCAAATCAATAAAACTATTTTGATTTGGACCTAATTTGGCAGAAGTTTCCAATTTATTTTGTCTGCTATAGTTGCTAGGAAATATTTACATTGACTAATTTAGAAATTACATGTTATGTTAATTTATCTATGTCAATGTCCTAAACGAAAAAAATAACGAGTTGTTTTATTGAAAGAGATCAAATTTCACATCCATTTTTTCCTAACTCTTTGATATAGATACGTTGTACATAAATAACTTCTATATGTTTTTACTGTGCTTGATAATGATTGAATAAACACAATTAGTTAAAAACAATGTAAGCTTTTAAAAACTAATCTGCATCAATATATGAATATTTGAAATTGTTGGCTACCTACATGCTTTTCAAACACTTGCAGGACATTTGAAGTAGAAAATATTACGGTTAATTTTTACTACAATAAGAACTGGAAGTTGGATTTGTCAGATATTGAATATTAATATTTTCAATTAGGCCACAGATTTTTTATTTTTAGGTTTACGGACCATGGGATTTTATTTGTTGGTAGGAGGAGGAAATATAATAAATAAAAAAAAAAATTCTACAAAAATTGTGCCACGAGCATAATGCATGGCATGAACTGTTCAAGTGGCACTGGAAATTCGGCTACGTCTTTGCCTTAGTCGCTTTAGAATCCATTAATTAATTTAACTTTCCGGGTACCGTATATTTCCAAATAAAATGCGCACCAATGTATTATGCGCGCCCCTTCCTTACCCCCCTTCCTTACCCCCCTTCCTTACCCCCCTTCCTTACCCCATCAAAAACGGGAAAAAAAATCATTTTCCCATGTATAGTGCGCACCCCTTGTTGACGAAAAAAAAATAAAGTTGGCATAATACAGACACCAAAATAATAAGTGTTAAAAAAAAATCAAATTTCACATATCTACCTTCTTTGACTGAAATGAATTTTTGTTTTTTAAAATACAGGCTTAATTTTTACTCTTTATAATTTTCTAAATTATTTTGAAATTAATTATAATTTTGTGGTTTTTTTCCCGTGACATTGAGTATAAGTTGACAAGGTCACGCGCGTATAAATCTCGTGTTAAAGTCAATAGAAAACACAGGCACTCGTTTCTATCAATGACAGGTCTATAAACCCAATATATTGTAGTGGAAAATTCCATGGATATAAAACAAGTGCCTTTGATTCCGGTACAGTACAAGTCTGGCCTAGTTCTACTTCCACTGATCACGTGGACAACAGGTGTTCACAATATTCTTTGATCTTTCTTTGATCTCAATGGGTCTTGTTTTCTATTCTAAATGTACTCATCAAATTCATCAATGATGTCACAAATTAACGGGATCTTATTGTTTTGAGTCACTTAATCTTATAATACGTTTATTCAAGTAGATTAAGTTTAACGTGTACAAAAGATTGTATACTCTCCCGAGTTCTGTCATCGGAACTATTTTTCCCGCTCAATTTTATTGGTGCTTAAAAGTCTCACAATCAGAAATCAACTTGTATTATTGTCTTGTCAGCAATGTGTTTGAAAATTCTAAAACTTTTGGACTATTTTAATGGATTTAAGGATTAAGATCGTTCCCGGTAAGAGGCTCGTTTTGATAAACAATCCGTTACGGAACCTACTTTCTCTCCGTGTATTTTTGGTATCGCATTTTGTTAATCGGCAATTGCAAGTATTTTCCTTCGGTGATTTTATACATAGATCTATTTGTATCGCATTTTGATCGACGGTAATTTTAAATCTTTTCTTTCCGTGTTTTTAAACATCGATCTTTTGGTATCGCTTTTAAATCAACGGTAATTTCAAATCTTTTCTTTCCGTGATTTTATACATCGATCTATTTGTATCACATTTTGATCGACGGTAATTTCAAGTCTTTTCTTTCCGTGATTTTATACATCGATCTATTGCCAGTATTGGTATCACATTTTGTTCAACGGTAATTTCAAATCTTTTCTTTCCGTGATTTTATACATCGATCTTTTGGTATCGCATTTTAATCAACGGTAATTTCATATCCATGCTACTGGAAGCCGACTGCAAATTAGCCTCGATCATACAGACTCTTTATAGCCCACTCGTGTAGAGTAAAGCGCGTGGGTGATCGAGACTATAACCCCCCCGATAAAAGCCAACGACCTTCTTATTTTATATAGGCCTACACTCTTGCCGTAATCGTAATTCACTTGCCACAGGTTATCTTGGTAGCTGCTACGCATTCAGTGATGATACTCGCGATCGACCGTTAGCCGAATTATTTATAAACAAGAAGATTTGACTTTCCGACGTTTTATTTTGAATTTTTTACTTTCGGGTGAGCGGAGGAAATAAAATAAGAGAAATTTCGAATTTTTTTTTTTTTTCAAAAACGCAAATATTCCGGCGGCGGAACCGTAAACCTAAAAATAAAAAATCTGTGGCCTTACCGGTATATCGAGATTTGGTGGATTCGAGACCCTGCAAAGGTGCAGAAAATCTCCAATTTTTGTGGCTTAGTTTTTCTGACTCTCCCCAGCCATATCTGTCCAAATAGCTACGGAGAACTCCTTATCATATACGACAAATCTGTTACTTGCATTTTGGCAGATTTGTTTAGTCAGGCATGAATTGATCTCGTTGCACCTCATGATTTTGACTTTTTAGTAGTGACGGATGTCGCGCGCGAAACAGACCATGCTTACTCTTTCCGAAACACCTGATGGTACATCTCGTATGGGAAGTCCACTACTATATAATTATTGCACTTGATTTTGTCATGCTCTGGACGAGATTTTTGATTAACGCAATTGGATTTTTATTATTGAAGGTTGGGAAAAGAGTCAGTAAGTTTCAAACTATTAAAGGTATATATGAATATGATCTAATTGTTCATGAAGATTGGGCATTTTAGTATTTATATACTATTTATATAGTAGCCTACAAGATTATCTTATATTAAAGATTCCATCCTGCAGTTCTACCTGTAAATTGTAAATGAATTCATTACCTTTTGAGTAAATACTGGGTTGTAAAGAGTATTATTCAAAATGACCATAGATATAGGAGTAATGATGACATTTATGTGGATATGATCATTTAATGTATCACTTTAAGATACATGTAATTATTATGTGGATGAGATCCTTTAAATGATGAAATATTGAAGAATTTATTATGTATTGTACAAGATGACAATATAATAGTGAAATAAGTATTAATCTGTAATATATTATTCATATCTTTTCTCTATACAGTAGAACATGTTATAAGTTTTATTGAGAAATAATCATAATCCTCTTTTCTTTATCTTCTATTATTATTCTCTCTCATGTAAGTGAATGATTTCAATAGATACAACTGAAGGCTATTTGATATACAATTAAACCCTACTGAAAACAAATTCAAAATTAAAGACCATCAGAGTAAGATACATACAGTAACAAATTATTTGCTCATCAAATAGACAAAAATAGTTTTCCTGTCCTATATAACCAAGATAAGTGCAGATAAAGACCTCAAGTTGGGGATTTTCTGCACTGAAAAAACATTTAGAAATGTTTGTTTCGTTATGAGCCTTGATATTGGATCCAAGATTGTCGACGCTTGAATGTTTTTTTGTTATGTTCTCTGATTTCCATGAGTTTTCTACAAAATAAGCTACATGGTACAAAATAAGATTACCATTCAAATTAAGGCAATGTCTGTTCAATGTTCAAACGAAATCAAAGAATGGAAACAAAACTTGTATGTATGTGTATTCCCCTCTTTTGTGTCAATTGTGTAGTGATAAGCAAGTAAGACGAAAAATGTATAAATTGTAGTCTTTTGAAGTTTGTTTAGCTTTTGTTAAAATAGTTTCTAAAACTTGTTTCCTTTTTCTCCACATGAACATTGTTGTTTTTGTTTTAAAAAAAAGTTGATTGTTTAATAATAATGGTCAAGATGACATATTACTTAAAATTAGTTATTTATCAAGACATTTGTGTTTTTATACACCCACATTTTCCTCAATTCTGTGAAAAAAAAACCTGACTGCCATTGTCCCCATCATAGTCTGCTAGCCTTAGTTTGCATCTGTGCCGAAACAGAAAACCTAATCAAGGTTCAGTTGGACTTGACAGATCAGCAAATTCTCCACAAACTAGTCAGCAAACTAGACTTATTATCAAGTTATATATGAATGAAATTACAGTGTATCTAAGAAAAACAGATTAAGATAATCATTGTATCCTTTTTTATCTCCTTATTTAAAGTACCGGTATCATTGTACATGTAATGAATTTGTAACATTTGTGATAAGAAAAAGTAGGTACATCAATATGCACTTGTCAATACAAGTACATTTAATTGAAGGAAGTGAAGCTTCCTACTTGTAACCAATGAAGGTTTTCAAGACTTATTCTATCAACATTGAAAGCTGTTTAACTTAATCTCAGATGTTAATCTTTGGCAATTGTTTAAATTAGCTTTGCTATCTTGGGTATCGTAATTAAAAGGTATCCAAATAATAGAATTAGGTGCCTTCAATGTACCTCAAGATTTTTTCTTTGACGTCATGATCTTTATAACAATAAGATGACATTTGATTGTTGATTACAGAATGCTCTCTGCTGTGAATCAATGTATATTGCAAGTAGGATACTGCAGTGACAGGTTTCATGTGAGTTGATGAGTTAGTCTTCTAGAATTTCAGATATAGACCAACTCTGATAGACAACTTGTTAATTCTTAGTCTTTTATCTATCCTTGGTCTTTTATTCTAATATTTTTTTTGTTATTTTCACCAACAGATCAAATTATATTCTTGTTTCCCATCTTTAAAGGTATTGGAAAGTGGTTTTCTAAACTTTGTATGTGTATCAGGGACACTGATAGCATCAGTTTGCGCCATTCCAATGTCTGTGGTTCTTGCAATTCCATGTGTCTTATGACGTCACTGACAGTGATCTACCGGAAACTATTATTGATATCTATGCAATTCACTGTCAGTGACGTCATAAAACATATTAGTTTTAGTGGAAAGTTTTCAATTATAAAGAACCTGAATCTGTTGTAAACTCCTGATTTATCTACTACCTATATAAAAATATCAACATATAGGGGGGTATATAGAGGGCATTTATCATTTAGAGTAGCCCTGTCTTGTTCAGAAATTTGGAGTGCCCTTGAATCAATTTGGGGACGGTTTCGAGTTATCCTAAAAGTCCTTGAAACTGAGTTGTTTGACTCATTATAGATAATAAATTTCTTCTTCTATTGAGTTTTGTCAAAATAAGCATATAAATAATGTAATTTCAAAGGGTTTGTATGGCTTTGTGATAAGCTCTCAGAAACTTTTATAATATATTGAAATGACATGTGAAGACGATTTAT
This sequence comes from Lottia scabra, assembly GCA_029955415.1. NCBI lineage: Eukaryota > Metazoa > Mollusca > Gastropoda > Lottiidae > Lottia > Lottia scabra. The sequence goes on from JARJEI010000015.1 coordinate 7,306,589, forward strand.
ATGATAATAAAAGGAATATTCAAGGGTATTTGCCTGATCAGCAGGTTGATATATTATACAAAGAAACAAACAATCACATTACAGAGATGTAAAAAAGGACTGCAACTCGAACTCAACTCCATATTGCTTAAGTGTGATCTTTTGAATTCAAATATTAGGTCATGTGATGGTATAGATATGATAGAAATAGATATTCAGTTGAACTATATATTATAAGGCTTCAAAAGTTTTTGGCTCAGAAATCTAGGTCAAAATAAATCTGATTGTGATGCAGTTTGGAGGAAGTCAAATTGGAAAATGTCTATTTTCTTTCCAACTTTTTCAAAGGCTATATCCAGCTCATCTGATGTCAAAATAAATGTACCATCCATATAGAAATTTAGACTGTTCATCATGCATGAGAATAAGAGTAACAGCCTGGGAGTGACAATGATCTAAAGTTTCAAAATAGGCCACATGAAAGTGGGAAATTGGATGTTGGACTCGAATTCTGAATAATGATATAATAAATTCATTCACAGTGGAAAGTGTTTAGGGTTGAGTATTTTAGTTTATTATAGAATCAACAATTTTGCTAATAAATTATGTCATAATTTTGATAAGAAAATCAACACATGCTGAAATTATCTATTTAATGTGTGTTAACTAACACATTATAGATTTTATGTGTTTAAACTTCTAACCTATTGTCAGTCTATAATCTAATTTATATGATATATTAAGAAAATTATGATAAAACTTAATTACACTACTGCCAATGGCATGAAAAATCACTTGTTTTAGAATAGTATGAAGATAAATAATTCATTTATTTATTGTTTTCCTTACAAATATGATAAATACAACAGTCTTGATCCATTGTGTATATGTACATATTTGATTGTATATCAGTGAGTTCCAAGAGCAGTTTGATTTTAACAAAGTTTTCCTGGAGTTCCAGCCATTGACAAAGATCAGTTTAAAACAGTCCAGCAGGATACACCATACAGTATGCTGCTGTATGATAAAATAAGTAGATATGGGGTAATAAGCCTAACAAATTGTATTCTATTGCAGACATGACACCTCCTTAACACCTGTGTAGATTTGTCTATTTTTAAGAATATTGAACGTTTTAATATAAAGTTCTGAAAAAGAATTCATACCAGTATTATGAAGTCTGTTTTGACTAGCTTGTACTGGATAGAACGTAAAAAGATTTAACTCAGATTTAAATAGAAAAATCAGTGAAAACAGCTTGACAAATATAGTGAGTTGACCTTCATAGGAAGGTGATGTTAAGGTGATAAATTTGACATTATCTGTGAAAAAGTTATTTTTGACTAGGATTGTATCTAAAATTAGATTGATTTGCTCTACATGACGTAAATTGGTTGTTAGGTTAAGGATTCTTCATTAAATGAAACATTTTTAAAATACCATTTTAATCTGCGTAGTTGTAGGTCTAGTTCATAACAGGACATCACTTGTTTTAGTAACAAAAATATTCTAATCCAGTTTTCATTGTAGTTGAACGCAAAAGATAGGTTCTTTGTATGTATTGACTGAATTGTTTCTGCCTTTCTTAAAGAACAAGTTTGGGGTTTCCAAAACTCTTTGTGACATAACAATTTTTAGTAAGCATTTAATACACAAGATAAGACACAACAAAAAAAGATAAGTGAGATAGAGTTGCATAGACTCAGCTTACTTATGCTGGTTACATTGCAGTACAACACAGTATAACCAATTAAAGTAATTATTTTTTCTGTCCTCTTGTTTCATGTTATTGAAAGGACGTATCTGAGCTGTTGGTAATCTGATTTTAAAAGAGATCGGTTTACCAACGACTGAGATACTTCCTGTCAAACTTTTGGGACACCCGATATAATGTCCGTAGTGGAAATACTGCGCAAATTATTTAATTGTTTATTGTTTCAGCCAAAAGGCGTGTATTGGAAAGTCCTTTCAAGGGACATTGTGCCAGGTCGTGTCACCTTGTTCCAATGTCGTATCGTTACTAGAGTATAAAGGCCTTTAGTTCGCTTGAAGAAGTCCGCTGACATTAAATGAGTCACTTTTCTTTTATTCATTATTGACTGGGCTGTAAATTGATGCAAATAATAAAAAAAACAAATCAAGGAAGCGCTGGTAGACCTCGTAAAATCTTAATTTCTTTTTAAATATAAAATTTCTAGCAAGTAGCTGTGATTATATTTTCATTTAAGACTTGATAATCAGGTACAGTTCAGTCAACCTAGCCTTATCAGGTATTAGGCTGAAATCATATTAACTTTGTGACACAAACATCAAAACCGTATCTATCAAACTGGAAGAGAATTAAATGATGAACTTATCTGGTTAGATTTGTAATACCGGTACTGGATAATGAAACAAAATAACACGGCTTTTTGATTAATTTGATATATGGGAATTTAAGTCTTCTGGCGTTCTGCTTAGGTGATTTTTATTGTTCAAATCTTTCACACTTCAGATTCCAGAATATAGAGTGTCAAGGAATAATGATCATGTTCAAAAAGGTATTATTGAACATCTTGATTCAAGTTCTTAGATAGGCCTATAGAAGAATAGACTTTCAGATTTTGTTCAAAAAAACCTTTGATGTTTATTTTTTAAAAGAAGTGTTTGACTATTCTTTTATAACAGGATCTAGAAATATTTGTTGTAGGCAGGGTCAGGATATGATTTAACACCTATATATGAGTAATAATAATTATTATACTGCATACCTTTAGTAAACAGACAATTACTGTACAGGATTAGTTATATGGTGGAATATTAGCCACACCTTCTCTGTACTAGTGATAACAGCACCAGGATAAACATACACTATTAATCTTATATCCTGTTGTTCTGTATAAATTGGATAACACACTTTCTAAGGTACTTTTTAATTAGACTATTATATATTCACAAGCACAAACCAAAATATTTTCATTATTTTTTTATGGGGTTTTTCCTAACAAAGGCATTGTAGCATAATTCTTAATCTCTACCCAATTGGTTCTTTGTGTATCTTCGTAAGTAATTAAATATGCAAGAATGTGGATCATGTGATTGAGGTCACTGTGCACGAAGAAGAGGAAATCATATCCGTGAATGTATTGTAGTACCATGTAGGGAACATGTACATCGCACTAAATAATGAACATCCTGATGGACTAAAAAATGGTTCAGCTCTTTAGAAATACCAAATGTTATACAAAAATTGCTTTTTATCATGATCACAATAATCATAAGCTAAAAACTAAATTGAAACAACTCCACAAAAAGGGACATTATATGTATGGTATCATGTCGGAGGAACTGGAGGGCTAGAATGGTTCCATAACATATATAATCTTAGAATATAACACTTGTGATAATGTAATTTTCTAAATTAAAGGGGTTGTAAAGTGGTTTTCTATTCTTACGACGTCACTGACAGTGATCTGCATAGATATCAATAGTAGCTTCCGGTATATCATTGTCAGTGACGTCGTAAAATATGTTAGTTTTAGTGGAATTGCAAGAACCACAGACGTCAGAATGGAAATTGGAATGGAACAAATTGATGCTATCAGTGTCTCTGATACACATACAAAATTTAGAACACGTCCACTTTAAGGTGTAGTAGAACTATGAATGCAAGTTGACTATGACGTAGGGAGGTAAACATCTCTGATAAGCTATATACTTGTGTCCGTTTATCAGGATATTTATCGTAAGATATGTAAATCATTGTTTGTCAAATAATACATATATAACTTGAGAACTTCATATTTCTCATATCACTTCAATTATTCAATCTGTTTGGATTCAAGTGTTATATATATGAAAGTTATTTGTATGAAATTTGGTGATTATTCAGTTGTGTAAAGGTAAGCTTAAGGTGTTTGTCCTCATTTAAGATTCTTACTAGTAAGCAAAGAATGGCTATTGAAAGATGATATTGAGATCCATCATAATGATAACAAATATTGAAGTCTGTATCCCTTTCTAGTAACATTACATGAAGCAAATGATTAACGAACAACATTGGTGGGGCTATTTTTAGGACCAAATTTGTTTTTACTTTCCAAAGAACAAAGCAACTTTCTCAAGTTAAAGCAAAATTCTGTAAATTGTTTGTTATTTCTGAACTAAATGCATTTATATGCAGATATTTTGAAGCAAATATCCAAAATAGTTAAAATCTAATTATTAATATATGTTACTTATATAGTATTTAAATTTTTTTAAACTAAAATGACGCACTTTCAAGTATCTGTATGGAACAATTCATTTAGAAAACCACCAATTAACTGGATTAGGAGGGGAATTTGGATCTTATTTCAGAAGCGCTTTTCCTAAGAGGTTTTATGATGTGGTTTGTGAAGGTCACTGCAAGAGGATTAATAAGGACTTGCAAACCAGTTATGTAATCTATTCAATATTATTAAATGGTAGATCCTGGTACACAATTCTCAAAAGGCACCTTCAAATAAAGAAAAGCTTTATGCTTTATGCTAATTCTCATTTGAATGAGTTATTTTGGACCATGATACATTCAAATCTGCTTATTCAATCTTTATATAGAATTAAACAAATAAACTGCACACTTTTTAATTTTTTTTTAATCTGCATTCAGTTTTTATTTGACATTTGCTTATAAAGTTTTGGTCTGTGTTTGATTGAACAGAGCTGTAATCAACAGTGTGCTGTTGAAGGAAATTTCTAATCTGCGCTTGAACAGATATCTCGTATGATTACAGAATTTGCTCTGAATCTCAATCGGAAAGGTACTATATTTTATGATTTTTAGCTGATCCTTTAATGGAATTATTGATTATATTTGATGCATTATACATGTGTTTGAGTTTGTTTTATTATTGGTCAACATCATAATGTGGACAAATTATATTTTTGTCACCTGTTCAGTTGTCTGTCTGATCACTCTTGTTTACAATAGAAACAACAGAAAATGACAGTTGTCATACTTATATATGTTTGGTATTATGGGCTTCTATTTTCACCAAATTTCAGTGACCAGGTCTGAGCAAATGCGTTTAACTTAAATACAGGAATAAATCACACTACAATGTGCAAACAGTAGGTAAAAAGATGATATAATCAGAATAAATGTAGCTACCTTTCGGAACTAATTCCTTAAATATCAAGTGTTTGATACTGAATGTATTATGAAATGTCAATTTATCAATTGTATGATTTTTGTGATAGATGTGAGAGGAGATTTAAGAATTGGCATTCAGTTACCATAGATTTTAATGGCAAACGTAAGATTATGGCTGATGGTGATTATTTTTTGTATTAAATGGTGATGATTCACTTCGATGATGTTAAAAAAATGAAACCTTTTAAACTGATGATATTGTAAGATTAGCTGTGAATTATTATGGTTTTTTGATGATAATAGATTTATATGATAATAACAATGTTTATTTGCTTAAAAAGTTTCCAAAGTACATACAAAAAAGTAAGTTTTGTAATGCCTTTTTTATGATAAAAAATAAAAAATTGAAGATTTTGCAATCCCTTTAATAATGATGATGAACTGTCTGTGACACTTGAAAATAAAAATTTCTACAAATTGAACATTGAACTGCATTTATCAGAGTTGATTATGATAAAGGAATAGATATAACTGGCTTATTGACAATTTTATATTTGTTGAAATTTGATATGATCTTGATAATATTACTAAAAATCTGAAGAGATTTGTATTTCACCTAAAGATTCTACATTGATGTGTATGATCATTGAAATTAAAATGACCTTGAATGACCTTGACCGTGATATATTTTGAATGCACCCAATGATAGCAGAGATAGAAAATGCTTCAATTTTAATTGTCATCATGTGACATTGTCATTTCAAGGTCATAGAGTTTTCTTTTACCTCAACCAAACCAAGGACTGATCACATTGTTAAAGGGATTGTAAAGTGGTTTTCTTAACTTTGTATGTGTATCAGGGACACTGATGGCATCAATTTGCGCCATTCCTATTTCCATTCTGACGCCTGTGGTTCTTGCAATTCCACTAAAACTAACGCGTTTTATGATGTCTCTGACAGTGATCTGTACCGGAAGGTAGATCACTGTCAGTGACGTCATAAAACTGGTAAGTTGTCTTAACATTATAATAGGAGTTCTTGTACTGTTGCGATTGAGAAGGCCTATATCATATTGAGTAACGCCAGAATTTCTTCTTTTGTTATAGTTAGAGCAATTAAAGACACATTATCCATAAATTGCCCTATATATTGATATTCATTCATGTTAAAATAACTTATGTTAAGAATGAAAAAGTGTTGATTTTCTATTCCTATCACGTAATATAAAAGAATGTTACAATATTAGGGTGAGTTTTAATTTCACCTTATGATACAATAAACTGACAATGTTACAATCTACCATTCATATTTAATATTGACAATAGGTAACACTTAAAGAGATATGTTCACCATCAGTTCGATCAAACATTTTTAGTCTCAGAACCTGGTATTTTTTGCGAATATAATCCGTAGTACCGGTAATGTTCACAATTCTCCCTCAAAATTTAATCTTTCAAATCCCTGTGTATTCATAATTATCAGGGTTTGAAAGTCAAAAATATGACTTGTATTTCATTGATATTATGCCTTATATAGAAAACACATACAGAAAATGATAGCATAGCCGTAGGAGGCTGGGGGGCAGGGGGGCAGATGCCCCCCTAGATATTATGCTTTGGGGCAAAAAATCCCCAAAATGGGCCAAAATATCAATAAAATTCGGGCAAAAAGTCAGTTTGCCCCCCTGTTAAGTCGTGGGCCCCTACGGCTACGAATGATAGATAAATATTTAGGAAGGGGTATAAATTGAAGGGATTGTACGGTTTTTGTGCAGTTCAAGTACTTCTGGAGGCTATTTACATATATTTATATAAGGACCAAATTTGGATAAAAAATTTGTAGTCTATGTCTTTGCAGATAGAATTGTTATACAAGCAATGGAGTTGGATGCTTAGTTCATTGGATAAAAAGCAATTGCAATTTAATAAACTGTAAAAAGAGAATGGATTTCTCCAATCAGAACAGGCCTTAACCTCAGTGCAGAAACTATGTCAAATGGAAGTATTTGAATTAGAGATAAGAGGATAAAGGATTATGTAAGGATAAAAAGGGATTAGTAAGCTATAGTATTGTATTGACAGTAAGGGACTATAATAATAAAATAACTGGTGTAATATTGTATCATAGGTTATGTCAATACGGTATGTCATTATCCCAGCGGGCTTGATGCCCCTATGAATGATAATCAGTATCATTTTTACTTCATGATAATTTTCAATTGTTGTACACAGTGTCTTATTCAGTCTGATGTCAAGAATTATCATTACCCCATGATGTTTTTTTTTCGAATACAAAATCAAATCTTGATATGAATAATCTTGTGATCTGAATCTACTAAAATTAAATTTTTAGAAAAAAGTATCCTGTTTGCTATAATTTAGTATTTCTTGTTACTATTCTTTCATAGATTTAAGAGAAATGGTTGATATCTTAATCAATCTTCAATCTGTTTGACAGAAATCAAGACTTTTACAAGTTCTAAAAATTTTAATCGCAAAATCCCTGATGAACTATTAAAGGGATTGTAAAGTGATTTTCTAACCTTTGTATGTATATCGGGGACACTGATAGCATCAATTTGCACCATTCCAATTTCCATTCCGACGTCTGTGGTTCTTGTAATTCCACCAAAACTAACAGGTTTTATGACGTCACTGTCAGTGATCTGCATAGATATCAATAGATCACTGTCAGTGACGTCATAAAACACGTTAGTTTTAGTGGAACTGCAAGAACCACAGACGTCGGAATGGAAATAGGAATAGCGCAAAATGATGTTTAATATCAATGTCCCCAATACACATACAAAGTTTAGAAAATCACTTTACAACCCCCTTTATAGCAATGCTATAAAAGTGAATGGCACTAAAAATATGAAATTTGACAGCCAGAATATTCACAGCTGATGAAGTTTAAGTGATTTTAAAAAATAAATTTAATTTTTCAAAATCTACAATAGGTATAAGTAATCATTCAACAATCTATGGCAATCCTACTGAAAATGAGTGAATAAAATAAAATGGCACTGCTAATACAGGATCATGGTTTTTAAACAGACTGTTTCTTTATCTAGCCTTAGGTTGGTGTTCTAATACAAGTTATTGTTAATTTCTAGATGATTATTGTATTATAGCCTCTAGTATTCCTCTACTATAATATTATATCAACTGTCTAAAGTCTGATACTTCTTCCTGCAGGCACTGTCAAGTTGACTTTACATGATTTGTAAATAGTGCTTGAATGTTTTCTGTCTATAACTATATAGTTTGATTACTACACAGGTAGACATAGTAGTTTACTGAACATGCAAATCAACCTAGCAAGACAATCCTTAAAAATCAATTAAGCCAATGCCACTATCCTCGAAAGCTGTCCGTCTCCATCAAACTTTGCTTGGCATTTGCTTTATCGATTTGTTTTTCAAAATATTTTATTTTTCATTTTTGGTTGTGAAAAAGACATGTTGCCAGAATATTTGTGATCTGTGAAAAATGAAATAAAATATGTTGCCAGGTTACCTGACTGTAGTTTATTATAGTGATTAGATTAAAAATGAATTATGATTATTTAAGGAAATATCAAAACATAAGATTTATGTTGTCCAATATTACCAATCATTATTGATATTACAATGTAAACAAACTTAACTTTCTAATGCTAGAAATAAAGGAAGTAGAAACGTCAATAAAAGATTAGGGATAATAAGCTGTTAAGATAAGGTCAATTATTTCCACTGATAACCATACTAACATACCAACGATTGCATATTGAATTTAAAGATGCTTTCCCTTATTTTCATTTATCCATATACCATAATTAAACCGTTAAAGCTAAGATTCTATATACGCTTCATGCGGATCCGTCATGCGTCAGAGGGTATGATTCCATATATATGCGGAAGCTGTATCCGTCAAATGGTCTCCGTCATGCGTCAAAAACCAACCATTACGATTTTTAACGCATAACGCGTATATGGAATCTTAGCTTTATACTTATATAAATGAAGAAGAGATGTTCTAATGACTGGGAAAAATACCAGATTGTGTCACAAGTCCTTAATTAACTCGTAATTAGGCTAATTACGCCGAGGATTTCCTTGTTAGTACCCTAAAAAAAAGTCTTGGTCATTAAGTCTGTTTTGATTTGTAGATTTGGGTAATCAAAAGAGACCACAACCGAGACTAGTCACATTATCAAACATGGAGTCTAGATTTAGCGTTTCAAAGCGAGTTGAGTCAAATGGATTAACCAAGCCTCTCTACTTCCACATACGGTTTGTTAACTTATGAATACATGGATTATACATTAGAAACACCAATTAATCAATTAGTAAGCTTGATTTGACCCTAAAACAATGCGAGAACCCATTTTTAACAACGTCTATTTTTTAATTGCAAAATCAGATAGAACAATTTATAACTTTAAGGGATATGTTCACTTACTGTTTGTCCAATAAAATTTTTGTTTCAGAATCTGATATTTTTAAGCTATTCTAATCCATAATAGTGTTCACAACTCTCTCTCAAAATGTAAGCCTTCAAATCTCTGTGTAGCCATAATTATGATCGTTTGAAAGTCGAAAATACGACTCGTCGTTTAGTAAGACTATGCCTTACCAATTTTTGTGCAGTTCTAGTACTTCTGGAGGCTATATACATATGTTAAAGGCTCAAATCGACCCTCGAAAATGCTGAACATTCCCCTTTAAGGCAATGCCTTAGAGGTTTGCAAATATTCTCTATTCTTTATTTAACTCTAGGCCCCTAATACTAATCAATTATACTGGCTTTATGATAATACCTGAAATACACAACCACAACCATAATGTTATTAAGGTTAATGTTCTTATTCCAGATTATTACGGTTATTCTGTTATTCTGTGGTTATTACTAATTATTATCCAATCAAAGACTTAGGTTAAGAAACAATAAAAAGATTTTGATAAAAGTTATCAGATTTAATTTGTCTATGTCTTATTGAATGTTATGTATAATTATGTAATGTTCTCAAAACTGTTAAGGGCTGTTAAAGTGGGTTTTGAAGATTGGAGGTTATTATGTAATTAAATCAAATTACCATGTATTCAAAGACAAATTGTTCATGTATCAGAGAGATGCCATCAGAAACCTGAATTTTATTAACTGTTAAATACAAGAAGATAATATAGAATGTAATTATATAAGATTTATCTAGTAAAAGGAAAAGAAAAAGAATGTGTTAGCCTTGACTTTTTTTTATCAAATGTAAAATAATCTGTTGAGTGAAATATAGTACATTTGTATGTGAAGAAAAAACTGTGTATACACATTCATTGAAACATAAAGTATACAGTAGAAATGTTGATATGACTATTTGCCAACCATGCCATTAATATATTTTTTTGCTGATGGTTTTTTTTAAGCAAACAGGCACTTTATTAAAGTTTATTTGTACAAGAGTTATTTAGAGACTATTTCAAAGTAAGAACAATTTAAGTACATATAAACCTGTTTCCTATGATACATGCACTGTATCAAAACGCTAGCGCTTTGCAACATATCACGGTAATGAATGGCGACCATATTTGACCGGACTACATCGATTCTAGTAGTTCAAACATCAGAGGCTATTCATTAGAGAAAGCAAGTTTTTGTAAACGAAACAAACAGTTTTTAAGATATGTGTTTAAAATGATAATAAAATGCGTAATTGGTGAACAGATAAGCATTAAATGCAAGGGTATGCGTCAGAATATTCCTCCAAAGATTCTATAGCTATGAACTTAGGTTGCAATGTTGCAAGTAGTTTAAGCATCAAAGTAAAGAGTCTCGCACATGAAGAGACAACGAAAAACACCATTCATTACTGAGACAGATTATGGTTTACGGAAACTGCCGAGGATTGCTGATTGCACTGTATTTGACCATAATATCTACACAAAATTGAAAGTAGAATTGACTTAGGTCATATTAAGGACTATTGACAATTATTGAAAAATATCAGTCTTTTTATTGAAAAAAAAATCCTTGTGTTACCAAACTCTAATGTCTATCTTAAATAAAAAAGTTTTTGAGGAAACTTGACATCAGTTAACAGTTGTCATCTAAATATACCTGAGTTATTGACTCTCAGGTAACTCTGTGTCTATAGTCATCAATGGTTGGATCAAACCTGACAGTTATTCAAGGATATGTGAAGGTCATGAATAAAGCAAATGCAGCAATAATTCTTCTCAATAGATTTAAATAACCTTCAAGGTACATTTCACTTTCAATTATTTTCTTCATATTAAGTTACATAAAAAAGCAACATATTCACAGTAAAAGATCAGTTAGCTATTTTAGATTAAAGGTTAAGACTCACTATATTGTAATTGCAAAATTAAATCTGTGTGTTTAGTCTGATTTGGGATACACAATTCTGATCAGGATAGCCTTTGTTTTAGATTTTTTATGTTAGGCTGCGTGCACATAGAAGAATAGGGTATACACTACTCGAAAATCGAACAAGCACGATTGCTACTATACTACACTTTACTCTAATACTTCGATTTCGATTAGTGTCCTCTTATGTGACCAGGTATTATGAAATTACCTTGTTCGATTTTAGGTATACGCGTGTCGCTCAAAATGTACACCATATACCCATAAAGTATAAATCTCTGTGCACGCAGCCTAATGGATCCAGTCGTTGGACTTACTACTTTGCATGTTCTGACATTTGGACTCCCTTGATTGAGTGTAATATAATGTGAGGCCACATTTCAATCTGCAACAGGAAGTTAAGTAGAATGTGTAGGTAAAACGTGATCAGGCATCAACAGGATTTAAATTAAATGATATTTTAACACAGTAATGTGATTGCTATCAGAATCCTGGTAAATATGATACAATAGGTGTGTTTACAATGTGCAAAACATATCTTAACATTAATCAGAAATCTATGAGCAATGACCTCTTTTGACAAGTAAACATTGTTTGAAAATGAGCTTTAAAGAGCTGAAATTTCATCTTTTTCTTCTGTAATTTAATATTTAAAGTTTTGAATGTAGGGAGAGCTGACATATTTGTTTCTCTTATCAGAAATGATTGTCAATTAATGGTCATGACTGGACAAAGTGGGGAAACATTAATTCCTAAATTTAATGTTTCTGAGAAACTTTGCATTTTTTCCACCACATTTAATAAGAGCTTAGTGAAAAGTTTTAACTGTGGACCAAGTAAATGGATTTTATTTATTTCCTTACATAGCCTCTTTCTAGGTTTTCAGAATTTTGAAAGCGTTTCTGCAAGTCTTAGATGCTGGTCAAGAAAAAAGTCCTTCACATTTGAACTACTGACATAGTCTAGTTAAGTTTCAATTGTCAAACAGTTGGAGGTGGCAGAGAGGTCAAATGAAAAAAAAAGTGATCAAATCATCAGGATTTACATAGAACTTTTCAGTCAACCCTTGTAATAATAAAAATCCGTACAAGCAAAACAATTCCAATAATCAAAAATCTCATCCAGAGCATGACAAAATCGGGTGCAATAATTATATAGTAGTGGACTTGCCATACGAGAGGTACCATCAGGTGTTTCGAAAAGAGTATGTATGGTCTGCTTTGTGCGCGACCACCCACCGCTAATATAAAAGTCAAAATCATGAGGTGCAACGAGATCAATTCATGCCTGAAGCGAGCATTTGAGTCCATGGGCGTAGATCCCCACCGTGATCTGTGCCCATGTTTGAGTCATCTTAAATGTGTTGTAACACCATACAATGTACTCAGTAGTCTGTAACTTTATATTAAATAGGATGTATTATATTAATATCATCTCACATTTTTTCTTGCATAATTTTGTACAGTAGATGTGAGTGTCTCTTATGGTTCAGTAGGTTGAATGGAGTCTTGCTCTTTATCAGTCTACTGTATACTAAATAAACAATGACAAGATCTAAATAGTATTATACAATATCTTCCAGAAAAAAACAGCCCCGAATTCATCAGTAATCTAAATAATAGCTATAAAGTTAATCTTTTTTCCATATATCCACCATCTAGTCTTGTAAAATGTTTTAAGTGTTTTTACTAATATTAGTGTTCAATAACTTTCCTTTTATTGAGTATTTTTGAACAAAGTTGTATTTAAAGTGTTTAGAGGATTCATACCAGACAAATTTGACACAAATCCTAGTTCAATTTGCATACATTTTTGATAGTATAGTACCGGTATGATATTTAAATGACTGAATAGTTTAGTTAAATTTTAGTAAAAGTTCCTGTGGTAAACTAAAGATGATATTTAAAAGGATTGTAATGTGGTTTTTTAAACTTTGTATGTGTTTCGGATAGCACAAACATCAAAAAACTAATGCAATTTATGATGTCACTAACAGTGATCTACCAGAAGCTATTGGTATGCAGATCACTGTCAGTGACATCATAAATTGCATTAGTTTAAGTGGAATTGCAAGAACTACAAACATCGGAATGGAAATTGGAATGACATATTGATGCTATCAGTGTCCCCGATACACATACAAAGTTTAGAAAACGTTACAATCCCTTTAATGTGTCATTAATGTATCTTATACTGTTCAGTATATCCCATGATCAGCTATAAACATTTCTATCCTTTCTTTCTAAACACACCCCTCATAAACCTTATCCGGTTCAGAGAAAAATTAACTCTGGAAAACAGGACATGATCAGTAGCAGTAAAGACTATTTATTTGAAATGATAAAGAGATATTTAAGTTATTAATGAGTATATAAGATGTTGTTAAGAATGTTTGATCCTATATAATAAGTCAATGTACAATGTTTATACTTAGTGTTAAGATGACAGTTGTCACAAGAGAAGTGTTCAGGTAGAATGTCAGTTGTGTTCTGAATCCTTAATTATTCACCATCTTCATCTTAAGGCCGGAGAACGGCGTCAAAAAATTGTTGAATGTGCATTAGTTTACGATAGAATCCCTAAAAAAAAACACTGCTAGAAGTGCCCCAGTCGCGATAAAAAGTCGGTCAGTGTGCTTTGACTGCACGCTCCTATAATTTGACGCCTTAAAAAAACCGTTCCATCCAGCCTTAATCTTATCTGCATTCTTTCCATTTTTTTTAAAATTGTCATATATATAAATAAAAGGTGGTGAAAATGATCTAAAAAGACTTTAAAATGATGATTTTGGTGGTGAAGATTTGAATATTTCCCCCATCCCATAATTTCAAGTACCTGGTCTTGTTCTTCAGCGATTTCTGAACAGAACAGTTAATAAATAAACAATACATTTCTGTTATACTACCTCCAAAATAAATAAACAATGTATTGACAAATAAATTAGACTAATAAACAACATGATGGCTAATTGTTTATTTAGATTGTAATGAATGTAATTATCTAGACAAACTATTCTTTCTATATGTCATGACAATTTTATGTATTTATAAAAAACAATATGAATTTAAGGTATTTTACTGTTGAATTTTAACCCTCCTATTGTAAATGTCATGTTAATTTTTTCCTCATTCCACAAATATCCAAATTTTTGTGAAGAAGACGCACCGTTTTGTTTCAAGGTTTACCAATGACCTTGACTTTGTTATACCGTTACTATTCAAATATTATGCTCTTCGTTTCTCATCCGTCTTTTGAACTCTGTCTATATTTAGCCACCGACTTTTTTTGTTCTCAATTTAATTAAAGGTATCTGTGTAAAAAACAGAAAAAATGGTGTGTTGAATCAACAAATTTGTGTTTAGAAAAATGTCTTTTTGTTTAGTTTTCAATTTCCGTGTGTTTTTTACTGTCAAATTGTTTAAAAAGAAAGTGTGAGATAAAAGAGGATACATGGTGAATAATATAATAAATTAAAAAGATTTTTTATAAAAAGATATCATTTATTAAAGGTGTATTATATGAGGTATGTTGTAATATAAGAACAGGTTATATATAATATAATATTAGTTCCTCATTCAATGGTCATTGTGAACTTTATATGTATTGTCAAGGATGGATAACTCCTTTAAAAAATATCCTTTGAAAATTTGCTCTGACAATTTGTAATAGCCACATTGATTCTTTTAGAATTTCGCTACCCATTGTCTACTGCAGCAATTAGTAGTATGAAGACATCTTTGTTTTATGAAATTAATGAAAAGAACAAAATTTTGAAAATTGAAAATTTTATGCAAATTTTACCATATCTACCAGTTGTATACTTTTGGTACAGTATATAAGAATTAAAGAAAGGCTATAAACTGGTATTACTATATTGAAAATATGAATTAGTCTTTTCTGTTCTGCTGTACCAAAACTTCTTTTATATTGTTCTTTTATCAAATTATATTAGATCATGAAGCAGAAATGAGTTTGAAAGTTTGTGATCTTTTGTTGAAAATAAATGCATACTGTATAGGCTAGTAAATTGATTTCATGTTTCAATAATATTTTCTAAGTATAAAGGTGCAATGTGTAACATAGCTATAGTTGTGAACAAAATTATGCACGTTCGGGTCTAGTGTTTATGTTTTGATGTGTAAAGATATATTTTATTTTTTAGACTTGATTCACACAACCTTGTCTGACTTAAACTTTCATCAGTGAATAGAAAAATCAACCACAGACTGTATTTATTCACAAAAAAACATCCTGGCAGTCCTATTTGTCAGTGTCACCTGGTTAGGATCCTGGCTAGGCTGCCCGGGTTTTCATCTGTGCATGCTATACATCTCTTGACATTGAAATATCATATTTTGGCCAATTTACCCAAATTATTGGAAAATTGCTGATCAGTATATAGGTCAATTCAATCTTCAAAGGGTTCAATAAGCATAAAGCATATGTAATGAAATATCTGTATGGTTTAAAGTGGTTTAAGTATTATGGTATACAACTCAATAAATAGATATATAAAAACGATTCTTAAATCATAGAAGTATTGAAAATGGTAGGTTTCTTTAAACATGATCAGAGTATGTTTATTAGGTTAAGTTTGGTAAGTGATCTTTATGTCTATCTTATTGTTATGGTATTGAATAAAATCCTGTAATGATTTGTTCATGCTATTGAAGGATTATTCTAATGAAGTCATAATTGAACTTACTTTTTTTTCCCAGGTATAACCTAATTTATACAGGTTAATATGAAATGCCTCTTTACCCTACCTTCAGATGAATTATTGATTGAAATGATTATTGAATGAGAAGAAAAATCTGTCGTTGAATTGTGTGTAAATTTTTTTGTTCTGTTTTATATCGGCCATCTTAAAAAAGATATTGTATATATTTATTAATGATATACAAAGAATTTTGAAATATATCCGTCCGCTAAAAGTCTTCAACAATTTACTTCCAGTCATGATTTTGTAAGCATGCATGAATTGTGGTTAGATATGTGCATAAATTGTGGTTAAATAAGCTTATGTCATAATTAAAATCAAAATAAATCAATAAATGAAGGCAGTGAACTACAATCAGGATTGATAGCAATCAGTATTTTCAAGACATAACTGTAAGTATGTAGACCATAAAGTTTTGATCAAGGATAGTGCACAAATACTCTAGGGCATTTTACATTAACCTAAAAGTTGGCTATTTTTTGACCAAGACACAAGAGTTATAGCTTTTGTTACTCTTTTGTGTGGTGGGAGCTTAAGTTTGCATGATTTGTCATGCATGTAATGATTGAGCCACTATTATGTATGTAGTCATCACTGATCTAATGCTCTTTAGTAATAAAAAGTTTTTTCACTTGAATGGTTTTGACGGCATGCTTTAGTCACCACAATTACCTTGTGGACAATTACCCATTGTAAAAGTGTTATTTAATCAAACAGGTAGTGTCGTCATCCTCACTCTTGACTGTGGCAGTTATTGAGAAGACTTGGACTGGTCAGTACAAATATTGTTTTATTGTCATACTGTACACACTGACAAGTTTCTGTCTCTCTTGTTATTAGGATTAACAATCATCAACAATTTCTTTAAGGTAGGTCAACCTAACCTTCACATTTTTTTTTTGATTTTGCAAAAGAATATTATTTCTAAAATTGTCTTTTTGTGTACAGTGGTTGCTTTATTTGTATGAAATTGCTCCAAAATTAGTTGCAATTGGCTGAGTATATTATCTTGGTCTAGATGTTTTTAATAATATTGTCTAAATCAAAAAGCTCGGTATACTTTCTAGTATGCAGCTACCCAATCATGGTTATGATATATATAAAGATTAAAGTGCAAGAAAACATAGTATTTGACAAGAATAACTATAATGTATAACAAAGTTTACACCATAATTTGTTGATGCACAACAACAAAAGCAGTTATGATATTGTTTGTAGAAACGCAGTAAAGGAAAAATTAATTTTTTATGACTTTTGACCCATACTTTACTTCAACTGGAGTGAACAAACTGCAAGTAATTTGATAATTTGTAAATAGAAAAAAAAACCCTGTAAGCTTATATTTAAGATGTGATAGTAAATAAATTATATTATTATGTTTAATGCGATGTTGATAAGTTGGTATTAAGGTCAATAATAAGATGATAGTTATTATTATACCATAGATTATATCTTCTTATATCATATAACTTAAAGTGTGATTAACTCTTTATAACAATTTTTCACAGATTACAAATTGAAATAAATCTTCAGAGTTACTAGCAATTTCAAATTGACAAAATGTTTTATATCAAAGTTTTTAACAACTTTTTTGTGTGTAAAATATAACTAAGGTACAAAAACTGTCGGTAATTTGTAATGCATTGTCATTATTATTTGAGTTCTGTAAAATGTATCATTCTGTAAAATGTAGGCTATCATTCTGTAAATTGTA
The DNA here is from genome assembly GCA_029955415.1 of Lottia scabra. NCBI lineage: Eukaryota > Metazoa > Mollusca > Gastropoda > Lottiidae > Lottia > Lottia scabra. The sequence goes on from JARJEI010000015.1 coordinate 7,324,479, forward strand.
TCGTTCTGTAATTTGTATCATCCTGTAATGTGTATCATTCTGTAAAAGAATGGATGATAGAGTAATAACTCAAATAAAAAACAATGAAACTTTTTAAAAATATTTGAAATTATTTGATTAAAATATGAAGAAGTTTTCTATCATGTGTCATTTCCAGGTGTTAATAGCTGTATGAAAATTTTGAGTTTATGAGGAAATAAACTTGTTTGAACAATTTGATGATTTAATTGAATGTCCAGTCATTACTCACACTGCTGTGATTTTATTACTATTTCCCCCTGTTAAGAAATGCCATTCATTCTTTTATGGTATTTATTGACCTTTGACCTTAGCATAGAAACTTTCACATGGATCTGGTCATTGAGTTCATTTCTAACATTGAACTGTTGCACACATAATATGAAATTGAGCTCCCATCATCCATTCTATTCTGAGCATCCATCACACACTCTGAATCAATAAGTTTTGAGCTGCCATCACACACTCTGATTTATTGAGTTTTGAGATTTCATTACACACTTTGAATCAATGAGTTTTGGGCTTCAATCACACACTCTTAATAAATGCATTTTCAGTTTTGCGCTTCCATCACACACTCTGAATCAATAAGTTCTGAGCTGCCATTAAACATTCTTAATTTAGTACTCCTATCAACCAATCTGAATTGAGCTTCCACCAACCATTCAGAGTTAAGCTCTTACTACTCAAAATTTTATTATTGCCACAATTTTTTTGAGTTGCAAGTTTATGACTGTAAAATTCATGTCCACAACCCACATTACATACTTGAAATATTTAACACAAGATATGTGGTAATCTCGTTGAGAGTTATCAGAAGTTAATAAAAAAATGTTAAGCTTCTTTTTAAGATATCTTAATGTAATCTTGAAATTTTTTTAAGTAGGTTTTATTAAAGTGATTGGAAAGATTGAAGATTAAATGAACTTATATTGCCTGTATTTTTATAGTAATTACTGAAAGAAAGTCAAAAGTTTTATTGGTATTCAACTACTACTTAAAGTCACATTGCGGGATTCGTTTGTTTACAAAATGAAATTTATGGGATTTCGGGACAAAAGGTATTCTAGCTTAATCTCTGATGTTTAATTAAGTCAAAAAACTAAAATTCACGGCTTTGGGTACTCAGATGGCTTCGATGCAGCTGGATTTAAAATCGGGATCTAATAAAATGATTTCCATAAATAAAATGCTAATGAGGTCAAGCGGGGGGCGTGTTAGTTAAATGACGTCACACTCCAATCTCCAGTAGCACGTGCTAGTAGTGGGCGGAGCTTGCGAGTTATTGACGTCTCCCTCAATCAACTCGGTGTTGAAATTTAAACAATCAAAATTTCCTTCAAATGGCTGTAGAATTGGAACAACGAAAGGGAATCGATTTTTTTTTAGTTCGATATTCATTTCTAAGTGCTAACTTTAAAAAAAAGCCATGAAAAGACTTTTTCTCAATGTCCAAGTCTGGGCTTATGTGGCTTTAATATATGAATTTCGTAGTTACCGTAGTTTGAATAATTCCATCTTTATAGGACCACATGCTGCGACTTGCCACAAGCCTATCTTTATTATATGCGTGTACTATAGTTGGAATTTGCAAATGAGCAGATTAAGGGTGTTAAAGATGAGACTCAAGGATGAGTGTTGTGTACTGCGCAGGATTATCAATATAAGTAAGAAAGAAGAAGGAAAACATGTCAAGAAACATAACTTGTGTTGTGTTTGCTTCTTCTTATTTTCCACTGTATCAATTTTTGCACACCAAATGACTCATCTTTCTCATCTTAATGCCACTGTTCTTGCAAAATTTATCTTCATAAATGACTCAATAGTCTAGTGACTGGTATGCTTTGTATCTTAGTGATATTATTATCCAAATTTTCTTCTTGAATCTTTTGCAAACATATGTAAGTGACTGTCTCAATATCTTAATGGCTACTTTAAAAAGAGGTACATTATTGCAATATAACAAAATATACACATATTACATAATATTGCCTTATATACTTTCTTCTGATAAATTGTATTGATTAATTAAATATAACATTTGATGTGTTTTTATCAGTCATTATCTGTCAGTTATTTACCTCACTTAAAGATGTAACAAATAGTTTGTTAGTTATATAATTAAAAGATAGGTTGAGATACTATTTACCACAGGGTTGTAATATCTAGATCTTACCAATGTTTTAAGTCCTAATTTTATTATTAATTTTACTACAACTTTATTATAACTTGATAGTTATCATTGATGATAAAAATAATTCCAGATTGAAAAAGAAGTCCACCATTATTGTTGTATGAATTATGATAACAAATTCATGTTGATTTTACAATGTTCTGGCTCTGCAGTTCAACTTATTTCGTCTTAATGTTGAGAAGAAACCTTGAAAAGAAATGACACTTTTTGTTGCGTTTTTTCACGTAAAAGTTGTTTTGAACATGAGTAATAGTTGTTTTTTAAGGATAGTTTATTTGTGCGAACATTACCCAACTTAGTTTCTTGTTTGTTTGGCATTAACCTCTTTGCACTTAATAGCATACTTGTTTAGCGTGAATGGGAAGTCATTCACTTATTCTCAGATGGTCTGTTTAACGGGTAGACCTTTCTTATTTTGGCTTGATACAGTGAGATAACTATTTCCAATATCTTACTACCAATCTCAAAATGGCCATCTCAAAGAAATGAGAAGAGTTTGTGCAGGTTTTTGTATCAAAGCAAATCTAAATCTTGAGTAAAACCTCCCTAGTGCTCGGGCATCCAAAGCACCATTATGGCATCATGCACCAATGTGGTTTTTAACATCAAGTATTATAGTTTATTATAAAAAATCTCCTCACTGATTGTTTTTTTTTTGTGCCTTTATTTACAACAAGGAAAGAAAAAAGGAAACATAATCGATCATTCTATATTGATTTCATCACATTAAATATAAAGACGCATGGCACACAACATTACACATTGGCTAAAAATATGACCAGACTGACCCCCTTGTTCAACCTGCAGTTCAAGTTACAAGACTCTAGTTGGCAACAACATCATTTAAACTTAATTTGCAACAACCCACTTTTGTGTTAATGTGCTAAAAGTATTGAAGTAAATCAAACCTAGTCATTGACAAGTAATTGTCATCCTTTAGTAAAATAGGTTAACTTAAGTAATTGTCATGCTGCAGTAAGGAAGGTCAACTTAAGTAATTGTCATGCTGCAGTAAAGTAGGTCAACTTTAGTAATTGTCATGTTGCAGTAAAGTAGGTCAACTTAAGTAATTGTCATGCTGCAGTAAAGAAGGTCAACTTAAGTTATTGTCATGCTGCAGTAAAGAGAAGATCAACTTAAGTTATTGTCATGTTGCAGTAAAGAAGGTCATCTTAAGTAATTGATCAAGATCAACCTAGTTTAGTAATTGTCATTCTGTAGTAAAGTAGATCAACTTAGTTTAGTAATTGTCATTCTGCAGTAAGTAAATCAAACCAGTGTGGTAATTTTCGTTCTGCATTTAGTAAAGTGGGTCAAACCAGTTAAGTAATATTGCATTAAACTGTTTCAGTTTAATGTTATTTTGTACTGCATTAAAAACGCCTAAACAAACATATAGCAGCCAAGCCCATTACTTTTTCAGAGGTAAATTATCTGCAATTTTTTGCACATCTAAACATCCCCCTTTCATGTTAAAACCATAAAATCTTTGAAGAGGTATTATTAAACATAAAAGAGAAGTAGTATAATTAAACTACATGTGTAAGAAGACTACATACAATTAGCAGCAGTGCATTTTTACCTAGTTGTTATTTTCTGTTGGTAAATTAATTTAATAGAAAACAACAACAGTCTATGTTTATATTGTAATGAAATACTCATGGTATTTTGGCAAAGTTCTATGTTCTATTTCAATAAATACATTGCATGTTCAAATTATGTATTTAATAGTATCGAGTACATTATTGTGCAGTATACAGTGTGTTTAATAACTTTATTTTTCCTTTGTATGATATTTTAGTGAAAGGAATAGACAAGAAATGAAAGGGTTACTATTCTACATTAAACTTAGTTTTAAGCAACAAAAGTATAAGCTCACCTTGATTTTAAGATCCGGCTAGGACTTTAGTCATCTATATATTCTGTACCGGGTATATGTAAAAAAAAGCTCAGTATTAGCAAAAACGCTAAAATTGGATCTGTTTTACATAAAATCTTCAAAGTAAACAATGCAATTTATTTTAAGCAACAAAAAGAAATCAATGGAACTAGTTTGTGTACAAATTATGTGGATATAAAATTCCTATTAATGGCCCTTTTATAGCATCCTAACTAACTATGGGGTTGGATTTTGCTTGTAATACGTTTGTGGAGCTTGTTGGTTTATTGTGAGAGTACTTACAAATTAAGAATTGGTTTGTGAGGACATGTAAATATCTAGAGTCAGATCCATACGTAATGTCAAAATGTTTTCAGTTTGTATTGTATAGTGATAATGATGTATGTTTGAGAGTATAATGTGGTTGCCAATGAATATTTTTGGAATTCAAATGACTTTTGTATGGATATTTATATAAGATCATCAATAAATATGAAACAGGTTTGAACGTGAGGTATGGTATGACATTGTGAGTGTAATATTTATACAATAAATTTCAAGGATATCCTTTTAACCACTGTACACAATTCACCTCCGGTTGAGTAAGTAATTAATTTCACACTTATAACTCAAGACAGCAGATTATTTTAACTCAAGACAGCAGGTTCTTTTAACTTAGGACCTGCAATTTCTTTTAACTCAAGACTGGCAGATTCTTTGAACTCAAGACTGCAGAATATTTAAACTCAAGACTGCAGATTCTTTTAACACAAGACAGCAGATTCTTTTAACTCAAGACTGCAGATTCTTTTAACTCAAGACTGCATATTCTTCAAAGATTGGACTGCAGATTGGAAAAAAAAACTGTAATGTTTATAATGAAATTTGTTCGTGTATTTGTTCAATTAACTAATAAATAACTTTTCATCCAAGCTGTTCAAAAGTTGCCCTTTGTTAACTAGAATACATGAATTATGTGTTGCTATAAAATGTGTCTCCTGAATCTCTTTTGCCTCTTAAATGCAATTTTAAAAATTAAACAACATAAATTTTGTTGTTCCTTTTCTGTTGATAAAATTCACTACAACTCTTGACCGACTTAATCTTTTCTATTGAGATCACTTGACAATAAACATCTACATGATAATCGTAATGTCGGTAGTTCCATTGTGTCATATACAATATAATACATTTAGGATGTTTTTTATTCTTGGTTGTAATAAATAGTTTACTAGGTCTTGCAAGCAGTAAAAAGGTTAGGGGTTAAGTATTTTTGTCAAAATGTAAATATTTCTGTAGTGTACTATAGTACTGTAAAAATAGGTGAAGAAATTATGCCATGCACTATATCTACACCTGTAGCTAATTAAAACGAATATAGATCCTAAAAATAACATTTCTGCATAATCTGAAATGACATGTAATGTAAATTTTGAAAGAGTAAAAGTGGTTTGTTTCCAAATTTAACAAGATGAAGATTTTATTTATACAGAAAATAATATATTCAGATATAAAGATATTCAATCAATACATAGAATACAAATATCATTAATTTCTATTCCTTACATTATGTATTCAAGAACCAAGTTGATGCCTTATTAATTGGTTTATATATTCTGAATTTTTAAGACGTTTGAAACCTTTCAAGTCGGATCCATTCTCAATTTTCATTGAATAAGTGAATTTTTGTCATCGTTGTTAGATAGGCAGTGATATTTGTTATAAAAATGTAGCAAGGAAATATTTGACGTGATTGTTTGTAGGATTGGTCAATGTAGATGACCTCACCTTATTGATATGATTGTATTCTAGTGATGTTCACACCAGGAAATATAAAATAATTCTAGTTTGTATTTGATGAGGTTTCAAACATTGGATTATTATTTATTTAAAATTTAACCAGTATTTATTCACAGATCTAGGAAACATGACCTTTCATTTTTAAACTACAGTTATATTTAAAATAATCATAGTAAGATTCATGGCACCAAATTGACCGTATTATTCAGATTTTTAGAATAATTTACATATCCTTCAATAATAAGCTTACTTGTGAGAGAAAAATTGGATTATGTGGTTCTGTAAAGTTCAGTGACCAACTGGAGCTAAGAAGGATGGTTGTGCAATGACAGAATGCTAACAAGGGTTAGCATAATTTCTACACTGCTATTTGTCTTAGATGTTTTGGTGAATTTTTTCTTCTGAATAACCAAAATTTTCCTATAAGTGGAAAATGTATCACTTAAAAGAGGAATATGTTCTCTAAACATTAGTGGAAATTCTGTGTCTATAATTATCTTGATCAGGAGGCCAATAAGATTCTTTTATTTGCTGAACCGAGCTCATACAGTTACTAATCAGCTGATGTATTCATCAAATACTTCCTGTATTTTCCTGTCAAATCACTATATATTGAGCGTATCTAACAGATAATTAGAATCTTCATTGTAAATTCAATATTTGTTCAATGACTATGCACAATTTGGAAAGAAATGTGATATGATTTGTATTTTTTCTTGTGCTTGAGGATAGTCAACTATCACATGTACCAGCTCACATGGTTACTTAAAATAGAAATGATGAAATTTTTCAACCATTTGCATCTTCTGATGTCAAGTTCAATAAAAATGTCTGATTATGTCAGTTTTATATTAATTTGAATAATCAATAACTTTTTGAAACTTTATATGCTTTTGGCGGATCCAGGGGGGGGGGGGCGTAGAGGGCGTACGCCCCCCCTTTACTTTGTCTTTTTTTCTTTTTTTTTTAAGAATGGGAAGAATACGACATCAAAAATGTCTAATTCATTAACATTTACTATAAAACATGCATGTTCCACGTCAGAAAGCGTTAATATAGTACAATTTATACTTATTCTATGTTTTTAAGCCAAAAAAAAGGTCAAAAATTTTTTTTACTCGCTTCGCTTGCCTATTATTATTAGTACGGCCCCCTTTCCAAAAATCTGGATCCGCCCCTGGTGATGTTTTGCTATTGTGGCTTTCATCTTGTTTTTGTGATTACTGAATGTTTTGTTTAGTGGAACTGCTTGTTTGTACGTATTTTTATTACTGATTCAGTTGTGTTGAGACTGTGCGCAGTATTTTGTTGTTGTGTGTTTATGTCTTGTCATTGTGTGTGTTATGTAAATGAAAAAGAAAGTGCGTGTGGTTTCATCTACCATCCTATACCGGGTAACTATAATCTTCAGGTAAAGTTTAGCATCACCTTACTAATCTCTGTCACTCACCAGAACCAACCAAAATACAACCTCATGTTGGTTCGAGTTCAATAAAGTAGAAGAGTTTAATCCAATGAAATTATCTAAGAGTGACTGTGGACAAGAAAAGGTGTTTGGTGATTAAAACCAACTAAAAATAGGTGCGTGTTTGGTTAAGAGTAATATTACGTATTAGGATACTTCTGTGTTTGTTATGAAGAAATTCTAACATAAAATTATTATTGTTTCCGACACGTATCGTAGGACGTGAGATAAAAGCGTTATAAAATCGTGTTATGTTTGTAGACTAGAGTTTATTGTACTAGTTGTGTTTTAATATTAAATGGACAATAATAACATCACACTGTGAAATAAATAGTTATAGTGTTAAATATGTGTCTTTTTCTAAGGGTTGCATTTGTTAATAGAATATTTCTGTCTGAAGACTTAAAGCACAGAGTTTTGGAAAGTAAATATACAGACAATGATATCATATAGTGAGGCCAAATATCAAAAATTAACATTGTTTGTACTGTTTAGTATATGAACAATAGTAAACAATAGATTTAAAAACTATTAAGACGCTAGCGGTTTCTGAACAAACTGTCGGGGGCTTTCCAAGAATTTTATAGGTGAAAAATGAAATACCAACATCTTTTCTTGTCATTGTTTCTTTTGTATTTCGAACAATGAACGATAAAATTACGAAACAGAATACCAGGACATAAAATGTAAGGAAATAAAATAAAATTGGACAAAATAATTGTGAAAGTTGGAAGTTTAAGAATATTCAAGATACTTGTATTATTTGAGGATTCTTATGGATGGTTTTTAGTTGTAAGTTAGATTTATTTTTAATTGTGACATTTCAATAATATTAATTTCTTATAGGAATGATCTTGATACATATGTAGGATTCATCCTTAATTTTATTCAAGTTCCTAATCTTTTAATGCTGAAATTTTGAAATGAAATATTTCTTTGCTGACATGACTGACAACAATCTTTCTAGATAATATTCTTTCAAGTTTAGGTTATGATGATTTTAACTTAAACTTCTTTGCTGCTCATGCTGATTTAAGTATCAAAATATGCTTAGCTCAGCTCTTTCAATTTCTACAGTTTAAAGACAATTAAGTTAAAAACAATCTCTAACTCAAGCATATTTTTTCAAGAAGATTTTTCAAAGATCCATATTTGAATTTCAACTTTTTTCCCAGTTTGACTGTCAGCTATCAAATTATGTGCTGAAATCAATGTGTAAAACAGAATCATGTAATAAATATCACATGGTATAGATAGACTATTCTAACATTGTCAGTGTTTTGCCAAACGTAATTCAAGGTTATTTTTTGACATTTTACATTTTTTATGTGAACTTTTAACCAGATTAATCATAATATTTAAGGTATTTTTGTGAACTTTTCAAAGTTTCTGTTATAATAGATACCAGCTACTGTTAGACTGATATATACATACATATATACACTCATATGAACTTTGGCACTAGACTAGCGTACTGATAACTTCGTACACTATACGGAGATAGTCATATTGAATAAATTCCAATCACAATCATTCCTCAGAGACTATCGTCTTTTTTCGCGGTAAAAACAGCCAATCAAAATCAATCTTCGAACAAGAGTTATCTTCCCTTGCCCATTTACTGGGCAAAATGGCCACCTATCATGATTAAGTCATTTCATAGTCTCAAACAAAATGACGAAGCTTGAGCTGAATGCTACATATACCTGTAAATATCTTCGCTTAACTTGGAAATTAATTGAACCCCAAGATGGTCTTCAGCAATGTAAGATAGGCAACAACCAATGTGTATGTTTAATCCTCTATTTGTTTATTGGACAGGCATTTTTGAAACCTCTTTTTAAAGGAAACTTGCAAAACTTTTTCAAAAGGGTTGTTTTTGAGGAAACTTGTCAAACTTACTGGAAAAGATTTTGAAGATGAGGATTGCTTCTGGTCATGTCACTGATTTGGTGCATGGTTTCCTGTACGCTTTTGAATGGTATACAAAATTAATAATGTTATGCAGGACAAAATCCCTAAGAAAAAGATTTTGTAGCCGAATTAAACCCATCTGATTTGGAAGACACAGTTTGTAACTCATATTTCACATGACTTTTCAGGAAATATTCAATACTTGCTATATATAGCCTACATAATTCTAAAATTAACTATTAGTGAAGATAGTTATTAACTAATTGTAATCTATACCCTTGTTTAATTATAGTTAAAGGGATTGTAAAGAGGTTTTTAAACTTTGTATGTGTATCGGGGCACTGATACCATCAATTTGCGCCATTCCAATTTCCATTCCGACGTCTGTGGTTCTTTCAATTCCACTTTAACTTATGCGTTTTATGATGTCACCCCCGGCGCAAATTGATGCTATCAGTGTCCCAGATACACATACACAATCCATTTGCCCGATCAGTAATAGTGTTCATGTTTTAGTGAAAATATTCTCTATATTGAAAAGACATTCTGGTTACAGGTAGATTTAAATGGATTGTGTAATTTTTTAACAGTTTAGTATTGAAAACTATTTACTTATATTCAACTATATAATTTAAACACTGCAATTGCAAACTGTTTCCCTTTAAGCTTCATGCACTTAATGGTTTTAGAAAAAGCCAGCATCAATAAAAATAGGCAGTTATAATTTCTGCCTTGTAAACATTTATTCGTATTCAAACAATACTGGTCTGGTTTGAACTCTTCACAATAGAAGATTTCTTTGTGGCATAATTGTTATGTCATTTGACCTATTTAACTATATTCTATTCAATTTAATTAGCCTATGTTAAATTGATAATGGGGAAATCCCCTATGTCATGATGACACATGAGGATTCCTATTGTTACATTATGAATTGTTTGTCAATCATCAGACCAGTTTTTTAAAACTATTTCATCATCAGTGTAAAATAGGACACTTATTTCCTTGTACTATGTTAATATTATTTCTGAGTAAGTTTAATTGATATCTTATCGGGAGATTGGTTATTTAAGGTAAGGGTGGTATGTATTAACAAAAACAATCTATACGTTGATGTTTTTCTGTCATAATTAGATACTTATTTTGTTGAATCATATATGATTTTTTGGCTTAATTCACTAAATCAGTACAGTAAGGTGGAAAAATAAATACAGTCTGGTGGGTTGGATTTGTGCGTAATAAGTTATCTGGTGAATCTAATTATATTTTTCAGTATGTTCTATAGCATAGAGTTGGATTGGAGATACAAGATTTTTTACCGTCATAAATTGGATGGAGAATATATTTTATGATGAATTTTATAGGGATTGTAAAACGTATTTCTAGACTTTGTATACATGTGTATTAGGGACACTGATAGCATCAATTTGCTCCATTCCAATTTCAATTCTGACGTGTTTCTTGCAATTCCACTAAAACTAACCTGTTTTATGACGTCACTGTCAGTGATCTGCATTCCAGAAGGCCGAAACAGTACTGTTTGCAGTTACATTGTAGATCAATAGATGACTGACAGTGACGTCATAAAACGCGTTAGTTTAAGTGGGATTGCAAGAACCACAGACGTCAGAATAGAAATTGGAATGGCGCAAACTGATGTTATCAGTGTCCCCAATACACATATAAAGTTTAGAAAACCACTTTACAATCCCTTTAAGACTTGTAATAATCATATACCAATATATTACTGCCAATTGTTATCAATGTAAATGTGAATAATTTCAATGTCATTTGGTTTAAAACATCAAACAGATTAAAGAGTAAATAGTTTACGTTTAGGGTGTATGGTGTCATTAACATTGAGTTGTTATATACTGACCCTACCCTATCACTACCCTTCAATTGACCCAAGTTAAAAAGGTACTTTCTTTGTGGGTGGTAATATTGTGGTATTTTTTCTGATGACTTGACATAGGGTTGATAAAAACGACCCAATGTTTGATTGTAATTATGACATTTGTTTGTAACATTCTTACATATTCCTATTTAAGTGTAATATTTCTATATCTTTTCATCTTTCAATGTCATATTAGGATAATGATATTTGTCTTTTCGGTTATGAAATGATTGTCCTGCCCTGCCCTATTATTCAAATAAAATAATAAAACTGTCTAGAATGATAATGACAGTAAAACTTTCTAGAATGATAATGAATGGTAATACAGAACTGTCGGAAGATGATTTCTTTTAACTGATTATTTGTTGATATGATAATGTTTTTATTTTCAGTTATCTGATTCGATTATTTCAATTCAAACCTTGATGTGAAATTTTTTTCACAAAAGGCAAGCATACTTTGCCTTAGTAGAACAGTTGGAAATTTACTTTGTTATATAATGATTTTTTTTTCTATATTTCAGTGAATATCAATGTAAGAAGTTGAAATAGAATGTCACATAAACGTGGGCGTATATCCAAGTCACAAGAGGTATGTAACTTTAACTAAAACATCAAATTCATTCAATGAAATATCTGAGTGACTTTCAGATTAAGTGAAATTTGAAAAAAATTACCTTCAATCAGCACTTATTCAATATGGTGTACCCCAATCTTTATTTAACTTTACAACACATCCTTTGTGGACTATCCATTTCTTTTTATCCTATCGTTTTAAGTTAAAGAGATTCTAAGGGAGTTTTGTAGCTTTTGTATGTATATCAGGCACACTTACATATTTCTTTTGCAACATTCCCATCATTTTCTTCTCAGTGTGTCATTGTTAGTGAGAATACAGAGGATTTAACAGATCAATGGAATTTTAAAGTGGTTTATGACGTCGCTGACAGTGATCTGCATAGATATCAGTAGTAGCTTCCGGTAGATCAGTGTCAGTGATGTCATAAAACACGTTAGTTTTAGTGGAATTGCAAGAACCACAGACGTCGGAATGCAAATCCCCGATACACATACAAAGTTTAGAAAACTACTCTCCAATCCCTTTAAAACCCATGAATTGAAAGCCAAATAGATAATGTAAAGTGTAGGTGCTTTTGGTATACATACACAGATCACAAAACCTCCTTTTTAATCCCTTTGATTCCTTTCAAATCCCTTTGATGTATAAGAAGTCTGTTATAATGAATAAGATGGATTGTTATTTGGTGATTAAGACAACTATGGGTTGATTATATTTATATGGAGATTTGTTTTGCGGTTGGGATAGTTCGTGCTTGTTTTATTATTGTGATGATATTTTCAGTCAGAACCATCTGTATCATCATTAACACCTGTAGAAGACAGTCACTGTGATATTATTGAAGTGGTAATACATTCATCACCATTGTTGCTGTGTTTACAGCTTCATATGGTTCCATTATTTTAGTATGCATTTATAACAGATTTTTCACTACCTTCTGTTTTATTCTTAGTTCTCTTGTTGTGTGATTGCTATGTTGTATACATGTGACTTTTGATATGCAATATTTAGATATTGTTTAACATCATTTTGGATAATTTATTAATGCTACCTTATAATTTGATAACAAAATTTCCGAGATGCTTTATAAAAAAAGGAAGCCTCTGTTTGATTTGCTTTTTTAGTCATGAATTAAATTTAATACGTTGTTTGACAAAATTTTAACCAATTTGTAGCAAACTAATATTATTTTGTATTTTTGTAAGCATGTTAAGATTACTATATATATATAGTTTTTTCAGTAAAAAAGTCATCATCCTGCTGTTGATATTAAAATATGCCTTGAAATAGTACCGTATCAAAAGTCAATGACTGTTTTACTTTGTAGTGATTACTAATGTATGTTTTTCTAGATTGTAGTTTGTGAATGAGAACAGTTTTATTTGTTATTATTTGTTGCCTTTTCTTTAGCCATACTTTATTGTCAGTAGGTGATCATTATGAAAAAATAGATTGAAAGTTTTAGAAATTCCTCTCTTTGTACTGCAGAATAATATGTTATGCCACTCATCCTGCAGTAATAGTTCTTACAATGTCTAAGCATGAACCTTTATGTTTGTTGTTTTGACTGGTTTAGTTATATCTTTAAAGTTTTAGTTCATTATCTGAATATCTGAATTCAGAGCGAACAAATTCTATAGTTTGTCTCTGACTATCATGCATAGAATTCTGTAATATTGTTAGATACACACATCTGACAGACTGAAAAATATTATTTAGAAATAAAACCAACCTTAAGAATTTGACTGAAATAGTAGTTCATGGTAACAAAGAGATTGAAAAGTGTTTTTTGGAGCATAAAACTAAACAACCAATATCTGCCTCAATCAAAATACGTGGTTGTTTTTTTCTATCAACCTGAAATGTATAGTTTTTTAAAACCAAGCACTCTGAACATTTCAAAAGAATTTGAAACTGGCTTAAGCTGTTGCATGTTTGTGTCGCCTTCTGCATTTGCATCAAGTTTGAGTAAGGTGATAAAATCCTTACATTTGAATTCCCCAGTGCTGTATATCACCTCATTTTATCAAATCAATTTTTGTTGCTACTTTTTTTTAATTGCATAGAAATTTTTGTTTTAGCAATAGAAATTTTTGTTTAAATAACTAATACCTTTAATTGTAGTTAAAACATATTCTTGTTTATCAATAAGACACAATGATATCTTATGTAATTATATCAAACTTTTTCATAAATAGCAATCGTTCTCAGGATGGTTTATTTTGAACTCTTAGTTTTTATACTGTAATGTATTATTTTATATTTCAGCATAAGCATACATCAGAAGAATCTGTTCCTCTGTTTCAAGGCGAAGATGTCAACACAGAGAATGGAAGTGGCAGTGATGCCAGTAGTCCTACACAGGAGTACTCCGAACCAAGTCCATTTTTACGATCCATATCAACAGAACCGGCCATATCTCAGATGAATAGAGAGAGACGTATTTCGGATGAAAGTTCTACAGTTTTATCATTTCTACACGATGATGTAGAGAAACTATATACCACTGGTTTTGATATTGGTTCATTAACTAGTGACCAGGGGGTTGTCTCTAATCGAGATCCACGAGAACGAAGAATCAGTCTTCCACATTTTATAGAAAAAAAAATCAACGAAGAAGATTTTACAAGTAAGTTGAATGGATGTGATTTTTCAAATGAACAGGCTAAAATTTGTTTTATATGATTGTATTGGGACATCATGGATATTTATAATTTCAATTTTCAGATGTCTCCTGGTTTTATTCCACTAAAACAAAGTATTTTATGATGTCACATTATCAAAGGCTCTAGAAATTATTAGCAGCTTTGTTATAGTAGCACCATAGGTTTTGTTTAGATCATAGATCATAACTCGAATTATGAGTGAAGAGATGACATTTTCAAGGTGATCAGACTTTAATGCCTATCTGAGATTAGAACCCACAACAGCCATTTGTTTTAAGGAACCAAGCAGATGTCATATGTCAAGTACTAATTAATGCTCTAATTGACTGTCTATTTTCAGTTCATCGAAAGGTATCCTATCCACATATTCATCAACCATTACGTTCCATATCATGTAGATCCATGAAAAATATACCAGGTAGTAATGTGAAGAAAAAAAAGAAAAAGAAAAAGAAGAAAATTCGTAGTTTCCCGTCCAAAGATGCAGTTCAGTCACCACCTATACCTGAAGAAGGTGAAAATAATGGTGAAGAAGATGAAGAGGAGGAAGAAGAAGAAGAGGAAGAGGTTGATTTATATTTTGTTATTTATATTCATATACAAAATGACCAATGATTTATACACTGATTATTTATTGAATGAAAAAATTAATTTAAAGGAAGTTTTTAATGAAATTTTTACCACATGCTTCTGAGACCATTTAAACCTCATAGTTTTGATGGTATGAAAAAACTCACTTTTTCCAAACCTCTATAATTTTTATTATGTTATTAGGAATCTGAAAATGAAGAGAATTATCCATTAGTGCCTGAGAAAGAAGAGAAAGAGCCTGAGAAAGAGCCATCTAGGAAATCAAGTAGAGTTGATGTTGGGTTTTATATTGGTGGAAATGAACCTATGATACCAATGGAAGAAGAGTTACCAGAAATCATGGTTACAGAACCCTCAACAGAAGTCGTGTCATCTCTTCCTCCTCAAACCTCTTTATATATTCCTGAAGACAGTGCTTTACAAGAAATTGCTATGTTTATACCAGATATTGAAACTGAACCACAGCTGTCAGAAAGAGCTTCTTTACTTGATGTTCCTGATGGTTCTGAAAGTGATAAAGATAGGAAGATGAGTACAGTATCTACATCAAGTCGTGTACATTTTCAAATAGGTGAGCATTGAAACTTATCATTAATGCCTTCACTTAAATAGCATAAACTGAAACAAAACTACCTTATATTGCTCTTATCGAAAGGTGGACTTTTGAGGAAAATTTATAATTGTCAGATAAAGAATTGTCAAGTAATCCCTTAAATAACAAGTCAAAGAAACAAAGATGGTATTACCCATTTTTCCTTCATATGCCAAGCCTCTACTGAAGCTTTTCTCAACTGTTTCTGTGAACTTATTTCAGGATCTGATCCTAGCAGTAATAACTTAAATCATGTTGATTCTGATGATAATGGTGAAGTTTGGAAACTAAGAGAGAATGGTTCTATACCCTCTGATCAACCAAGTACAAGGTTAGTCAAACTGAAATAATTTCCTAGCTGATGGCATTAAACTATACAGTATTTTAAAGCAATACTACGTCTTAGAATGAACAAAAAAATTAAATTTTCAAACTTAGTCAATAGGAGTAAAAACCAAAAGTTTTGTATACATGAACCCAAGTATGATTAGTTTTGAAACCCTTTTTCTCACTTTGGAACAGGATACTAGTAAAATTTGTAAATAATCATTATGTATCAAAGTTACTCTATTAGATGGTTTATTTCAGCAAATATATCAGTAAAGATAAAGCTAGTAGTGGTAACCTCAGTAGGAGCAGTTCCAGCAAAAGAAAACATCATCATCAACATTTCAAGGAGAGAGATTTGATCTTGCGGCGCCAGAAAGGTAGTGAGGTGAAGTTAGATAGTAGTATAAGAAGATCTCCAACAGAAACAGAAGAAGCTCAACTGTTACAGAAATCTGATCTAGATGATATGGCCAGTAAGTAGTTTGAACAGACATCAAAATTTAGTTTCAGTGATATAGATTCTGATGCTTCGGCTGGTGATTTCAGTCTGGTATTGGTAGAAATTATTCAAATGTCTATATGTCTATTACTGGTATCATATTGGATTCTGAACATTATGCAAGTATCAAGTTAATAAATGTATTTTCCAGGTCACAGATGGGAGGATGTTCGAGGTATCAGAAGACATAAAATAGCAAGAAGAAACAAAAGTCAATTACATTCTATCGTCCATATTGGAAAGGCTCACAAAGAAAAGAAAAAACCAAAGCAAAAATTTGACCATAGCCCTCATGATGTAAGTTTTATTGAAGATTCTCATGATCCGAAAATATGTGAAAAATATAAAATCGATCAGAACACATCTTTGTTGAAATGTATGTTTATTTCCAATGGGCAAAGTTAACAGATCAGATGAGCAAAGTTAACAGATGAGATGAGCAAAGTTAACAGATGAGATGAGCGAAGTTCACAGATGATCCAAGTAAACCAATCTACTAAACAATACCAAGAGTATATAATTGGTGCTTGTCTGAACTATGAAACTATCTACTGATATTTCTGTAATAAATATTATATGGTAAATCAGGAACATTGACTAATGTCCAAATCCTTTCAATCTTAAACTATTTAAATATGATGGTGATTCTAGAAGGACATCTGTAATTCATTTTGTTTATTCTTGGCATTATTATGGTGAAAGTTTGGTAATTTAGATAGTAAAAATGATTAAACTTTATTTTCTTTAGGTATTTGTTGAGTTAGATGAGTTGTTTGTTAAAGATGAACAGGAGTGGGAATGGAGAGAGAAAGCACGTTGGATCAAGTTTGAAGAAGATGTTGAAGAGGGTGCTGATAGGTGGGGTAAACCTCACGTAGCCTCTCTTTCATTTCATAGTTTAATAGAATTAAGAAAAGGATTGGAAACTGGTAAGAAACTATATGAATGGTCACTATCAATTCAAGCGATATATTGATGTCAACATTAAAATCTGTGCAACATCTAACTAGCTAGAAAAACATTCTCAACTTTGAAATAGTCTGGCACACAAATACCAAAAGCATAAATTAATGCAGAGTATATGCAAATGCTTTTATATGCAACAGCATCTTTAGCAAATAAGCTTCTGAGCTACATTAGCACTAGCTTAAATGTTTAAATGTGAATTTGCACAAGACTGTGAAAATAGTTGAACTGATATTCGACATCATTATATATTTCAGGAACTGTATTATTGGATTTAGAGTCTGAAGATTTTCCTAATATTGTCCACAATGTAGTTGAAAATTTGCTAATTCGTGATCTTATTGATGAAGATGTGAAAGGCAAAATATTGCGTACTTTACTACTCAAACACAAGTATGTACTTCTTCTTAGTCATTCTCTTTTTTTTTATGTATTAGGACAAACTAACTAGGTATGAATTTATTTCTTCTTTCACTTTTTCAATGTTTTTATTCAAAAAATCTGATTTTTTAATTCCATTAAATCTTCTCTTGTGTAATTTAATTTTACAATAATTTAATAATGTAATTAACAATACAAAGTGAAAAATAAAATATTCTCAAATTGGTTCAAAAATACATTTTGGCTGTTGCAAAGTTGAACTAATGATCAGATGATCTATACCAAAATTCTTTTGTAAAATTCTCAAATATTTTTCGCGATGTATATGGTTTGAATTTTATATAATAATTTCTTTAAGCTTTTTCTGATTTTTCTTCACTATTTGACTTATTCTCTAAAATCATTGAATTTCTAATCATATCCATTTCATTGCAATTGTTGCTACATTATCTTGTTAATGGTGGACTTTAGTTCCTAGCTCTTGCTTCAAGTTTGCATGATTCAGTGTTAGAAATCATGTCATTCAGTGCCAACATATTACTGCTTAAATACTTTTTCAGTTTGATATTATATAAACCTCTTAAGCTTTCAGAGATATGCTTCAAATTTTAGAAGATTAAATCACCCAAATTTAAATATAAACTCTCAGAGCCCATATTTCAGTTTGACAAATGCTATAATATTAATATACTTAGTCAAAGTAAGCTCAGAACAAATTTGGTATCTCTTTATCACTTGATATTAAAAAGTAAGTATATTTTTACTGTAATATACTATGTAGATTATGAGAATATTCTTATTCTTAAACATAAAAACATAAAAAAAAAGAATTTTCTTAAATAAATTAAGAATGATAAAATTATATAAATAGCCATCTTATCATGCCTTAATGATCATAGTTTAGAAGTAGTCTATACAATTTAAAAGTAAAATCATTTCTATGAACTTAAAATGAATTCCATCATTTCTATATTATAACAGTTAATAGTCATATGTTAGGTGTAGTACTTATTTTCTGTGAAACTTTAATAGTTTAGGAGTAGTCTACTTTCTCTTAAATCATGCCTAAAACTATTAATCTCAATAAGAATTTTATAGTTATTATTATGAGGTTTTCCATGAATTGAAAAATAAAACCCTGTTTTATAAAAAAAAAGGGTATTTAGTGTACCTGATTCTTGTATCATACTTAAATATAGCTGTTAAAGTACTGATATTTTTGTATAATCATATTATCTTAAATCATACTTTGGAATAGTATATATGCCTAATTTCATAATCATACATAATATACTTGAATATATCTATCAATTCCTTGTATAACTTAGATCATACTTTTCATTATCATACATGTCCTTAAAATATAAAATGTCATATAATAATCATAATATATATATCTTTATAAAATCCATCCTGCCCTTATCCTGAATAACAAATTTCTGTCTTATTAATCTTGTGGCTCCCTGGTTAATTTCAGACATGTGGGAGATAGGCCAATGTTCCTACGACGAAATAAATCATACAATAACCTTGTAGGTCTGGATGGTGTTAATCGAAGGTTTGATATATATTGAATCATCTTCTCATACTTAGTACATTCACCAATTCAAGATTTGTCTAGAGAAATCATGTAGCAAGTCTCAAAAATTCCTAAATATTCTTTGATATTATAATCGCTTCATATGATCTTTCTTCATTGTGATTGAAATTTTGAGAAAGAAACATTAATTCAAGTATTCGGAAGTTATAATGCTTTTGGACCGAGAAAAATTAAGAACTAAATTTGGAGTTAACATATTCCTCTTTTAAATGAAAAATCTAGCAAAACATGTTTATTCAATTATTGAAAGATCTTGGCTACATGATTCTTGGAATATCTCCAATTGTTGGATTGACTGATAATAAACCTATATTACCTTATACCTTTGGTTACTGAATATTTTTATTGTTATATCACTAACATTTTTACTAGCACTGCTTTTAAAAACCAATTTTACAGTTTTATCCTGCCTTGACTCATTGAATGCTTACTATCACTTTGTTTGATTGATTGAAATTAGAATAAAATTAAAGTGACCACACACACACTTATACTGTTTGTAGAGTTTTTGCTGTGATGTAATAAAAGTAGTCAAATTAGTAATCAGACAGTGGATTTGACAACCACTATCAAAAACCTAGAACAATCAAACCAAATAAAGCAAATCTAGTTTTTTTTTTATAGATTTTAAAATTATTGTCCAGAATGACACTATAGTTTTGTTTGATCTGTCTGTGTAGTATAATATTCATGGCTTCCTCAGAGTTTTTTTAGAACTAAGTTATGCAGTATAATAATTTTAAACCTTTAGACAAGTCCTCATTAGTCCAATAGGTGCAGAAAAATTAGATGTAAAACATCATTTCATTTCATTGAAACCTATAGAGGAAACAGAAAACAAATACCTCCATAATAGTAACCAAATAGAGCCATGATAGTAACCGACCACATGGGTTTGATCCATTTTCTTCTTCATCACAAAATCATCTTGTCATATTATGTGGACTATTTTCAGTTGTATTGTAGCCACAAGTGCACACAGGACAAGGTAAAGCATGACAAGGAGCTACATTTATGTGTTTGAAACACAAGGTTTTGCTGAATATCAGAACTTAGGATAACTTTATAGAATTTTAGAAATAGCAATCAGAACTAAATAATTTATCTAGAAATGAATCACATGAAAAAAAGTGTTAATCAAATGCAGAAACAAGCGCTGAATATCCTCATTTAAATGAATACTGTCTACATACCAGAAATCCTGAAATTTGTTTTCTGCAATAAGGTTCCAAAAGATAGCTGTTACTGATTTTTATGATTTGTTCATGTATTACTTTAATCGTCCCTTTTAATTAGGCTAAAAACAATAAAAACAGTACTTAATTGATAGCCATGTTGAGAATTGGATTGTGTGCGTGTGTGATATTTATTATTGTCTGTAGTATTTGAAGTAAGGAAAGGATAGATTGTAGAGTTGGTTTTTAAAACTCCTGGAACCCTACAAGCATGGAATGGTTGTCAAATGGTTTGAAGTCTTAAAGTGGAATGATACAAATTTCCAGAAAGATTATGAAAATATGATGCAATGTCACTCTTGTGTACAGTTTAAGCAAGTTGAACTTGTTTCCATATCACCAAGAGTAAAAAATTAAAAAAAACTGACATCACAAATACTTTAATAATAAAATTGCATGTTTGTGAATATATTCTTGTTCTTTTGGAATAATGGAAACCTTCCATCTTGCTCTGAAAACATTGTGGCATTTTCATTTATTTTATTCTGATGAGAGGCAGATTTGTGAAAAAATAGATTTTTACAGAATTTATTTATTTCAGACAAGCCTGAATCATTACTTTTATTTTGACATTTTAAATAGGACAAAAAATGGACTGATTTGGTCAATTTTTCATTCATTTCATCACTGTTCATTCTTCATTCTTTAATCATTCACATCATCAATATTTAGCTTTAATTTTTATTTTCATGGCATTATTTTGTTTGTTTTATTTCATATGCATGACTATTGGTTTATGTTGTACATTTTAAATATTTTTGTGCATATTGATTTCAATTGAGGCAATTCCAAGTAAGGGTGTTAAACAGGTTGAATATGAAATTGAACAATTATTTACACAAAATTTCAATTATCAACTTTGATATTGCAAAAATTGACACTTATCCATTACATTGCGATGTAAAAAAAGAACGCTAGAATCAACCTGCTCTTTGTCTCTAAAATAATGTTTGGTTTTGCCTTTAAAAACAGTTGGGATACTATATAGATGTATTCTATATTGAGATCTCTTATGGTTTACTAAATTTATATTAAATGGTGCTTAAAACTTATTAAACAATGTACAAAAATCTATATTCCTTAACATTGCACTAGCTAAGCTGAATTTAATGTTTTCAATTGGAAGTTTAGAAAATAGAAAAGCTTTTGATATTGTATGGCTTCGGGAGCTAAATATATTTGCTGTATTTATTATAGAGTTTGGGAATTGAGGACAATTTAACTTTAAGTTAAAAACCTTCGGAGATTTTATCCCTTTAAAGAAATATGACATGAGTGTGAGGTTATTAAAGGGATTGTA
The DNA here is from genome assembly GCA_029955415.1 of Lottia scabra. Classification (NCBI taxonomy): domain Eukaryota; kingdom Metazoa; phylum Mollusca; class Gastropoda; family Lottiidae; genus Lottia; species Lottia scabra. Next base: position 7,346,385 of record JARJEI010000015.1, read on the forward strand.
AAGAGATTTTTATAAATTTTGTATGTGTAGCGGGGACACTGATGGCATCAATTTGCACCATTCCAATTTCCATTCCGACGTCTGTGGTTCTTGCAATTCCACTAAAACTAATGCTTTTTATGACATCACTGACAGTGATCTGCATAGATATCAATAGTAGCTTCTGGTAGATCACTGTCAGTGACGTCATAAAAATAAATTAGTTTTAGTGGAATTGCAAGAACCACAGACGTCGGAGTGGATATTGGAATGGCGCAAATTGATGTTATCAGTGTCCCCAATACATATACAAAGTTTAGAAAATCTCTTTACAATCCCTTTAAGGACAATAACGTGATATAGTCGGGTAATTGATGGGAAAGGAAAAGTTTGAATTCTATGATTGATAAGATATAAAATATCTCTACAAACTTTCCCTTGAACATTAAGACAGCATGGTGGAGATCAATGGATCTTATTCAATTTATTTTTTAGATTGCTTATATATTTTTTCGTTTTGTGACTGTGATATTGTTTAATTGTTTTCTATTTTTTTAACTCATGATTTTTACATGAATTTTTTAGTTTAGCTTATTAAAATTTATCAGATTCTTTCCTTTACTAAGATACAGAATTTTTGTCATTCGTATGATTTTTTAACTAAAAATTTAAAGCTGCTATAACAGACAATGTTTGAGTTAATATTCAATTCCACCATTTCACCTGACAGTTATAGCACATTTAATAAATTTTCTTATTGCTTAGAACCTCAAAATATCAGCTTTCTAATTATGAAATACCGGTACATTCTTTTAATAATTTCTTTAGGCTTTCTCGGTTCAAAATTTGAAGCAATAAGAATTTTTTGAATGTTTGTTGTAACATAACAATCCGCACCCCCTTTCAAATACCTGCCACTATCCATCTCAAACCAGTATTAATTGTAAGATATCGAACATTGTTTTGGTACTATACTGTGTTTTAAATCTGAATTTTTGACAAATGCTGATTAAACAATTCCTTCAAAATTTTTCACTTGTAATATTGATCAATTTAATACAGTACTGAAACCTGAACAGTGTTCAAAGTATTAACAGTATTTACCTAAACATGACATTGATTTGATTTGACATTTCAAGACCCTGGACTCTTTATTTTCAGACATCAGCATGAGAAACTTGGATTGCTTCGTTCAATCTCAACTAATAGTTTTAATGGTGGCCTTGGTTCATCTGGGGGTCTTCATAGATCAAAAGAAGAGGAGAAAAAATTCCTGAAAGATGAAAAGGCTAACTTAGAAATGGTGAAAGTTGATATGGATAATAACATGGTAATTTAGCATGCCTTAAAACACTCCGCTTTCTAGTTTTTTCACTGACTTAGTTCATTTGGCCATAGAATATATAAATAAAGCTAGTTTTTACTGGCCAGTGAGTACAAACATTAACAAACCGGTGTTTACCAGTGAGTATAAACAAACCAGTTTTTACTGGTCATTGAGTATAAACAAACCAGTTTTTACTGGCCAGTGAGTATAAACAAACCAGTTTTTACTGGCCAGTGAGTATAAACAAACCAGTTTTTACTGGCCAGTGAGTATAAACAAACCAGTTTTTACTGGCCATTGAGTATAAACAAACCAGTTTTTACTGGCCAGTGAGTATAAACAAACCAGTTTTTACTGGCCAGTGAGTATAAACAAACCAGTTTTTACTGGCCAGTGAGTATAAACAAACCAGCATCACTGGCTGGCAAACAATTTTTTACTTGCCAATAGGCATTTATGATTGCTCTATATGAACTATTTGTAATAGAAAATATGAACAAAATATGAAAGATGCATAGAAAAATTAATATTTTCTAAATATGATATTGGTTAAAAATCAATGGTGTTGCTATTTTAACCAATCCTTTTTTATGTTGCAGACTGATTCACCAAGCATCCATATTGGATTAACACCACAGGATCCAAAGAAGAATGTTCAGGAAATAATGAAGAGAATTCCAGTGGGTTCAGAAGCTAGTACCGTGTTAGTTGGTACTGTAGACTTTCTCAGTAAACCTGTGATGGCATTTGTACGTCTTTCAGAAGGAAGACAATTAGAAAATGTTACTGAGGTTCCCCTTCCTGTTCGTTTTGTGTTTATTTTACTCGGCCCTGAAAAAGGTGGTATGGATTATCATGAAGTGGGTCGTTCTTTATCCACCTTGATGACAAATCAGGTAGGTTGGTTTTTATCATTATGTTGATAAACGTTCTTCTATCTGTTCTTTCGCTGTTAATATATATATAGATATAACTGCAAACAGTACTGTTTCGGCCTTCTGGGCCTAGATATATACATACATGTCATGCTTAACCAGTAAATATGTTAACTGATCTCTTACTTATCTTGTTATTTTGATTTACTTCAGTTTTTTCATGATGTAGCATATCGTGCAGAATCTCGTGAAGCTTTACTTCAAGCTATAAATGGTTTCCTTGACGATACCATTGTACTTCCACCTGGTGATTGGGATCAGAAGACCTTACTACCTATTATGGATATGGCTAGGAAACGTGCTAATTTACGGCGACGGAAAAAGCAAAAGCAAGAAGAACAACAAGGTATAAATTTTTGTAAGAATAAATTGATTTCTTCAAATGAATCTGAAGAAAATTTATGAAGATGGCAATGTAGTTTCTGTACAGAAACAAAAACTGCATATTGGTACATTTTCCTAGTACGTATACAAGAACCATACAATATTGGATAAAATTATTGAAATGTGTTGCAGATAGCTAAAATTGAGCTTTCCCATCTTTCCCAAGATCTCATCCTTAAAAATCCTTGCCAAATTTTTGTTTTCCAGAACTACTAGAAAAAGAAAAGAAGGACAAGGTTCCATTGGATCCTCTACAGAGAACAGGCTGTTTATTTGGTGGTTTAATTAACGATATTAAAAGACGTTATCCACATTATGTCAGTGATTATAAAGATGCCCTCAATGGAACCTGTCTTGCTTCATTTATATTTATTTTCTTTGCCTGTTTATCACCTTGTATAGCTTTTGGTGGTTTGTTAAGTAAGTACAAAGGGGTTTAATTTCGTCTCTTATATTCTGATGGTCCAAAAATGTATTACAAACAGGAATCTTCAGAAAGTCTTGAATGACCACGTTCTGATGTTTGAAATTGATGTAGTTCGGTCAAGTCTCTTATTGTTATTATGACATTGGATGATATTATAGGTGAGAAGACCAAAGGATTAATGGGTGTAAGTGAAACTGTATTGAGTACTAGTTTATGTGGTATAGTGATGGGCCTATTCTCTGGACAACCATTGTTAATAGTTGGAGCTACTGGTCCTGTTTTGGTGTTTGAACAGTCCCTATTTAAGGTAAGAATACAATTGTGAACTGAAAGTGGCTCCCATTTTAGAAAAATTCAAAAGATAACCAGTTTTCAGTGTTTGACTTAGGCTATGTTCTAACATGTTCTAAACATGGAGATGAAACATCTAGAAGTAGTATCTGGAACTTGATTCTAATGCCAAAATGCCTCTATTATTTCAGTTCTGTGAATCTAATGGGATCGAGTTTTTGTCATTTCGAATGTGGATAGGATTCTGGGTATTTGTTATTTCCACATTAACAGTTGCAGCAGAAGGCAGTTTTCTCATTCGCTATGTGACAAGGTTTACAGAAGAGATTTTTGCAATTCTGATCTCTTTGATTTTCATATATGAAGTTATCAAAAAATTGGATAAGGTTAGTCACTGTTTTCTTTTGATTTTGTCTTTCGACTTGCTATTGGTTGCTAGGTGATAGGTTCATGATTGAGTTGGTCTACAATCCAACTTCAAACATTCAAATTTGGAACTAGACATGAAAGGTGTCTCAACAACCATAAGATAAGATTGAGGGAATCTTTTAGTTGTTAATGGTTTTTGATAGTACTTTTCTTCATATATATCGTCTTTATTTTTTTTTCAGACTTTTGTTCAGCATCCATTACTGCTTAACTATCCCCCTCCAGTAGTATTGTATAATGATAGTAGTTATAATATATCAGATCCTATAGTTGTATTTAATAGTTCAGGCTATAATATATCGGACCCGTTTGATTCTTATTATAATGTGAATGGAACTGCTATATATGATGAAACAGATAAAGTAAAAAACAAACCCAATACAGCCCTCATGTCTACTATTTTATGTATTGGTACCTTTCTGGTGGCCTGGTTTCTCAAGATTTGTAGAAACAGCAAATTTTTAGGACGAAGTGTAAGTAAAGGAAATAATTATTAAAAAAAGTAATTGTTCTGTTTTCTGAAATTTTAAAAGGATATATTCACTATCCGTTACACCAATCAAGCCTTAGTCTCAGAATCGGGAATTTTTTACTGAATTTTAAGCTAATCTGTAATAATAAACTTCAGCCTTCAAATCCCTATTATGTAGTCATGATTATGAGCTTCTGAAAATTCTGAACATTCCCTTTTAACGACCTACCCAACTTCTATTATTTTCAAATTTGTTTTGATTAGGTTCGAAGAGCTCTAGGTGATTTTGGTATATTATTAGCTATTTTATCTATGGCTGTATTGGATTATCTTGTTAGAGATGACGTTTATACTCAGGTAATAGTTCTCCTTAATATTTTTAATTACTTTCTTGATACATCAATTTGTTAACCTACGCACATTATCCTCCCTAGCACTTTAATTGATATCTTCTACATATTACATCCCTTGTAATATCTTTTATATTAGTAGAAATTCTTTTTCCCATTACATTACAAATTACTTACCTTCAGACATCAATTTAACTTCCATTGACACATCAAAATACTTACCTTCAGACATCAATTTTTCTTTACCTTTACACATAAAAATACTTACCTTCAGACAGCAATTTTTCTTTACCTTTACACATAAAAATACTTACCTTCAGACATCAATTTAACTTTACCATGACACATCAAAATAATTACCTTCAGACATCAGTTTAACTTTACCATGACACATCAAAATACTTACCTTCAGACATCAATTTAACTTTACCATGACACATCAAAATAATTACCTTCAGACATCAATTTAACTTTACCATGACACATCAAAATATTTACCTTTAGACATCAATTTAACTTTACCATGACACATCAAAATATTTACCTTTAGACATCAATTTAACTCTACCTTGAAGCATCAAAATATTTACCTTCAGACAGCAATTTAACTTCTATTAACACATCAAAATACTTACCTTTAAACATCAATTTAACTTTACCTTGAAGCATCAAAATACTTGCCTTTAGACAACAATTTAACTTCTATTAACACATCAAAATACTTACCTTTAAACATCAATTTAACTTTACCTTGAAGCATCAAAATACTTACCTTTAGACATCAATTTAACTTCCCTTAATGCATCAAAATACTTACCTTCAGACATCAATTTCACTTTACCTTGACACATCAAAATACTTACCTTTAAACATCAATTTAACTTCCCTTAATGCATCAAAATACTTACCTTCAGACAACAATTTAACTTTCATTAACACATCAAAATACTTACCTTTAAACATCAATTTAACTTCCATTAACAGATCAAAATACTTACCTTCAGACATCAATTTAACTTTACCATGACACATCAAAATGTGTTTAATGTACCTAATACTGGCTGTATGGCCTCCATCTTCTTTTTCTGATTAGCTCAAATTTTGAACACTATTTTCACAACATCAATCAAACTAAGCATAACTTTCAACATTTTTCTACGCATGAACTGGTTAGTTTATATACACTGTTATATTGTTTTATTTATTTTGTTTTGTAGAAATTAAAAATAGGTAGTCCATTTGTACCTACTCTTCCACATAAAAGAGGCTGGTTAGTCAATCCTATGAGTCCAATGGTGATGCAAAAAGTCTGGATAATTCCTGCTGCTATAATTCCAGCATTCCTTATATTTATTTTGTTATTTATGGAAATTCAACTTACAGAGTAAGAGCTCCTTTTTTGCCAATTTAATGCAACTAACCTTCAATGATTTGTCCATTAAAGATTTAACTGCAATAAATCAATTTTAACTTTTAATTGTTTGCATGCCTTGTTTTCAATTTTTCAAATGTAGAGATTTTATCAATCAGCATCATATTTTGACTTTTATCAAAGTTTTCTTTACAGTGGTTTTATAAAAATCATATTACCTTTCATATTACTTTTTACTGTTTATTAATGCGCCCTCTGAAATCAGTCGATGATATTACAATTATGACAATAGTTTCGAAAATCAGTAGTACCGGTATTTCTTTTTTTCTTGGAATTTAAATTGGCGAATAGACTGTAACTCAAAATACACATTATTTTAGATTCTAAGAATGATAATGATTTCTCAGTCATTAGATGTCTCACGAATTTTTATCATAGTTTAAATATGTCAAGCTATGAAAATACTAAAATCTGACATAAAATAAGTGTTTTGGCATCATTCAGCATAAACCTTGTTGGATTTTGTTTCATGGTGACAGTGTGTAATATATTTTTTTTTATTATAGAGTGATATTGAATAAAAAAGACCGAAAACTGAAAAAAGGATCAGGATTTCATTTGGATCAGTTTTTAATGGGATTATTAACATTTGTGTGTGGTTGTTTGGGATTACCATGGATGTGTGCAGCAACTGTAAGAACTATAGCCCATGTGTCATCATTAAGTGTTATGAGTCGTACTCATGCTCCTGGTGAAAAACCTAAATTAGTGGAAGTTAAAGAACAACGATTAACTAATGTCATGGTCAGTTTAATGATAGGTAGGTTTATTTTCATCATTATTCATGGTTAGTTTAATGATAGGTAGGTTTATTTTCATCATTATTCATGGTTAGTTTAATGATAGGTAGGTTTATTTTCATCATTATTCATGGTTAGTTTAATGATAGGTAGGTTTATTTTCATCATTATTCATGTTCACTTACTGATAGGTAGGATTATTTTCATCATTATTCATGGTTAGTTTAATGATAGATAGGTTTATTTTCATCATTATTCATGGTTAGTTTAATGATAGGTAGGTTTATTTTCATCATTATTCATGGTTAGTTTAATGATAGGTAGGTTTATTTTCATCATTATTCATGTTAGCTTACTGATAGGTAGGTTTATTTTCATCATTATTCATGGTTAGTTTACCGATAGGTAGGTTTATTTTCATCATTATTCATGGTTAGTTTACTGATAGGTAGGTTTATTTTCATCATTATTCATGGTTAGTTTACTGATAGGTAGGTTTATTTTCATCATTATTCATGGTTAGTTTACTGATAGGTAGGTTTATTTTCATCATTATTCATGGTTAGTTTACTGATAGGTAGGTTTATTTTCATCATTATTCATGGTTAGTTTAATGATAGGTAGGTTTATTTTCATCATTATGTATAGGATAAACTCCGAAAACACGCCAATAGTTTTGACCTATATGAAGTCGGAGGCCGATAGGCCGACGACTTTATATAGGTCAAAACTATTGGCGTGTTTTCGGAGTTTATCCTACTTAAACCTAAATTTGATTATTAGCGCCCTATTTAGTTACAGTACATTGAGCACGTATCATACCTATTGGCGCCCTAGATAGCTTTATCACGTGCATTTTACTATTGACGTCATATTATTAAAGCTCACATACGCATTCGAATTTTAGTCGAGTGATAACAACGAAACCATTCTGATGTTCAATTTTATGAAAATCATATGTTTTTAAGGTGAGTCCTGTTAATAGTTAATAACAATTTTAAACATAAATGTGTGTAAATAAATTGAGAAATAAAATGAAATGTGCTTTTTATGTACCATGCGGTGTACAATAAGAGAAATTTTGCTAGAACAGCGGCATTATTTGATTATTTTCGATTTTCATGTGTCGATGGATCTACACGTGCGCAACTTGTAGCACACGGTGCGTCGATGTATTGTCCCGTTACACCTATACACTAGACGCTTTTTCCATGTCCGCCCTCCGTCCTGCATTACCGACAGGGAACCGGTTGAATAGCGAGATTTTGCATCTGATTAAGTGTATTTTTTGACTGTGGGTAAAAAAAAAAGCAATCAGCTGTGGGCCAAAAAATAGGTTTGTAGATCAAGTTCCAGTCAATCTTTTGTTGTGCAATACGTGAAACATTTAAATTTGTTTATGATTTAATTAATTTTCAGACCGAAAACCTACAAAACCCAATGAGGTATTCTGAACAAGACGATCTCTTAGTGCCACTAAACAGTGTGATTATGGAATAGAGGGACAGTTATCAGCCGAAAGAACAGGCCACAGATCGACTGCCATACCTTGGTAAATATTCTTTTGTTAAGGGGGGAGCACACATACATGTCGTTAGTCAAACAATTCCATAAGCCTATCAACCGTAAATCTGAATGAAAAAAAAGGTTTTCTAAATTTTGTATGTGTATCGGGGACACTTTGAACTATTTCTATTCAGTCTGACGTTTGTGGTACCAGCAATTCCACTTGATTACGTCATAAAACGCTAATTGCTGGAACCAAAATTGGAATGGTTCAAACTGGTGCTATTAGTGTCGATATTGTTAACAAATTTCCTTTTTGTCATCTTAATAATATCTGTTTTGCATGCATTCCATTTCAGATACAATAGAACCATTGCTAGACTATTGAAAGTCGTAGATGAGTATTCAAGGAGAAAAGGCTAAACAATCCGAAGGAGAGGCGATTATGATGAAGAACTGCAAATTGTTAAAACTGAACCCGTGAAACTGACTATTATTGACCGCAATTATATGTATTGTTTTGAGAATAAAAGTGTTGTTTGGTACAGGGTTGTGTTGCACTATTGGAGTCCTAATTACACTATTGGAGCCCTAATTTTACTATTGGCGTCCATATGTAACTATTGGAGTGCTAATTAAACTATTGGCGTCTAAAGTATGATCACCACTCATACTATTGGAGAGCAATTTTGGTTTAATCATGGTTAGTTTACTGATAGGTAGGTTTATTTTCATCATTATTCATGGTTAGTTTACTGATAGGTAGGTTTATTTTCATCATTATTCATGGTTAGTTTAATGATAGGTAGGTTTATTTTCATCATTATTCATGGTTAGTTTAATGATAGGTAGGTTTATTTTCATCATTATTCACGTTAGCTTACTGATAGGTAGGTTTATTTTCATCATTATTCATGGTTAGTTTACTGATAGGTAGGTTTATTTTCATCATTATTCATGGTTAGTTTAATGATAGGTAGGTTTATTTTCATCATTATTCATGGTTAGTTTAATGATAGGTAGGTTTATTTTCATCATTATTCACGTTAGCTTACTGATAGGTAGGTTTATTTTCATCATTATTCATGGTTAGTTTAATGATAGGTAGGTTTATTTTCATCATTATTCATGGTTAGTTTAATGATAGGTAGGTTTATTTTCATCATTATTCACGTTAGCTTACTGATAGGTAGGTTTATTTTCATCATTATTCATGGTTAGTTTAATGATAGGTAGGTTTATTTTCATCATTATTCACGTTAGCTTACTGATAGGTAGGTTTATTTTCATGAGGATCATTTATATTGTTTACATTAAATGAACTTACATAATATCTAAAAATGAAGTTTTTGTAGAACAGTGGGTTTTGTAGTTGTTGGGTGTTAAAATCTGTTCTAAAAAGAAATTTTCCATTGTCTCCCTGTCTTTAAATTAAAGCAATTAATTGTTGGCATTTAATTTAATTATAAAAAACAAATTCAATATCCAATATGAATTATGGACATAATTTTTAATGTTTTTGTGTTAAGAGCTAGATAAATATTGAATATGATAAAATTTTAATTGAAATGTGTATCTATTGTAGGTGTATCACTAACTCTTGGTGTGGTATTAAAGAATATACCTACAATGGTATTATTTGGTGTATTTCTATATCTGGGTATTGTATCACTAGGAAGTGTACAGATGTTTAAACGTATTAAATTGTTATTAATGCCGGTAAAATATCATCCCTCTGTTGGTTATGTCAGACGGGTAAGTAAAAGTTTTTTTTTTAAGATATCATGTTTCAACCTATATTTACTATTTATTTGTCAGGTTGTATAACCCTTTTTCACTTCAAAAATACAGAAAAACAGAACAGATGAATTTTGTGTAATGTAAACGATCGAGCGTTCTGAGAACTGTACTGTGCATATCCCACAAGCAACCTTTTTTTTGTGTTCGCAGAAAGAAGATCTATCTAGATGCTAACGTTCCACAATTATTTGTTTATTAATTTCATTTACCTTATTACTGTTTCTGTGTGTGAATTCTGGTTAATTGTAAATTTAAATTAAAATTTCAGGTACAAACATTCAAGATGAATTTATTTACTATCATACAGATATTTAGTTTAATTATATTATGGATAGTAAAATCTACAGCAGCAGCTATTGCCTTCCCATTCTTTCTCATCTTATTAATACCTGTTCGAAATAATATCATGCCAAAACTTTTTACACATAAAGAATTTGAAGAGGTAAGACAGAGTTATGTCTTTTTATTACGCATCATTTGATTAGTTAAATTGCAACCAATCAGATATCTGCAAGACAATCAAAATATGAAAAAGTTGAGAACTTTCTGAAAATGGCCCATTCTGCAACACATGATGTACATGATGCTTGTTTTCAGAGATTTTTAAAGGTAATGGATTTTATTGATTATCATTGATAAATGTAATACAAATTGATATTAAAGTAGCCATTTTACTAATATTGATATGTTGTTTCTTACAGTTAGATAAAGAAGAAGATCACGATTCTGATTTTGAAGATGAAGCCGATCCAGATTTCTATGAACAGGCTCATATGCCTGTCTAAATACACACCTGTTTTCATTTTTTACCATGCTTCATGCCTTAACCAGACCTGCTGTATAATAATAGATATCCTGTGTCTATTGTACGCTCTTTCTCTTTAAATTATTAATCTAGCAGTTTTCACAATACGACTACCCAGTATCACAAAGCTTATTAATGTGTTGCACTATGTGTCGTTTTACAACAATATAAAATTGATGCAGTGTTTTTCACATTGTAAAGCACTCTCTCTCTGTCTTTTGAGAGTTAAAAAGTATATTTACATTAAGAACAAAACTTATAAGTACAAGTTTAAGAAATACTCTCTATTGAAAAAACTTTACTATGCATTTGTATATGGATTTGAAATTTTTTTTACATTTAACTTTACTGAGTTTGAAGTGAATCTATATGCATTTTAAATTAAAGAAGTGAAATACAAATATTTTATGAGAAACAAAAACTCCTGACTTAATACAGTTGAATTTTACAATGTATGAAATCTATTTCCCTTTTGTGGTTTTGTTTGAAATTCATTATAATAGTATTTATATTACGTACCTTCTATTTTAAAAAAAAACTCTTTAAAAAAAAATAGCTGAAATTTAAAATTGCTATATCTGTATTTAGAAATCAGATTGTAAAAATGCATCTTGAACTGTGTTATATGTAAATCATTTTATTGCCTGTTTCATCTCAGTTGTAAATACCTCACTTTATATTCTTAGTTTACAGTATTCATTGACTATACTGAAATCCTTAATCGAACAAATCCAAATACTGAAAAATCCATATTTTTATTAATTACGAAAATCCATTTATGTTTCATTTATATGTTTCTGTGTCCATTATGTAATCTAGTAAAACCCTTTTGATTGTATGATAATTGTATAGGATTTTAAATCTTGTTATTTTTATATTGTCAATATCTGTGATATCGTGAGTTAAAGTTTGACACCATCCTGGAATTTTTTTTAATGTTTTGCTTAAGCCAACTTAAGACAAACAAATTTTTTTCTCTCCATATTTTGTATTTAAAATAATAGTTTATAATACTAGTGCTATTTATAAGTAATTTTGATGAAAGCTAGGAGGCTTAACTAATGTAATATAAAACATATCTATCCAAAAGATAGTCGCTTGTCTGAAATATTTCTTAATATGACCTAACTAACAGCCTAACCCAGATGTCAGTTTCTAAATATAGTTCTTTTATACATCTGCTCTAAATGAATAAGTGTAATAGAAGACTTAATCAAAGCTGAATGGATGAAAAATTTGATAAGGTTTTTATGACAAAAGAGAAGTTTTCTGTGGAAAGTTATGGTACAAAATATAATCGAATTGTATTTTTATTTGTTTATAAGCTTTATTCATAGTGCCTTTTTCTCCAAGTTTTGGCTTCCAATGAAATGTTGGTATAATAATGATTTTTGTAAACTACACTCCATTATGCAAAACTTTTCAGTTTGTTGTTCTCATTTTGATCTCTTATTATGCATATATGATGTATTTTTTCTCATGCTATCAAAGACAACTGATTTTCTCTCAATACAAATTGGTATTTATATGTAATGATTACAATGATTACGTAGCTATATAACTGTACACTGTATCTATTCAAGAGAGTTGATATGGCTTTATCAATGTGTCTGTATTGTATTGTGTTTATTAATAGCATAATGTGAATAATGTCATTTCAATATATCTTTTGTTTTGATCTCAAAACGTTTTGGTTTTTATTTTGTATGTTAATTTATTTAAGACTTGTTGTCTCTGTTTTAGAATCTTTGATTTCTAAACTTAGTCAGAATATTTGTTTTTCAATTTTGTTTTTTACAAAATTTTCTTTTATATTATGAAATGTAATTTTCAAATATTAACAATCTAACACATTATTAAGGGTATTCAAGTATGCATAATTATGCTATTTTGGTTGAACTTTTCAGAAATAGTAAGCAAGATTTGGACTAAAGCCAAAGGTTTAACAAAAGTGTCCTATTTCAGCAATATTCAAAATAACAATCTGACAATATAGTATTTTAACATAATCATATTGTGAAATTCTAGTGTTGTTATTTGCCGGTAGTTATGATGGATGTTAATTATAAAAAGTGCTATCAGTATCCAAAATAAGCTCCTCTAATAGCTTGTAACTTTATAGAAGGGTTTCATTTCTATTCCATACCCTGTTGTTTTATAATATAACATATCATAATTGGGCTTCATAAGGCATGCATTCCTGTAAATACAATGTTCATAATAAGAAAGATTCCATAATAAACTAAACCATTCATTTATTCTGCTGAGATACAAGAATTTGGCTTAAATTTATTAATAGAATTATAGGAATGCATTCCTTTATCCATGTAGTCCATTTTGTACTTGCATATTACAAAGTTAAAAATTACAATTGCAAGTAAGAGTGGATTATATTGGATCATTTTTTTTCAGTTTCAGTTTTACTCAGTTTCTAGTAGTTCAGTGTGTTAAGAACTGTGTCAAAGAAATGAGAAACTATATGTATGCTGAAACCTTCTAAGCATGATGAAACATATTTTTGACATGATAGTTTATCTTGATGTGTTTTATTCACTATGACCTTTTGTCGGAAATAGTTTTGAGTTTTTTTAGGGTAGAATTAGGGACCAGGTTTAGTTAATATTTTGTTATGTTTTAATTATTATTTTATATGTATTTTTAGTTAAAACTAAAATTTGTATAGCTTTAGCCTTAAATATTTTAGTAAACTGCAAAATTTTTTAATATTACTAACATAATTATAATATAATGTTTTGGTCAAAATGTGTCAATCTTTAATTTGTGATGGTGATAGAACCTTAAAATATAATAAAAGTAAGCAAATAACTAGTCTTGAAGTTTTATGTATATTTTCTTTTCTCCTCAGAGTATATAGTTGAGTTTAAAAAATAACCATGAATATATTAAACTCATTTCAAACTGTATGGTATTTTGTATTTCCAACTTTTAGCTGTAGTACCCTATAAAATATTTGGCATAATTCCTTGGTAATAAGAGCAGTTATTGATTGACATATTCTGACCATATATTTTGTATATAAAGTTGACATTATTTGTATATTTTTGGTATTAAAGCTTGTATATATAAATTGATGTATTTTCTAATATGTACTGTAGTGTATGAAGAAATGGTTTTTGAGCTTTATTTTCTCTTATAATTGATATTTCAAAAACTTGAGAAAAATGTTGAGAAATTTGTGCAAGTAATGATAACTAATAAAAGTTTTTGAGGCAAGGAAGATTATCAAATTTCAAACATCATTGTAGTTGTTGGAGATGTGATAAATAATCTGACAGAGAATTCCAATGTTCCTGTTATGAGAATGTTAAAATACATGACTGCTGTAAATAGATATTACTAGGAATGATATCTTAATCAAAACCATATCCAATGGTTTATCAATTATTTTTATATTCATGTTGGTTTTAAATTTTTCACAAAAATTTCAAAATCCAAACATGTAGTTCATGCTTTGTAAAAATGTGTTATTTTTTGGAAGAATTTTCTGTTTGTTTGATTGTAGAGTTATTATTTTGTTAATTTGTTAGTTTAAAGAAAAGTCTTTTTTCAAATAATTGACTGAAATGGTTTTTATACATATAAAAAAGTAGCACAATTTTCTATTGTTATCTATGATGAATGGAGGTTTATACTATTTATAATCCAGTTAAGTCATGATACAAAGGACTTGCGTATTGAGGGAAAAGTTGCTTGAAACTAAGATTGAACGGTGTTGACTTCAATGAATTAAGTATAAGTTTACATCCCAGGTTTGATAAGTAAACAACAGTTTAACAGGGATTCCCAGTACTGTATGCCATGAAAAGGAAAATATAAGCCATGGGTTAAGGGGAGTGATAAAGTAGACTAATTTACTTCCAATTGTTCCTGGTTGAATTTGGTATTTAGAGGAAGTCTATTATCCCTGGTTTACAACCTACAACTCTGTCTAAGTGCTATAAGAGTTTCACTTTGATAATCCCATTCCCATGGACTGTTGTAACAATTGAGTTTGTTCAATAGAATCTGCAGATTTCAATGCATCAAAATCTTAAAAACAATAAAATCCATTATAGACTGATTTATGTCTACTTAAAAATAAGTGCAGTTTAACAAAGTTATTTGCTTACAATCCTAGTCTTCGGTACTTGTTATACACAAACATATCTTGCATCAAAACAGTTCAATATACTCATTTGTGATCCAATAAGTGTCTATCTAGTAAGCCATCACAAAGGTCAAGTTTGTTTTAAACAAGTCTATTTGATACAAGTATCAAGACCAGCTGGTGTTATTCATCACTGTATAGATCTAGCATTCTGGTAGTTATAGATTGCTGCTTGGAGTCTCCATCCCACAATTTGGAATGTCTAATATAACATCATTTCAAGGTACAGGTGTATTGGCCTTTCTTAAAGCCAGATAACCTGTTACTATATCACCAGGTAATATACGAACATGTGAGAACTCTTCAGCTGTAGCATATCGTAGTTTAGTTTGTGGATCAACATAGCTTGCCTGAAAAAAAAAAAACACAAATCCTTTAAAGGATTACATAAACTTATAGTTGTTTATATTCATTTTTGGGGGATAAATTAAACCTTGGTTCCAAAAGATAATAAATCTGTAAATTAAAAGGTTATGTCCCTTTAAATGAGCCTAATGTTTAAATGCTTACATCTGAAAAATGTCCCCTTTGATTATGTTGACTGAGAAAATGGCAATGATAGTAAATATAATTTAAAGATAAATATAGACCTACCTCTAAACCGGAAATATCTGAATATTTTTTACCAGGTCTGAATGATGGAGGGGCATCTATTGATCCATCTACAATACATGATAATATTTATATTCAAATATAATCCTAATAGCTGTACGGTATATCAACTGTTTTATATTCTAGAATATCATCTTTAAAGGGGACCAGTCTTCATTTTTATTGGTTGATTTGGGTCTTGAATATATTTAAGTATCCTTCAGAAGCACTAGAAATGCACGAAAATTGCCTTCAAATATACCTTAAACATTTCTCCTTCTATTTCTATAGATGACTTTTCTATATATTGCATAGTATCGATAATGTGTAGTAGGGCATTATAACTTTCAAATGCTAATAATTATGGATGCACATGAATTTGATGGCTCAAATTTCAATGGTGAGTTGTGATAACCAGTACTAAATTGCTGAGCTAAAAAATCCCCGTTTCTGAGACTTATCCAAATCGACCCGCGAAAATGAAGCCTGTGCCCCTTTAAGGACATGTTTTATGTGATTAATCTAGTTCAAATAAACCTGGAAACATTCTCAAATTCCTAATTTAATATGAGCATTGAATACCATGCTAGGACATGCACCCTAAATTCTGTCTTCTAAAGAAAATTAATATTATATAATTAGTTACAAATAAATAGGATTGGCAAGCATAGTTACAGATGTATATCAGTGTGCTAAAAAGGTGTTATTGATACATACATGTGACATCCGTTGGTTTCCATGGTAATGAACGATCTCCTGCTATAATTTGTTTCAAATTTTTCCATATTCTTGTTCTTTTACCACAAGAGGTCCCTTTACTAGAATGCTGAAAAAGATCAGGTTACTCTTTATACAAAAGAACATGACAATACTTGTTAACAGAAATGTATGGATATTGTCATGAATTATCAATCTTGGCATATTCAGTCCTGTTCGATTCCATAGCAACAAACTTGCAGTAAACTTGCAGTAGTGTTTTGAAAACGTTACTTAATTTCAAAAGATTGATGTAAAAAAAACGATCCTGGTTAATGAATAAGAAAATGTCACTGCAATAATGATATATTTTTATGCAAAGAAAACTATTTTTGTCCCAAAATCTGATCTTACCACAAAATTAGGATCTTTAAAAACTGGAACTTGTTTTTCTGGTACCGGTACAATGGGAACTACAGGCCCAGTTGTAGTTATGACCTCTTCATTACTTGCTGGCTGTTCAACATTAACATTTGTTTCATTTTCAACTTTATCAACTACTGCAACCTCTACAATTTCCTCTGCCTATCAATATTAAAGCAAAGAATCAATGGTCACGATACATCTGCTGAGTCAGGTCAGAGTGTTTTTCTACCAATCTTAATATGGATAGCACAACATAGGGATAGGAGTGTGCTACAACAGTTTGTATGCATGTGATTTTACAAACAAAATATTTTTCTTCAACGCAAAGACGTTCTAAGACAACAGTACCATTGTCCGACTGAATATACTGATATTGCAATTCCCATGAAAATAATGGCAAAAATGCAAGAAAATTAGAAAAAGCTTTTTTTACTCATTGATTTACCAAGTGCCATTTTGGCATTTGTTTACCCTTGTATAAATAAACTACCGTGGACATTGCATTGGTCCTACACATACCTGTACTTGTTTCTTTCTCTTAGATGGTGTACCTGTATTCGTGCCGGCTGAAGGGCTTGTTTTATTCTTTGCTGATTTTTTACACTTTACACTGGGGGCTGCCATTTTAGATAAGGGAAATAACTCTGAAAAACGTTCAGACCATTATTAACTTATTCAATCAAGTCACATCACTATCAACCTGTTGATTCTGCCTTAAGACTTCAGTTTTCAACAAAAAACACATTAATGGGGATTGTTCACCATTTTCAAGCCCAAGGGGCGATTCGGACCGTGAATATATTTAAATAGATTCCATAATAGATAGAGTTCTAGGACTTTGGTTGAATCAAAGAGTAATTTTAGGGGCCATTTTGACCCAAACAAGGGCCATTTCGACTATTATATTTGGGGACATTTTGACATATTTGTATCAATAATCGTAAAATGAATCTGATCAGATCGCGATACATAGGCCTACGTCACAGCGTCAACATATCTACTTCAATATAGACAATTTATAGTTAGCCTATATTTGTACCGGTACTGTGAAATTTGGTATAGGAGTGGAGTGTTTTGAATTCACGTCTTATAAAAAAAATTTTGAACAATTTTACTCCTGTCCGTTCCTTGAAAAACTTTTTTATGGAATGAGAGAAGTTTCGTCAAATGTATACACAACCTCGCGATACGATACGCACATCGTTGCATGATGTCGTATCGCGACATGGACATCGATTTACCGACATATTGTGCCATCACTAGTCAATCTAGCTACCGTTGTATGGATGGTAAACCTTGTATGGATAGGCTACTAATAGTAAGCCTAACTAGCCTTTTCCGGCCATTTAAAGGTCGTCTGAGAACAGATTGACCCATTAACAACAAGTAATACTACAATAATACGTCACCTATTTAAAGGAACATTATCTTGCTATCTGAAGAAACGTCTTCGACAGTTAGGCCTACTAAGACATTAAGGCAATTTCATTATAGGCCTAATCGTCGAAATCGATGAAAGTAGGCCTATCGATCTCACATAACTAGACTAACTTAGGCCTAGATAATAGGCTACATGAGGGAGAGAAGGGCTTATAGCTGTAAGTAGCATAATTGGCAACAATTTTGGACAACACACCCCACTCCAACACATCTGTTGGTTTATGGCATATAAAATCAGATCACTATTCCTCCATCATTTGTACACATTCATTCTATTTCTCAGGGCTATACATTTCATTATATTTTACTCTGTCATCATGATCATCATTTCATCACCTTTTAATTCAAACGATCGTTTAGTTTGAATTACAGGAAAGACGTCCTTGAAATGTCAGTAGAAATGTATTACACATATAAATAATTTTAAAGTAGGCTTGTGAGTTTCCTATGGGAATTACTATTTAAAGGTTCCTTATCAATGAATCGTTCATTTACAAAGATTTAGATTTACACATAATTAAAGAAAACTACGAATTTATATAGTATACCAAATACTCCAAGCTGTCCAAAGTCATACGGTGTCGGAAAGAAAAGGATCTATTTTAGAAATTCAAGGATAAGGACTTAAAATGAACATGATAATAGTAAGTATTCGGTTGTTTACAAATAAAAACATAAGCTTATTGCATATTAAACTATTGCTCTTTTAATTGTTTACTTGCATTTAATTAATTGTAATTTATTTATCTTACCTAATTATTAATCTATATATCTTTTTGTATAATTATACAATTAATGTTCGTGAATTTAATTAAAGATGCACATTCACTATCTGTTAGATTTAGTCTCAAAAAAGGGATTTTATTTTTTTGATATTCATAGTGTTGAACCTATAATCTGCATTTAAAATTCGACTCGTAATTTAGTGAGTGCCATATTATAAAGAAAAAACACAAACTAAAAATACAAAACTATATGATGGGATTATGTGATTTGTTTGCAGTTCTGGTAGGCTACCGTTTAGGACTTTTAGATATTATCAAGATCCAAATCAATCTTTCTATCCATCTACCTATTTATCTATCTATCTAGCTAATCTATTAATTTTAATTCATTCTTGGGGATCTGTACGTGTGTCTTTTAAAATGTATCTATCATATCGATTGTTACTTTTTTATATTATTTTAAACAATTATATATTATTAACTTAGGCCTATATGTCGTAAGCTTGCTAATAAAAAATGTCAATTTAAAAACAGTTAGGATGATATTGAATCCAGACTAGTCTAATATATAGGTCTGTAAACCACTAGTAGTATTTTTTTCAACTGTCAATCATCATGACTGTTTAACCTTTCAGCTTTCACCAACGTAAGTTGCAATCATAATTTAAAGGACAATCGCCTAGTAATTTCAGTAGCGTCCAAGATAGGCCTAATAATTCTTGTTTCATAATACTGAATAATGAGAACATCAGAACACGAATTGGGTATAGACTAATAATGCACATCACAGATTTTCGTTTTTATAAAACCACTTGCATGGGAATATTGGAAAGTTTATTCAAATATAGATATTTTTGAATGAACGATTATTGATTTATCTCCCTTACTTCGTAAAACGCTTCAAACTTCGTTTATAAATGCATTATGATATTCTTTGATATCAGATGCCAGTGGTCGTGGACCCTATGATACTTTACCTTTGCAAGCTAGGCCTACATATATATTATTTTATCAAGACGAAGACATGATCAAATCTAGATTTAAAACAAAAACCCTACCAAATAAGCATAAGCGCGGTTGTAAGTATAAGAATTATAACAGAAAAAGGGCGCAGTTGCTATAAAGTTTCTAAAATATGTACTTATCGTCACCGTGGAATTAAAATGTGTTTACTATAATATGATACTTTTAAAATAAAATATTTAACTAACCGTGGGAATGATATGGGAAGAGATAATATTTATTTCCGTTATGATCTCTATTAAACATTGATGATTACAATACAAAGAAATGAAAATTTCTCACGAGACAATCCCTTCCTGAACTGTATACAATACTTCCTTTGACTGTTGTTTTATCTATATCTAGATCTAGAAGTATTTAATACTTGCATGTTTCCATTATAACAATATATATATAAATTATATAGTCTATATTATGTACTTATTATAAATCTAAACAATAAAACTTGAACACAAAGTACTCAGTTTCTTATTAATTCTAAGGATTTTATTATAAAAAGGTGCTGGTAATTATTGTAAACGAACCCATTAAGATTTAATGCGGAACGATCATCTTAAAGAAGCAGTCTGACATTAAGAGTAGATTGGGAAAGTTTGATAACATTAGTCCATCTTGAAATGGATAAATCCCAAAATGTCCTTACAGTTAGTACATTGTAATACTAGTAGTTAGAACAACATGTTCAAAAGTTGCGATTTTCTAGTGCACCATACCTCCACCCCCACCCTTCTTACATACACCACTAATTACATACAACTTAATACATCATTGAAACAGTATATTAAATAATATAATCTAAGTAATATGACTTATTTCTTGCGTAACATTTCATTTTGAATTTATTTTAGTTGACTGAATTCCCTTCGTCAATTTCCAACCACGTTAACACGTTACAGTTGATTTAGCCATGGTTAAACTTTATTTTTATTTTGTTATATATTTTATTTACAGATATTACATTGGATGTTTATGTTAATTGTTCTAACCAGTCCAGTACAAACATCACAAACAGACTGTCCACAATCCTGTATGTGTCTAGGAGAATTTGTACGCTGTGAAAATCTGAGTGATGATGATACATTCCCATCTGGAACTGAAACCATTCTGATTGAACGAGCCAATATAAAGGAATTACACGATAGCCATTTTGCTGGATTGGAATCTCTCAAAGTAATCGAACTTGGAAAAAACAGTCAAATTTCGATTATTAATTCTCATGTTTTTTCGAATTTAAAACATTTAAAAGAAATTTTCATCTCGGATACCACCATCGGAATAATTAAGGAGAACGCTTTTTATAATTTATCTAACCTTCAAACCTTAGACATTCACCACTCTAATATCTCAAAGATAGAATCTAAAGCTTTCAACAATTTATCTCACATTTCCCGAATCGAGTTGGCTTCAAATAGTATAACATCATTATCATCATCTACCTTTCATAACATCACTGAAATCAAGTCATTCGAATTGTTTATGAATGAGATTTATGAGTTTCAAACTGGTGTTTTTCAGAATGTTCAATGTGAAAAAGTTGAGTTTTATCTGAACACAATTCAAATTCTACCTTGTAACTCAATTGAATCTCTGTTCGCTCTGAGTAAAGATACCAAATTTTATTCTAATAATTTCAAATGTGATTGTGGAATAACCTGGATGAAAGAGTTACCGGAATTTCAACCTCATCTCTCCAACAATGTCTGTTTGAACGGGACAAGCTTAGATAAGTTTTACACATCACAATCAGTTGCTGCTTGTGGACCATCGATTAACTGTGGCAAAATCTCAGCCACAGTCACTAATATACCACATAGCTCTATACCACCAAAAACATTCGATGATACGACGATATTGTCTACAACCTCAACGATAACAATACCAGTCGACGATACAACAGAAACTCAACAGACAACCCAGTCTCCACGACACAGTTCTAGCACATCATCAACGATAAGATCAAGAAGAACCTCAGAGGCTACACAAAACAATACACATGTAACAAAACCAACACAACAACATACCAAGAAAACAACAGAAAAATCGACACGCCTGCCAAAGGTTTCTAGAAAATTTATGCCGAAAGCACAAAATGAGCATGGATCTTCAAATTCAGGTCGAAGTCCGGAAATAATTTGTGTGTGCTTAGTACTCTTACCTTTTGGTATATTTAACTTATTATCTTAGCGAAAATGGTGACTTAACAAAATTAATTCTCGTTCATTATACTTCAAGGTTTTAACATAAGTGTTATATAGAATGATATGTTTGTGATGTATAGGGTATAAAATTATGTGGAATCTATACCGTTTCGCAATAATTTGTCAGTTTACAAGAATGGGATGAAAAGATGACCCATGAAACGCTGATTCGTTTTATATGCAAACAACCCATATTTGATCAAGTTATAACAGTTTTATGTGCTATAGATGCCTTTAGAAAAGGAATATTTACCCCCTCCGGAGTACGGTTAATAGCTTACCTTGGTGACATTTTGCTCCAGCCGCGGTGGCAAGGCTGTTAGCGTGCTGAATCTTCCCCAAAGGGTCCCGGGATCGAGACCCCTCCAAGGAAACTTTTGTATTCTCAAACATTCAAACATTTTCTTGATCTTATCCATCATACACATCTTTTGTGTGCACCCTTGACGTATTATTGTGGGCATATTATATCACCATCGAGGATGAGCTTTATACAAATTTCAACCCCCTGCAAAGCCCTTCCCGACCGTACAAATGTATGAGGGGCCCTACAAGCTCCCTATGTTAATTTTCTCGCCCCAATTTTGTGTGGAAAAGATGCGTCAAGAAACTCTGGTTCGTTTGATATGCGAACAATCCATTTTTGATCAAGTTATAACAGTTTTATGTGCTATAACGTGGATGCCTTTAGAAATAGGGTATTTACCCCCTTCCGGAGTTCGGTTCACAGCTTACCTTGGCGAAACTTCGCTCAGGCCGCGGTGGCGAAGCGGTTAGCGTGCTGGATCTTCCCCCAAAGAGTCCCGGGATCGAGTCCCCTCCAAGGAAACTTTGTTTTACTCAAAAATTCAAACATTTTCTTGATCTTATCCATCATACACATCTTTTTGTGCACCCTTGACGTATTATTTTGGGCATATATCACCATCGAGGATGGGCTTTATACAAATTTCAACCCCCTTCAAAGCCCTTCCCGACCGTACAAATGTTAGAGGGGCCCTACAAGCTTCCTATGTTAATTTTTTCGCCCCAATGTTGTGTGGAAAAGATGCGTCATGGAGAGCTGGTTCGTTTGATATGCGAACGACCCATTTTTGATCAAGTTATAACAGTTTTATGTGCTATAACGTGGATGCCTTTAGAAATGGGGTATTTACCCCCTCCGGAGTTCGGTTCACAGCTTACCTTGGCGAAACTTCGCTCAAGCCGCGGTGGCGAAGCGGTTAGCGTGCTGGATCTTCCCCCTAAGGGTCCCGGGATCGAGACCCCTCCAAGGAAATTTTTTTTACTCAAAAATTCAAACATTTTCTTGATCTTATCCCTCATACACATCTTTTGTGTGCACCCTTGACGTATTATTTTGGGCATATATCACCATCGAGGATGGGCTTTATACAAATTTCAACCCCCTTCAAAGCCCTTCCCGATCGTACAAATGTTTGAGGGGCCCTACAAGCTTCCTATGTTAATTTTGTCGCCTCCATTTTGGGTGGAAAAGATGTGTCATGGAGCGCTGGTTCGTTTGATATGCGAACGACCCATTTTTGATCAAGTTAAAAAGTTTTATGTGCTAAAACGTGGATGCCTTTAGAAATGGGGTATTTACCCCCCTCCGGAGTTCGGTTCACAGCTTACCTTGGCGAAACTTCGCTCAAGCCGCGGTGGCGAAGCGGTTAGCGTGCTGGATCTTCCCCCCCCCCCCCCCCAAAGAGTCCCGGGATCGAGACCCCTCCAAGGAAACTTTTTTTTTACTCAAAAATTCAAACATTTTCTTGATCTTATCCCTCATACACATCTTTTGTGTGCACCCTTGACGTATTATTTTGGGCATATATCACCATCGAGGATGGGCTTTATACAAATTTCAACCCCCTTCAAAGCCCTTCCCGATCGTACAAATGTTAGAGGGGCCCTACAAGCTTCCTATGTTAATTTTGTCGCCTCCATTTTGTATGGAAAAGATGTGTCATGAAGCGCTGGTTCGTTTGATATGCGAACGACCCATTTTTGATCAAGTTAAAAAGTTTTATGTGCTAAAACGTGGATGCCTTTAGAAATGGGGTATTTACCCCATCCGGAGTTCGGTTCACAACTTACCTTGGCGAAACTTCGCTCAAGCCGCGGTGGCGAAGCGGTTAGCGTGCTGGATCTTCCCCCAAAGGGTCCCGGGATCGAGACCCCTCCAAGGAAACTTTTTTTTACTCAAATATTCAAACATTTTCTTGATCGTATCCCTCATGCACATCTTTTGTGTGCACCCTTGACGTATTATTTTGGGCATATATCACCATCGAGGATGGGCTTTATACAAATTTCAACCCCCTTCAAAGCCCTTCCCGATCGTACAAATGTTTGAGGGGCCCTACAAGCTTCCTATGTTAATTTTGTCGCCTCCATTTTGTGTGGAAAAGATGTGTCATGAAGCGCTGGTTCGTTTGATATGCGAACGACCCATTTTTGATCAAGTTAAAACAGTTTTATGTGCTAAAACGTGGATGCCTTTAGAAATGGGGTATTTACCCCCTCCGGAGTTCGGTTCACAGCTTACCTTGGCGAAACTTCGCTCAAGCCGCGGTGGCGAAGCGGTTAGCGTGCTGGATCTTCCCCCAAAGGGTCCCGGGATCGAGACCCCTCCAAGGAAACTTTTTTTTACTCAAAAATTCAAACATTTTCTTGATCTTATCCCTCATACACATCTTTTGTGTGCACCCTTGACGTATTATTTTGGGCATATATCACCATCGAGGATGGGCTTTATACAAATTTCAAAGCCCTTCCCGACCGTACAAATGTTTGAGGGGCCCTACAAGCTTCCTATGTTAATTTTGTCGCCTCCATTTTGTGTGGAAAAGATGTGTCATGAAGCGCTGGTTCGTTTGATATGCGAACGACCCATTTTTGATCAAGTTAAAACAGTTTTATGTGCTAAAACGTGGATGCCTTTAGAAATGGGGTATTTATCCCCCTCCGGAGTTCGGTTCACAGCTTACCTTGGCGAAACTTCGCTCAAGCCGCGGTGGCGAAGCGGTTAGCGTGCTGGATCTTCCCCCAAAGGGTCCCGGGATCGAGACCCCTCCAAGGAAACTTTTTTTTACTCAAATATTCAAACATTTTCTTGATCGTATCCCTCATGCACATCTTTTGTGTGCACCCTTGACGTATTATTTTGGGCATATATCACCATCGAGGATGGGCTTTATACAAATTTCAACCCCCTTCAAAGCCCTTCCCGATCGTACAAATGTTTGAGGGGCCCTACAAGCTTCCTATGTTAATTTTGTCGCCTCCATTTTGTGTGGAAAAGATGTGTCATGAAGCGCTGGTTCGTTTGATATGCGAACGACCCATTTTTGATCAAGTTAAAACAGTTTTATGTGCTAAAACGTGGATGCCTTTAGAAATGGGGTATTTACCCCCTCCGGAGTTCGGTTCACAGCTTACCTTGGCGAAACTTCGCTCAAGCCGCGGTGGCGAAGCGGTTAGCGTGCTGGATCTTCCCCCAAAGGGTCCCGGGATCGAGACCCCTCCAAGGAAACTTTTTTTTACTCAAAAATTCAAACATTTTCTTGATCTTATCCCTCATACACATCTTTTGTGTGCACCCTTGACGTATTATTTTGGGCATATATCACCATCGAGGATGGGCTTTATACAAATTTCAAAGCCCTTCCCGACCGTACAAATGTTTGAGGGGCCCTACAAGCTTCCTATGTTAATTTTGTCGCCTCCATTTTGTGTGGAAAAGATGTGTCATGAAGCGCTGGTTCGTTTGATATGCGAACGACCCATTTTTGATCAAGTTAAAACAGTTTTATGTGCTAAAACGTGGATGCCTTTAGAAATGGGGTATTTATCCCCCTCCGGAGTTCGGTTCACAGCTTACCTTGGCGAAACTTCGCTCAAGCCGCGGTGGCGAAGCGGTTAGCGTGCTGGATCTTCCCCCAAAGGGTCCCGAGATCGAGACCCCTCCAAGGAAACTTTTTTTTTACTCAAAAATTCAAACATTTTCTTGATCTTATCCCTCATGCACATCTTTTGTGTGCACCCTTGACGTATTATTTTGGGCATATATCACCATCGAGGATGGGCTTTATACAAATTTCAACCCCCTTCAAAGCCCTTCCCGATCGTACAAATGTTTGAGGGGCCCTACAAGCTTCCTATGTTAATTTTGTCGCCTCCATTTTGTGTGGAAAACGTGGATGCCTTTAGAAATGGGGTATATACCCCCCTCCGGAGTTCGGTTCACAGCTAACCTTGGCGACACTTCGCTCAAGCCGCGGTGGCGAAGCGGTTAGCGTGCTGGATCTTCCCCCAAAGGGTCCCGGGATCGAGACCCCTCCAAGGAAACTTTTTTTTACTCAAAAATTCAAACATTTTCTTGATCTTATCCCTCATGCACATCTTTTGTGTGCACCCTTGACGTATTATTTTGGGCATATATCACCATCGAGGATGGGCTTTATACAAATTTCAACCCCCTTCAAAGCCCTTCCCGATCGTACAAATGTTTGAGGGGCCCTACAAGCTTCCTATGTTAATTTTGTCGCCTCCATTTTGTGTGGAAAAGATGTGTCATGAAGCGCTGGTTCGTTTGATATGCGAACGACCCATTTTTGATCAAGTTAAAAAGTTTTATGTGCTAAAACGTGGATGCCTTTAGAAATGGGGTATTTACCCCCTCCGGAGTTCGGTTCACAGCTTACCTTGGCGAAACTTCGCTCAAGCCGCGGTGGCGAAGCGGTTAGCGTGCTGGATCTTCCCCCAAAGGGTCCCGGGATCGAGACCCCTCCAAGGAAACTTTTTTTTACTCAAATATTCAAACATTTTCTTGATCGTATCCCTCATGCACATCTTTTGTGTGCACCCTTGACGTATTATTTTGGGCATATATCACCATCGAGGATGGGCTTTATATAAATTTCAACCCCCTTCAAAGCCCTTCCCGATCGTACAAATGTTTGAGGGGCCCTACAAGCTTCCTATGTTAATTTTGTCGCCTCCATTTTGTGTGGAAAAGATGTGTCATGAAGCGCTGGTTCGTTTGATATGCGAACGACCCATTTTTGATCAAGTTAAAACAGTTTTATGTGCTAAAACGTGGATGCCTTTAGAAATGGGGTATTTACCCCCCTCCGGAGTTCGGTTCACAGCTTACCTTGGCGAAACTTCGCTCAAGCCGCAGTGGCGAAGCGGTTAGCTTGCTGGATCTTCCCCCAAAGGGTCTCGGGATCGAGACCCCTCCAAGGAAACATTTTTTTACTCAAAAATTCAAACATTTTCTTGATCTTATCCCTCATACACATCTTTTGTGTGCACCCTTGACGTATTATTTTGGGCATATATCACCATCGAGGATGGGCTTTATACAAATTTCAACCCCCTTCAAAGCCCTTCCCGATCGTACAAATGTTAGAGGGGCCCTACAAGCTTCCTATGTTAATTTTGTCGCCTCCATTTTGTGTGGAAAAGATGTGTCATGAAGCGCTGGTTCGTTTGATATGCGAACGACCCATTTTTGATCAAGTTAAAACAGTTTTATGTGCTAAAACGTGGATGCCTTTAGAAATGGGGTATTTACCCCCCTCCGGAGTTCGGTTCACAGCTTACCTTGGCGAAACTTCGCTCAAACCGCGGTGGCGAAGCGGTTAGCGTGCTGGATCTTCCCCCAAAGGGTCCCGGGATCGAGACCCCTCCAAGGAAACTTTTTTTTACTCAAAAATTCAAACATTTTCTTGATCTTCGCTCAAGCCGCGGTGGCGAAGCGGTTAGCGTGCTGGATCTTCCCCCAAAGGGTCCCGGGATCGAGACCCCTCCAAGGAAACTTTTTTTTACTCAAAAATTCAAACATTTTCTTGATCTTATCCCTCATACACATCTTTTGTGTGCACCCTTGACGTATTATTTTGGGCATATATCACCATCGAGGATGGGCTTTATACAAATTTCAACCCCCTTCAAAGCCCTTCCCGATCGTACAAATGTTAGAGGGGCCCTACAAACTTCCTATGTTAATTTTGTCGCCTCCATTTTGTGTGGAAAAGATGTGTCATGAAGCGCTGGTTCGTTTGATATGCGAACGACCCATTTTTGATCAAGTTAAAAAGTTTTATGTGCTAAAACGTGGATGCCTTTAGAAATGGGGTATTTACCCCCTCCGGAGTTCGGTTCACAGCTTACCTTGGCGAAACTTCGCTCAAGCCGCGGTGGCGAAGCGGTTAGCGTGCTGGATCTTCCCCCAAAGGGTCCCGGGATCGAGACCCCTCCAAGGAAACTTTTTTTTTACTCAAATATTCAAACATTTTCTTGATCTTATCCCTCATGCACATCTTTTGTGTGCACCCTTGACGTATTATTTTGGGCATATATCACCATCGAGGATGGGCTTTATACAAATTTCAACCCCCTTCAAAGCCCTTCCCGATCGTACAAATGTTTGAGGGGCCCTACAAGCTTCCTATGTTAATTTTGTCGCCTCCATTTTGTGTGGAAAAGATGTGTCATGAAGCGCTGGTTCGTTTGATATGCGAACGACCCATTTTTGATCAAGTTAAAAAGTTTTATGTGCTAAAACGTGGATGCCTTTAGAAATGGGGTATTTACCCCCTCCGGAGTTCGGTTCACAGCTTACCTTGGCGAAACTTCGCTCAAGCCGCGGTGGCGAAGCGGTTAGCGTGCTGGATCTTCCCCCAAAGGGTCCCGGGATCGAGACCCCTCCAAGGAAACTTTTTTTTACTCAAATATTCAAACATTTTCTTGATCTTATCCCTCATGCACATCTTTTGTGTGCACCCTTGACGTATTATTTTGGGCATATATCACCATCGAGGATGGGCTTTATATAAATTTCAACCCCCTTCAAAGCCCTTCCCGATCGTACAAATGTTTGAGGGGCCCTACAAGCTTCCTATGTTAATTTTGTCGCCTCCATTTTGTGTGGAAAAGATGTGTCATGAAGCGCTGGTTCGTTTGATATGCGAACGACCCATTTTTGATCAAGTTAAAACAGTTTTATGTGCTAAAACGTGGATGCCTTTAGAAATGGGGTATTTACCCCCCTCCGGAGTTCGGTTCACAGCTTACCTTGGCGAAACTTCGCTCAAGCCGCAGTGGCGAAGCGGTTAGCTTGCTGGATCTTCCCCCAAAGGGTCTCGGGATCGAGACCCCTCCAAGGAAACTTTTTTTTACTCAAAAATTCAAACATTTTCTTGATCTTATCCCTCATACACATCTTTTGTGTGCACCCTTGACGTATTATTTTGGGCATATATCACCATCGAGGATGGGCTTTATACAAATTTCAACCCCCTTCAAAGCCCTTCCCGATCGTACAAATGTTAGAGGGGCCCTACAAGCTTCCTATGTTAATTTTGTCGCCTCCATTTTGTGTGGAAAAGATGTGTCATGAAGCGCTGGTTCGTTTGATATGCGAACGACCCATTTTTGATCAAGTTAAAACAGTTTTATGTGCTAAAACGTGGATGCCTTTAGAAATGGGGTATTTACCCCCCTCCGGAGTTCGGTTCACAGCTTACCTTGGCGAAACTTCGCTCAAACCGCGGTGGCGAAGCGGTTAGCGTGCTGGATCTTCCCCCAAAGGGTCCCGGGATCGAGACCCCTCCAAGGAAACTTTTTTTTACTCAAAAATTCAAACATTTTCTTGATCTTCGCTCAAGCCGCGGTGGCGAAGCGTTTAGCGTGCTGGATCTTCCCCCAAAGGGTCCCGGGATCGAGACCCCTCCAAGGAAACTTTTTTTTACTCAAAAATTCAAACATTTTCTTGATCTTATCCCTCATACACATCTTTTGTGTGCACCCTTGACGTATTATTTTGGGCATATATCACCATCGAGGATGGGCTTTATACAAATTTCAACCCCCTTCAAAGCCCTTCCCGATCGTACAAATGTTAGAGGGGCCCTACAAACTTCCTATGTTAATTTTGTCGCCTCCATTTTGTGTGGAAAAGATGTGTCATGAAGCGCTGGTTCGTTTGATATGCGAACGACCCATTTTTGATCAAGTTAAAAAGTTTTATGTGCTAAAACGTGGATGCCTTTAGAAATGGGGTATTTACCCCCTCCGGAGTTCGGTTCACAGCTTACCTTGGCGAAACTTCGCTCAAGCCGCGGTGGCGAAGCGGTTAGCGTGCTGGATCTTCCCCCTAAGGGTCCCGGGATCGAGACCCCTCCAAGGAAATTTTTTTTACTCAAAAATTCAAACATTTTCTTGATCTTATCCCTCATACACATCTTTTGTGTGCACCCTTGACGTATTATTTTGGGCATATATCACCATCGAGGATGGGCTTTATACAAATTTCAACCCCCTTCAAAGCCCTTCCCGATCGTACAAATGTTAGAGGGGCCCTACAAGCTTCCTATGTTAATTTTGTCGCCTCCATTTTGTGTGGAAAAGATGTGTCATGAAGCGCTGGTTCGTTTGATATGCGAACGACCCATTTTTGATCAAGTTAAAACAGTTTTATGTGCTAAAACGTGGATGCCTTTAGAAATGGGGTATTTACCCCCCTCCGGAGTTCGGTTCACAGCTTACCTTGGCGAAACTTCGCTCAAACCGCGGTGGCGAAGCGGTTAGCGTGCTGGATCTTCCCCCAAAGGGTCCCGGGATCGAGACCCCTCCAAGGAAACTTTTTTTTACTCAAAAATTCAAACATTTTCTTGATCTTCGCTCAAGCCGCGGTGGCGAAGCGTTTAGCGTGCTGGATCTTCCCCCAAAGGGTCCCGGGATCGAGACCCCTCCAAGGAAACTTTTTTTTACTCAAAAATTCAAACATTTTCTTGATCTTATCCCTCATACACATCTTTTGTGTGCACCCTTGACGTATTATTTTGGGCATATATCACCATCGAGGATGGGCTTTATACAAATTTCAACCCCCTTCAAAGCCCTTCCCGATCGTACAAATGTTAGAGGGGCCCTACAAACTTCCTATGTTAATTTTGTCGCCTCCATTTTGTGTGGAAAAGATGTGTCATGAAGCGCTGGTTCGTTTGATATGCGAACGACCCATTTTTGATCAAGTTAAAAAGTTTTATGTGCTAAAACGTGGATGCCTTTAGAAATGGGGTATTTACCCCCTCCGGAGTTCGGTTCACAGCTTACCTTGGCGAAACTTCGCTCAAGCCGCGGTGGCGAAGCGGTTAGCGTGCTGGATCTTCCCCCTAAGGGTCCCGGGATCGAGACCCCTCCAAGGAAATTTTTTTTACTCAAAAATTCAAACATTTTCTTGATCTTATCCCTCATACACATCTTTTGTGTGCACCCTTGACGTATTATTTTGGGCATATATCACCATCGAGGATGGGCTTTATACAAATTTCAACCCCCTTCAAAGCCCTTCCCGATCGTACAAATGTTTGAGGGGCCCTACAAGCTTCCTATGTTAATTTTGTCGCCTCCATTTTGGGTGGAAAAGATGTGTCATGGAGCGCTGGTTCGTTTGATATGCGAACGACCCATTTTTGATCAAGTTAAAAAGTTTTATGTGCTAAAACGTGGATGCCTTTAGAAATGGGGTATTTACCCCCCTCCGGAGTTCGGTTCACAGCTTACCTTGGCGAAACTTCGCTCAAGCCGCGGTGGCGAAGCGGTTAGCGTGCTGGATCTTCCCCCCCCCCCCCAAAGAGTCCCGGGATCGAGACCCCTCCAAGGAAACTTTTTTTTTACTCAAAAATTCAAACATTTTCTTGATCTTATCCCTCATACACATCTTTTGTGTGCACCCTTGACGTATTATTTTGGGCATATATCACCATCGAGGATGGGCTTTATACAAATTTCAACCCCCTTCAAAGCCCTTCCCGATCGTACAAATGTTAGAGGGGCCCTACAAGCTTCCTATGTTAATTTTGTCGCCTCCATTTTGTATGGAAAAGATGTGTCATGAAGCGCTGGTTCGTTTGATATGCGAACGACCCATTTTTGATCAAGTTAAAAAGTTTTATGTGCTAAAACGTGGATGCCTTTAGAAATGGGGTATTTACCCCCTCCGGAGTTCGGTTCACAACTTACCTTGGCGAAACTTCGCTCAAGCCGCGGTGGCGAAGCGGTTAGCGTGCTGGATCTTCCCCCAAAGGGTCCCGGGATCGAGACCCCTCCAAGGAAACTTTTTTTTACTCAAATATTCAAACATTTTCTTGATCGTATCCCTCATGCACATCTTTTGTGTGCACCCTTGACGTATTATTTTGGGCATATATCACCATCGAGGATGGGCTTTATACAAATTTCAACCCCCTTCAAAGCCCTTCCCGATCGTACAAATGTTTGAGGGGCCCTACAAGCTTCCTATGTTAATTTTGTCGCCTCCATTTTGTGTGGAAAAGATGTGTCATGAAGCGCTGGTTCGTTTGATATGCGAACGACCCATTTTTGATCAAGTTAAAACAGTTTTATGTGCTAAAACGTGGATGCCTTTAGAAATGGGGTATTTACCCCCTCCGGAGTTCGGTTCACAGCTTACCTTGGCGAAACTTCGCTCAAGCCGCGGTGGCGAAGCGGTTAGCGTGCTGGATCTTCCCCCAAAGGGTCCCGGGATCGAGACCCCTCCAAGGAAACTTTTTTTTACTCAAAAATTCAAACATTTTCTTGATCTTATCCCTCATACACACCTTTTGTGTGCACCCTTGACGTATTATTTTGGGCATATATCACCATCGAGGATGGGCTTTATACAAATTTCAAAGCCCTTCCCGACCGTACAAATGTTTGAGGGGCCCTACAAGCTTCCTATGTTAATTTTGTCGCCTCCATTTTGTGTGGAAAAGATGTGTCATGAAGCGCTGGTTCGTTTGATATGCGAACGACCCATTTTTGATCAAGTTAAAACAGTTTTATGTGCTAAAACGTGGATGCCTTTAGAAATGGGGTATTTATCCCCCTCCGGAGTTCGGTTCACAGCTTACCTTGGCGAAACTTCGCTCAAGCCGCGGTGGCGAAGCGGTTAGCGTGCTGGATCTTCCCCCAAAGGGTCCCGGGATCGAGACCCCTCCAAGGAAACTTTTTTTTACTCAAATATTCAAACATTTTCTTGATCGTATCCCTCATGCACATCTTTTGTGTGCACCCTTGACGTATTATTTTGGGCATATATCACCATCGAGGATGGGCTTTATACAAATTTCAACCCCCTTCAAAGCCCTTCCCGATCGTACAAATGTTTGAGGGGCCCTACAAGCTTCCTATGTTAATTTTGTCGCCTCCATTTTGTGTGGAAAAGATGTGTCATGAAGCGCTGGTTCGTTTGATATGCGAACGACCCATTTTTGATCAAGTTAAAACAGTTTTATGTGCTAAAACGTGGATGCCTTTAGAAATGGGGTATTTACCCCCTCCGGAGTTCGGTTCACAGCTTACCTTGGCGAAACTTCGCTCAAGCCGCGGTGGCGAAGCGGTTAGCGTGCTGGATCTTCCCCCAAAGGGTCCCGGGATCGAGACCCCTCCAAGGAAACTTTTTTTTACTCAAAAATTCAAACATTTTCTTGATCTTATCCCTCATACACATCTTTTGTGTGCACCCTTGACGTATTATTTTGGGCATATATCACCATCGAGGATGGGCTTTATACAAATTTCAAAGCCCTTCCCGACCGTACAAATGTTTGAGGGGCCCTACAAGCTTCCTATGTTAATTTTGTCGCCTCCATTTTGTGTGGAAAAGATGTGTCATGAAGCGCTGGTTCGTTTGATATGCGAACGACCCATTTTTGATCAAGTTAAAACAGTTTTATGTGCTAAAACGTGGATGCCTTTAGAAATGGGGTATTTATCCCCCTCCGGAGTTCGGTTCACAGCTTACCTTGGCGAAACTTCGCTCAAGCCGCGGTGGCGAAGCGGTTAGCGTGCTGGATCTTCCCCCAAAGGGTCCCGAGATCGAGACCCCTCCAAGGAAACTTTTTTTTTACTCAAAAATTCAAACATTTTCTTGATCTTATCCCTCATGCACATCTTTTGTGTGCACCCTTGACGTATTATTTTGGGCATATATCACCATCGAGGATGGGCTTTATACAAATTTCAACCCCCTTCAAAGCCCTTCCCGATCGTACAAATGTTTGAGGGGCCCTACAAGCTTCCTATGTTAATTTTGTCGCCTCCATTTTGTGTGGAAAACGTGGATGCCTTTAGAAATGGGGTATATACCCCCCTCCGGAGTTCGGTTCACAGCTAACCTTGGCGACACTTCGCTCAAGCCGCGGTGGCGAAGCGGTTAGCGTGCTGGATCTTCCCCCAAAGGGTCCCGGGATCGAGACCCCTCCAAGGAAACTTTTTTTTACTCAAAAATTCAAACATTTTCTTGATCTTATCCCTCATGCACATCTTTTGTGTGCACCCTTGACGTATTATTTTGGGCATATATCACCATCGAGGATGGGCTTTATACAAATTTCAACCCCCTTCAAAGCCCTTCCCGATCGTACAAATGTTTGAGGGGCCCTACAAGCTTCCTATGTTAATTTTGTCGCCTCCATTTTGTGTGGAAAAGATGTGTCATGAAGCGCTGGTTCGTTTGATATGCGAACGACCCATTTTTGATCAAGTTAAAAAGTTTTATGTGCTAAAACGTGGATGCCTTTAGAAATGGGGTATTTACCCCCTCCGGAGTTCGGTTCACAGCTTACCTTGGCGAAACTTCGCTCAAGCCGCGGTGGCGAAGCGGTTAGCGTGCTGGATCTTCCCCCAAAGGGTCCCGGGATCGAGACCCCTCCAAGGAAACTTTTTTTTACTCAAATATTCAAACATTTTCTTGATCGTATCCCTCATGCACATCTTTTGTGTGCACCCTTGACGTATTATTTTGGGCATATATCACCATCGAGGATGGGCTTTATATAAATTTCAACCCCCTTCAAAGCCCTTCCCGATCGTACAAATGTTTGAGGGGCCCTACAAGCTTCCTATGTTAATTTTGTCGCCTCCATTTTGTGTGGAAAAGATGTGTCATGAAGCGCTGGTTCGTTTGATATGCGAACGACCCATTTTTGATCAAGTTAAAACAGTTTTATGTGCTAAAACGTGGATGCCTTTAGAAATGGGGTATTTACCCCCCTCCGGAGTTCGGTTCACAGCTTACCTTGGCGAAACTTCGCTCAAGCCGCAGTGGCGAAGCGGTTAGCTTGCTGGATCTTCCCCCAAAGGGTCTCGGGATCGAGACCCCTCCAAGGAAACATTTTTTTACTCAAAAATTCAAACATTTTCTTGATCTTATCCCTCATACACATCTTTTGTGTGCACCCTTGACGTATTATTTTGGGCATATATCACCATCGAGGATGGGCTTTATACAAATTTCAACCCCCTTCAAAGCCCTTCCCGATCGTACAAATGTTAGAGGGGCCCTACAAGCTTCCTATGTTAATTTTGTCGCCTCCATTTTGTGTGGAAAAGATGTGTCATGAAGCGCTGGTTCGTTTGATATGCGAACGACCCATTTTTGATCAAGTTAAAACAGTTTTATGTGCTAAAACGTGGATGCCTTTAGAAATGGGGTATTTACCCCCCTCCGGAGTTCGGTTCACAGCTTACCTTGGCGAAACTTCGCTCAAACCGCGGTGGCGAAGCGGTTAGCGTGCTGGATCTTCCCCCAAAGGGTCCCGGGATCGAGACCCCTCCAAGGAAACTTTTTTTTACTCAAAAATTCAAACATTTTCTTGATCTTCGCTCAAGCCGCGGTGGCGAAGCGGTTAGCGTGCTGGATCTTCCCCCAAAGGGTCCCGGGATCGAGACCCCTCCAAGGAAACTTTTTTTTACTCAAAAATTCAAACATTTTCTTGATCTTATCCCTCATACACATCTTTTGTGTGCACCCTTGACGTATTATTTTGGGCATATATCACCATCGAGGATGGGCTTTATACAAATTTCAACCCCCTTCAAAGCCCTTCCCGATCGTACAAATGTTAGAGGGGCCCTACAAACTTCCTATGTTAATTTTGTCGCCTCCATTTTGTGTGGAAAAGATGTGTCATGAAGCGCTGGTTCGTTTGATATGCGAACGACCCATTTTTGATCAAGTCAAAAAGTTTTATGTGCTAAAACGTGGATGCCTTTAGAAATGGGGTATTTACCCCCTCCGGAGTTCGGTTCACAGCTTACCTTGGCGAAACTTCGCTCAAGCCGCGGTGGCGAAGCGGTTAGCGTGCTGGATCTTCCCCCAAAGGGTCCCGGGATCGAGACCCCTCCAAGGAAACTTTTTTTTTACTCAAATATTCAAACATTTTCTTGATCTTATCCCTCATGCACATCTTTTGTGTGCACCCTTGACGTATTATTTTGGGCATATATCACCATCGAGGATGGGCTTTATACAAATTTCAACCCCCTTCAAAGCCCTTCCCGATCGTACAAATGTTTGAGGGGCCCTACAAGCTTCCTATGTTAATTTTGTCGCCTCCATTTTGTGTGGAAAAGATGTGTCATGAAGCGCTGGTTCGTTTGATATGCGAACGACCCATTTTTGATCAAGTTAAAAAGTTTTATGTGCTAAAACGTGGATG
Source organism: Lottia scabra (assembly GCA_029955415.1). Lineage (NCBI taxonomy): Eukaryota > Metazoa > Mollusca > Gastropoda > Lottiidae > Lottia > Lottia scabra. The sequence continues at coordinate 7,383,048 of JARJEI010000015.1, forward strand.
CCTTTAGAAATGGGGTATTTACCCCCTCCGGAGTTCGGTTCACAGCTTACCTTGGCGAAACTTCGCTCAAGCCGCGGTGGCGAAGCGGTTAGCGTGCTGGATCTTCCCCCAAAGGGTCCCGGGATCGAGACCCCTCCAAGGAAACTTTTTTTTACTCAAATATTCAAACATTTTCTTGATCTTATCCCTCATGCACATCTTTTGTGTGCACCCTTGACGTATTATTTTGGGCATATATCACCATCGAGGATGGGCTTTATATAAATTTCAACCCCCTTCAAAGCCCTTCCCGATCGTACAAATGTTTGAGGGGCCCTACAAGCTTCCTATGTTAATTTTGTCGCCTCCATTTTGTGTGGAAAAGATGTGTCATGAAGCGCTGGTTCGTTTGATATGCGAACGACCCATTTTTGATCAAGTTAAAACAGTTTTATGTGCTAAAACGTGGATGCCTTTAGAAATGGGGTATTTACCCCCCTCCGGAGTTCGGTTCACAGCTTACCTTGGCGAAACTTCGCTCAAGCCGCAGTGGCGAAGCGGTTAGCTTGCTGGATCTTCCCCCAAAGGGTCTCGGGATCGAGACCCCTCCAAGGAAACTTTTTTTTACTCAAAAATTCAAACATTTTCTTGATCTTATCCCTCATACACATCTTTTGTGTGCACCCTTGACGTATTATTTTGGGCATATATCACCATCGAGGATGGGCTTTATACAAATTTCAACCCCCTTCAAAGCCCTTCCCGATCGTACAAATGTTAGAGGGGCCCTACAAGCTTCCTATGTTAATTTTGTCGCCTCCATTTTGTGTGGAAAAGATGTGTCATGAAGCGCTGGTTCGTTTGATATGCGAACGACCCATTTTTGATCAAGTTAAAACAGTTTTATGTGCTAAAACGTGGATGCCTTTAGAAATGGGGTATTTACCCCCCTCCGGAGTTCGGTTCACAGCTTACCTTGGCGAAACTTCGCTCAAACCGCGGTGGCGAAGCGGTTAGCGTGCTGGATCTTCCCCCAAAGGGTCCCGGGATCGAGACCCCTCCAAGGAAACTTTTTTTTACTCAAAAATTCAAACATTTTCTTGATCTTCGCTCAAGCCGCGGTGGCGAAGCGGTTAGCGTGCTGGATCTTCCCCCAAAGGGTCCCGGGATCGAGACCCCTCCAAGGAAACTTTTTTTTACTCAAAAATTCAAACATTTTCTTGATCTTATCCCTCATACACATCTTTTGTGTGCACCCTTGACGTATTATTTTGGGCATATATCACCATCGAGGATGGGCTTTATACAAATTTCAACCCCCTTCAAAGCCCTTCCCGATCGTACAAATGTTAGAGGGGCCCTACAAACTTCCTATGTTAATTTTGTCGCCTCCATTTTGTGTGGAAAAGATGTGTCATGAAGCGCTGGTTCGTTTGATATGCGAACGACCCATTTTTGATCAAGTTAAAAAGTTTTATGTGCTAAAACGTGGATGCCTTTAGAAATGGGGTATTTACCCCCTCCGGAGTTCGGTTCACAGCTTACCTTGGCGAAACTTCGCTCAAGCCGCGGTGGCGAAGCGGTTAGCGTGCTGGATCTTCCCCCAAAGGGTCCCGGGATCGAGACCCCTCCAAGGAAACTTTTTTTTTACTCAAATATTCAAACATTTTCTTGATCTTATCCCTCATGCACATCTTTTGTGTGCACCCTTGACGTATTATTTTGGGCATATATCACCATCGAGGATGGGCTTTATACAAATTTCAACCCCCTTCAAAGCCCTTCCCGATCGTACAAATGTTAGAGGGGCCCTACAAGCTTCCTATGTTAATTTTGTCGCCTCCATTTTGTGTGGAAAAGATGTGTCATGAAGCGCTGGTTCGTTTGATATGCGAACGACCCATTTTTGATCAAGTTAAAAAGTTTTATGTGCTAAAACGTGGATGCCTTTAGAAATGGGGTATTTACCCCCCTCCGGAGTTCGGTTCACAGCTTACCTTGGCGAAACTTTGCTCAAGCCGCGGTGGCGAAGCGGTTACCGTGCTGGATCTTCCCCCAAAGGGTCCCGGGATCGAGACCCCTCCAAGGAAACTTTTTTTTACTCAAATATTCAAACATTTTCTTGATCTTATCCCTCATGCACATCTTTTGTGTGCACCCTTGACGTATTATTTTGGGCACATATCACCATCGAGGATGGGCTTTATACAAATTTCAACCCCCTTCAAAGCCCTTCCCGATCGTACAAATGTTTGAGGGGCCCTACAAGCTTCCTATGTTAATTTTGTCGCCTCCATTTTGTGTGGAAAAGATGTGTCATGAAGCGCTGGTTCGTTTGATATGCGAACGACCCATTTTTGATCAAGTTAAAAAGTTTTATGTGCTAAAACGTGGATGCCTTTAGAAATGGGGTATTTACCCCCCTCCGGAGTTCGGTTCACAGCTTACCTTGGCGAAACTTTGCTCAAGCCGCGGTGGCGAAGCGGTTACCGTGCTGGATCTTCCCCCAAAGGGTCCCGGGATCGAGACCCCTCCAAGGAAACTTTTTTTACTCAAATATTCAAACATTTTCTTGATCTTATCCCTCATGCACATCTTTTGTGTGCACCCTTGACGTATTATTTTGGGCATATATCACCATCGAGGATGGGCTTTATACAAATTTCAACCCCCTTCAAAGCCCTTCCCGATCGTACAAATGTTTGAGGGGCCCTACAAGCTTCCTATGTTAATTTTGTCGCCTCCATTTTGTGTGGAAAAGATGTGTCATGAAGCGCTGGTTCGTTTGATATGCGAACGACCCATTTTTGATCAAGTTAAAAAGTTTTATGTGCTAAAACGTGGATGCCTTTAGAAATGGGGTATTTACCCCCCTCCGGAGTTCGGTTCACAGCTTACCTTGGCGAAACTTTGCTCAAGCCGCGGTGGCGAAGCGGTTAGCGTGCTGGATCTTCCCCCAAAGGGTCCCGGGATCGAGACCCCTCCAAGGAAACTTTTTTTACTCAAATATTCAAACATTTTCTTGATCTTATCCCTCATGCACATCTTTTGTGTGCACCCTTGACGTATTATTTTGGGCACATATAACCATCGAGGATGGGCTTTATACAAATTTCAACCCCCTTCAAAGCCCTTCCCGATCGTACAAATGTTTGAGGGGCCCTACAAGCTTCCTATGTTAATTTTGTCGCCTCCATTTTGTGTGGAAAAGATGTGTCATGAAGCGCTGGTTCGTTTGATATGCGAACGACCCATTTTTGATCATGTTAAAACAGTTTTATGTGCTAAAACGTGGATGCCTTTAGAAATGGGGTATTTACCCCCCTCCGGAGTTCGGTTCACAGCTTACCTTGGCGAAACTTCGCTTAAGCCGCGGTGGCGAAGCGGTTAACGTGCTGGATCTTCCCCCAAAGGGTCCCGGGATCGAGACCCCTCCAAGGAAACTTTTTTTTACTCAAAAATTCAAACATTTTCTTGATCTTATCCCTCATGCACATCTTTTGTGTGCACCCTTGACGTATTATTTTGGGCATATATCACCATCGAGGATGGGCTTTATACAAATTTCAACCCCCTTCAAAGCCCTTCCCGATCGTACAAATGTTTGAGGGGCCCTACAAGCTTCCTATGTTAATTTTGTCGCCTCCATTTTGTGTGGAAAAGATGTGTCATGAAGCGCTGGTTCGTTTGATATGCGAACGACCCATTTTTGATCAAGTTAAAACAGTTTTATGTGCTAAAACGTGGATGCCTTTAGAAATGGGGTATTTACCCCCCTCCGGAGTTCGGTTCAGAGCTTACCTTGGCGAAACTTCGCTCAAGCCGCGGTGGCGAAGCGGTTAGCGTGCTGGATCTTCCCCCAAAGGGTCCCGGGATCGAGACCCCTCCAAGGAAACTTTTTTTTACTCAAAAATTCAAACATTTTCTTGATCTTATCCCTCATACACATCTTTTGTGTGCACCCTTGACGTATTATTTTGGGCATATATCACCATCGAGGATGGGCTTTATACAAATTTCAACCCCCTTCAAAGCCCTTCCCGATCGTACAAATGTTAGAGGGGCCCTACAAACTTCCTATGTTAATTTTGTCGCCTCCATTTTGTGTGGAAAAGATGTGTCATGAAGCGCTGGTTCGTTTGATATGCGAACGACCCATTTTTGATCAAGTTAAAAAGTTTTATGTGCTAAAACGTGGATGCCTTTAGAAATGGGGTATTTACCCCCTCCGGAGTTCGGTTCACAGCTTACCTTGGCGAAACTTCGCTCAAGCCGCGGTGGCGAAGCGGTTAGCGTGCTGGATCTTCCCCCAAAGGGTCCCGGGATCGAGACCCCTCCAAGGAAACTTTTTTTTTACTCAAATATTCAAACATTTTCTTGATCTTATCCCTCATGCACATCTTTTGTGTGCACCCTTGACGTATTATTTTGGGCATATATCACCATCGAGGATGGGCTTTATACAAATTTCAACCCCCTTCAAAGCCCTTCCCGATCGTACAAATGTTTGAGGGGCCCTACAAGCTTCCTATGTTAATTTTGTCGCCTCCATTTTGTGTGGAAAAGATGTGTCATGAAGCGCTGGTTCATTTGATATGCGAACGACCCATTTTTGATCAAGTTAAAAAGTTTTATGTGCTAAAACGTGGATGCCTTTAGAAATGGGGTATTTACCCCCCTCCGGAGTTCGGTTCACAGCTTACCTTGGCGAAACTTCGCTCAAGCCGCGGTGGCGAAGCGGTTAACGTGCTGGATCTTCACCCAAAGGGTCCCGGGATCGAGACCCCTCCAAGGAAACTTTTTTTTACTCAAATATTCAAACATTTTCTTGATCTTATCCCTCATGCACATCTTTTGTGTGCACCCTTGACGTATTATTTTGGGCATATATCACCATCGAGGATGGGCTTTATACAGATTTCAACCCCCTTCAAAGCCCTTCCCGATCGTACAAATGTTTGAGGGGCCCTACAAGCTTCCTATGTTAATTTTGTCGCCTCCATTTTGTGTGGAAAAGATGTGTCATGAAGCGCTGGTTCGTTTGATATGCGAAAGACCCATTTTTGATCAAGTTAAAACAGTTTTATGTGCTAAAACGTGGATGCCTTTAGAAATGGGGTATTTACCCCCCTCCGGAGTTCGGTTCACAGCTTACCTTGGCGAAACTTCGTTCAAGCCGCGGTGGCGAAGCGGTTAGCGTGCTGGATCTTCCCCCAAAGGGTCCCGGGATCGAGACCCCTCCAAGGAAACTTTTTTTTACTCAAATATTCAAACATTTTCTTGATCTTATCCCTCATGCACATCTTTTGTGTGCACCCTTGACGTATTATTTTGGGCACATATCACCATCGAGGATGGGCTTTATACAAATTTCAACCCCCTTCAAAGCCCTTCCCGATCGTACAAATGTTTGAGGGGCCCTACAAGCTTCCTATGTTAATTTTGTCGCCTCCATTTTGTGTGGAAAAGATGTGTCATGAAGCGCTGGTTCGTTTGATATGCGAACGACCCATTTTTGATCAAGTTAAAACAGTTTTATGTGCTAAAACGTGGATGCCTTTAGAAATGGGGTATTTACCCCCCTCCGGAGTTCGGTTCACAGCTGACCTTGGCGAAACTTCGCTTAAGCCGCGGTGGCGAAGCGGTTAGCGTGCTGGATCTTCCCCCAAAGGGTCCCGGGATCGAGACCCCTCCAAGGAAACTTTTTTTTACTCAAAAATTCAAACATTTTCTTGATCTTATCCCTCATGCACATCTTTTGTGTGCACCCTTGACGTATTATTTTGGGCATATATCACCATCGAGGATGGGCTTTATACAAATTTCAACCCCCTTCAAAGCCCTTCCCGATCGTACAAATGTTTGAGGGGCCCTACAAGCTTCCTATGTTAATTTTGTCGCCTCCATTTTGTGTGGAAAAGATGTGTCATGAAGCGCTGGTTCGTTTGATATGCGAACGACCCATTTTTGATCAAGTTAAAACAGTTTTATGTGCTAAAACGTGGATGCCTTTAGAAATGGGGTATTTACCCCCCTCCGGAGTTCGGTTCAGAGCTTACCTTGGCGAAACTTCGCTCAAGCCGCGGTGGCGAAGCGGTTAGCGTGCTGGATCTTCCCCCAAAGGGTCCCGGGATCGAGACCCCTCCAAGGAAACTTTTTTTTACTCAAAAATTCAAACATTTTCTTGATCTTATCCCTCATACACATCTTTTGTGTGCACCCTTGACGTATTATTTTGGGCATATATCACCATCGAGGATGGGCTTTATACAAATTTCAACCCCCTTCAAAGCCCTTCCCGATCGTACAAATGTTAGAGGGGCCCTACAAACTTCCTATGTTAATTTTGTCGCCTCCATTTTGTGTGGAAAAGATGTGTCATGAAGCGTTGGTTCGTTTGATATGCGAACGACCCATTTTTGATCAAGTTAAAAAGTTTTATGTGCTAAAACGTGGATGCCTTTAGAAATGGGGTATTTACCCCCTCCGGAGTTCGGTTCACAGCTTACCTTGGCGAAACTTCGCTCAAGCCGCGGTGGCGAAGCGGTTAGCGTGCTGGATCTTCCCCCAAAGGGTCCCGGGATCGAGACCCCTCCAAGGAAACTTTTTTTTTACTCAAATATTCAAACATTTTCTTGATCTTATCCCTCATGCACATCTTTTGTGTGCACCCTTGACGTATTATTTTGGGCATATATCACCATCGAGGATGGGCTTTATACAAATTTCAACCCCCTTCAAAGCCCTTCCCGATCGTACAAATGTTAGAGGGGCCCTACAAGCTTCCTATGTTAATTTTGTCGCCTCCATTTTGTGTGGAAAAGATGTGTCATGAAGCGCTGGTTCGTTTGATATGCGAACGACCCATTTTTGATCAAGTTAAAAAGTTTTATGTGCTAAAACGTGGATGCCTTTAGAAATGGGGTATTTACCCCCCTCCGGAGTTCGGTTCACAGCTTACCTTGGCGAAACTTTGCTCAAGCCGCGGTGGCGAAGCGGTTAGCGTGCTGGATCTTCCCCCAAAGGGTCCCGGGATCGAGACCCCTCCAAGGAAACTTTTTTTTACTCAAATATTCAAACATTTTCTTGATCTTATCCCTCATGCACATCTTTTGTGTGCACCCTTGACGTATTATTTTGGGCACATATCACCATCGAGGATGGGCTTTATACAAATTTCAACCCCCTTCAAAGCCCTTCCCGATCGTACAAATGTTTGAGGGGCCCTACAAGCTTCCTATGTTAATTTTGTCGCCTCCATTTTGTGTGGAAAAGATGTGTCATGAAGCGCTGGTTCGTTTGATATGCGAACGACCCATTTTTGATCAAGTTAAAACAGTTTTATGTGCTAAAACGTGGATGCCTTTAGAAATGGGGTATTTACCCCCCTCCGGAGTTCGGTTCACAGCTTACCTTGGCGAAACTTCGCTCAAGCCGCGGTGGCGAAGCGGTTAGCGTGCTGGATCTTCCCCCAAAGGGTCCCGGGATCGAGACCCCTCCAAGGAAACTTTTTTTTACTCAAAAATTCAAACATTTTCTTGATCTTATCCCTCATACACATCTTTTGTGTGCACCCTTGACGTATTATTTTGGGCATATATCACCATCGAGGATGGGCTTTATACAAATTTCAACCCCCTTCAAAGCCCTTCCCGATCGTACAAATGTTTGAGGGGCCCTACAAGCTTCCTATGTTAATTTTGTCGCCTCCATTTTGTGTGGAAAAGATGTGTCATGGAGCGCTGGTTCGTTTGATATGCGAACGACCCATTTTTGATCAAGTTAAAAAGTTTTATGTGCCAAAACGTGGATGCCTTTAGAAATGGGGTATTTACCCCCCTCCGGAGTTCGGTTCACAGCTTACCTTGGCGAAACTTTGCTCAAGCCGTGGTGGCGAAGCGGTTAGCGTGCTGGATCTTCCCCCAAAGGGTCCCGGGATCGAGACCCCTCCAAGGAAACTTTTTTTTACTCAAAAATTCAAACATTTTCTTGATCTTATCCCTCATGCACATCTTTTGTGTGCACCCTTGACGTATTATTTTGGGCATATATGCGAACGACCCATTTTTGATCAAGTTAAAACAGTTTTATGTGCTAAAACGTGGATGCCTTTAGAAATGGGGTATTTACCCCCCTCCGGAGTTCGGTTCACAGCTTACCTTGGCGAAACTTCGCTCAAACCGCGGTGGCGAAGCGGTTAGCGTGCTGGATCTTCCCCCAAAGGGTCCCGGGATCGAGACCCCTCCAAGGAAACTTTTTTTTACTCAAAAATTCAAACATTTTCTTGATCTTCGCTCAAGCCGCGGTGGCGAAGTGGTTAGCGTGCTGGATCTTCCCCCAAAGGGTCCCGGGATCGAGACCCCTCCAAGGAAACTTTTTTTTACTCAAAAATTCAAACATTTTCTTGATCTTATCCCTCATACACATCTTTTGTGTGCACCCTTGACGTATTATTTTGGGCATATATCACCATCGAGGATGGGCTTTATACAAATTTCAACCCCCTTCAAAGCCCTTCCCGATCGTACAAATGTTAGAGGGGCCCTACAAACTTCCTATGTTAATTTTGTCGCCTCCATTTTGTGTGGAAAAGATGTGTCATGAAGCGCTGGTTCGTTTGATATGCGAACGACCCATTTTTGATCAAGTTAAAAAGTTTTATGTGCTAAAACGTGGATGCCTTTAGAAATGGGGTATTTACCCCCTCCGGAGTTCGGTTCACAGCTTACCTTGGCGAAACTTCGCTCAAGCCGCGGTGGCGAAGCGGTTAGCGTGCTGGATCTTCCCCCAAAGGGTCCCGGGATCGAGACCCCTCCAAGGAAACTTTTTTTTTACTCAAATATTCAAACATTTTCTTGATCTTATCCCTCATGCACATCTTTTGTGTGCACCCTTGACGTATTATTTTGGGCATATATCACCATCGAGGATGGGCTTTATACAAATTTCAACCCCCTTCAAAGCCCTTCCCGATCGTACAAATGTTAGAGGGGCCCTACAAGCTTCCTATGTTAATTTTGTCGCCTCCATTTTGTGTGGAAAAGATGTGTCATGAAGCGCTGGTTCGTTTGATATGCGACCGACCCATTTTTGATCAAGTTAAAAAGTTTTATGTGCTAAAACGTGGATGCCTTTAGAAATGGGGTATTTACCCCCCTCCGGAGTTCGGTTCACAGCTTACCTTGGCGAAACTTTGCTCAAGCCGCGGTGGCGAAGCGGTTACCGTGCTGGATCTTCCCCCAAAGGGTCCCGGGATCGAGACCCCTCCAAGGAAACTTTTTTTTACTCAAATATTCAAACATTTTCTTGATCTTATCCCTCATGCACATCTTTTGTGTGCACCCTTGACGTATTATTTTGGGCACATATCACCATCGAGGATGGGCTTTATACAAATTTCAACCCCCTTCAAAGCCCTTCCCGATCGTACAAATGTTTGAGGGGCCCTACAAGCTTCCTATGTTAATTTTGTCGCCTCCATTTTGTGTGGAAAAGATGTGTCATGAAGCGCTGGTTCGTTTAATATATGAACGACCCATTTTTGATCAAGTTAAAAAGTTTTATGTGCTAAAACGTGGATGCCTTTAGAAATGGGGTATTTACCCCCCTCCGGAGTTCGGTTCACAGCTTACCTTGGCGAAACTTTGCTCAAGCCGCGGTGGCGAAGCGGTTACCGTGCTGGATCTTCCCCCAAAGGGTCCCGGGATCGAGACCCCTCCAAGGAAACTTTTTTTACTCAAATATTCAAACATTTTCTTGATCTTATCCCTCATGCACATCTTTTGTGTGCACCCTTGACGTATTATTTTGGGCATATATCACCATCGAGGATGGGCTTTATACAAATTTCAACCCCCTTCAAAGCCCTTCCCGATCGTACAAATGTTTGAGGGGCCCTACAAGCTTCCTATGTTAATTTTGTCGCCTCCATTTTGTGTGGAAAAGATGTGTCATGAAGCGCTGGTTCGTTTGATATGCGAACGACCCATTTTTGATCAAGTTAAAAAGTTTTATGTGCTAAAACGTGGATGCCTTTAGAAATGGGGTATTTACCCCCCTCCGGAGTTCGGTTCACAGCTTACCTTGGCGAAACTTTGCTCAAGCCGCGGTGGCGAAGCGGTTAGCGTGCTGGATCTTCCCCCAAAGGGTCCCGGGATCGAGACCCCTCCAAGGAAACTTTTTTTTACTCAAATATTCAAACATTTTCTTGATCTTATCCCTCATGCACATCTTTTGTGTGCACCCTTGACGTATTATTTTGGGCACATATCACCATCGAGGATGGGCTTTATACAAATTTCAACCCCCTTCAAAGCCCTTCCCGATCGTACAAATGTTTGAGGGGCCCTACAAGCTTCCTATGTTAATTTTGTCGCCTCCATTTTGTGTGGAAAAGATGTGTCATGAAGCGCTGGTTCGTTTGATATGCGAACGACCCATTTTTGATCATGTTAAAACAGTTTTATGTGCTAAAACGTGGATGCCTTTAGAAATGGGGTATTTACCCCCCTCCGGAGTTCGGTTCACAGCTTACCTTGGCGAAACTTCGCTTAAGCCGCGGTGGCGAAGCGGTTAGCGTGCTGGATCTTCCCCCAAAGGGTCCCGGGATCGAGACCCCTCCAAGGAAACTTTTTTTTACTCAAAAATTCAAACATTTTCTTGATCTTATCCCTCATGCACATCTTTTGTGTGCACCCTTGACGTATTATTTTGGGCATATATCACCATCGAGGATGGGCTTTATACAAATTTCAACCCCCTTCAAAGCCCTTCCCGATCGTACAAATGTTTGAGGGGCCCTACAAGCTTCCTATGTTAATTTTGTCGCCTCCATTTTGTGTGGAAAAGATGTGTCATGAAGCGCTGGTTCGTTTGATATGCGAACGACCCATTTTTGATCAAGTTAAAACAGTTTTATGTGCTAAAACGTGGATGCCTTTAGAAATGGGGTATTTACCCCCCTCCGGAGTTCGGTTCAGAGCTTACCTTGGCGAAACTTCGCTCAAGCCGCGGTGGCGAAGCGGTTAGCGTGCTGGATCGTCCCCCAAAGGGTCCCGGGATCGAGACCCCTCCAAGGAAACTTTTTTTTACTCAAAAATTCAAACATTTTCTTGATCTTATCCCTCATACACATCTTTTGTGTGCACCCTTGACGTATTATTTTGGGCATATATCACCATCGAGGATGGGCTTTATACAAATTTCAACCCCCTTCAAAGCCCTTCCCGATCGTACAAATGTTAGAGGGGCCCTACAAACTTCCTATGTTAATTTTGTCGCCTCCATTTTGTGTGGAAAAGATGTGTCATGAAGCGCTGGTTCGTTTGATATGCGAACGACACATTTTTGATCAAGTTAAAAAGTTTTATGTGCTAAAACGTGGATGCCTTTAGAAATGGGGTATTTACCCCCTCCGGAGTTCGGTTCACAGCTTACCTTGGCGAAACTTCGCTCAAGCCGCGGTGGCGAAGCGGTTAGCGTGCTGGATCTTCCCCCAAAGGGTCCCGGGATCGAGACCCCTCCAAGGAAACTTTTTTTTTACTCAAATATTCAAACATTTTCTTGATCTTATCCCTCATGCACATCTTTTGTGTGCACCCTTGACGTATTATTTTGGGCATATATCACCATCGAGGATGGGCTTTATACAAATTTCAACCCCCTTCAAAGCCCTTCCCGATCGTACAAATGTTTGAGGGGCCCTACAAGCTTCCTATGTTAATTTTGTCGCCTCCATTTTGTGTGGAAAAGATGTGTCATGAAGCGCTGGTTCATTTGATATGCGAACGACCCATTTTTGATCAAGTTAAAAAGTTTTATGTGCTAAAACGTGGATGCCTTTAGAAATGGGGTATTTACCCCCCTCCGGAGTTCGGTTCACAGCTTACCTTGGCGAAACTTCGCTCAAGCCGCGGTGGCGAAGCGGTTAACGTGCTGGATCTTCACCCAAAGGGTCCCGGGATCGAGACCCCTCCAAGGAAACTTTTTTTTACTCAAATATTCAAACATTTTCTTGATCTTATCCCTCATGCACATCTTTTGTGTGCACCCTTGACGTATTATTTTGGGCATATATCACCATCGAGGATGGGCTTTATACAAATTTCAACCCCCTTCAAAGCCCTTCCCGATCGTACAAATGTTTGAGGGGCCCTACAAGCTTCCTATGTTAATTTTGTCGCCTCCATTTTGTGTGGAAAAGATGTGTCATGAAGCGCTGGTTCGTTTGATATGCGAAAGACCCATTTTTGATCAAGTTAAAACAGTTTTATGTGCTAAAACGTGGATGCCTTTAGAAATGGGGTATTTACCCCCCTCCGGAGTTCGGTTCACAGCTTACCTTGGCGAAACTTCGTTCAAGCCGCGGTGGCGAAGCGGTTAGCGTGCTGGATCTTCCCCCAAAGGGTCCCGGGATCGAGACCCCTCCAAGGAAACTTTTTTTTACTCAAATATTCAAACATTTTCTTGATCTTATCCCTCATGCACATCTTTTGTGTGCACCCTTGACGTATTATTTTGGGCACATATCACCATCGAGGATGGGCTTTATACAAATTTCAACCCCCTTCAAAGCCCTTCCCGATCGTACAAATGTTTGAGGGGCCCTACAAGCTTCCTATGTTAATTTTGTCGCCTCCATTTTGTGTGGAAAAGATGTGTCATGAAGCGCTGGTTCGTTTGATATGCGAACGACCCATTTTTGATCAAGTTAAAACAGTTTTATGTGCTAAAACGTGGATGCCTTTAGAAATGGGGTATTTACCCCCCTCCGGAGTTCGGTTCACAGCTGACCTTGGCGAAACTTCGCTTAAGCCGCGGTGGCGAAGCGGTTAGCGTGCTGGATCTTCCCCCAAAGGGTCCCGGGATCGAGACCCCTCCAAGGAAACTTTTTTTTACTCAAAAATTCAAACATTTTCTTGATCTTATCCCTCATGCACATCTTTTGTGTGCACCCTTGACGTATTATTTTGGGCATATATCACCATCGAGGATGGGCTTTATACAAATTTCAACCCCCTTCAAAGCCCTTCCCGATCGTACAAATGTTTGAGGGGCCCTACAAGCTTCCTATGTTAATTTTGTCGCCTCCATTTTGTGTGGAAAAGATGTGTCATGAAGCGCTGGTTCGTTTGATATGCGAACGACCCATTTTTGATCAAGTTAAAACAGTTTTATGTGCTAAAACGTGGATGCCTTTAGAAATGGGGTATTTACCCCCCTCCGGAGTTCGGTTCAGAGCTTACCTTGGCGAAACTTCGCTCAAGCCGCGGTGGCGAAGCGGTTAGCGTGCTGGATCTTCCCCCAAAGGGTCCCGGGATCGAGACCCCTCCAAGGAAACTTTTTTTTACTCAAAAATTCAAACATTTTCTTGATCTTATCCCTCATACACATCTTTTGTGTGCACCCTTGACGTATTATTTTGGGCATATATCACCATCGAGGATGGGCTTTATACAAATTTCAACCCCCTTCAAAGCCCTTCCCGATCGTACAAATGTTAGAGGGGCCCTACAAACTTCCTATGTTAATTTTGTCGCCTCCATTTTGTGTGGAAAAGATGTGTCATGAAGCGTTGGTTCGTTTGATATGCGAACGACCCATTTTTGATCAAGTTAAAAAGTTTTATGTGCTAAAACGTGGATGCCTTTAGAAATGGGGTATTTACCCCCTCCGGAGTTCGGTTCACAGCTTACCTTGGCGAAACTTCGCTCAAGCCGCGGTGGCGAAGCGGTTAGCGTGCTGGATCTTCCCCCAAAGGGTCCCGGGATCGAGACCCCTCCAAGGAAACTTTTTTTTTACTCAAATATTCAAACATTTTCTTGATCTTATCCCTCATGCACATCTTTTGTGTGCACCCTTGACGTATTATTTTGGGCATATATCACCATCGAGGATGGGCTTTATACAAATTTCAACCCCCTTCAAAGCCCTTCCCGATCGTACAAATGTTAGAGGGGCCCTACAAGGTTCCTATGTTAATTTTGTCGCCTCCATTTTGTGTGGAAAAGATGTGTCATGAAGCGCTGGTTCGTTTGATATGCGAACGACCCATTTTTGATCAAGTTAAAAAGTTTTATGTGCTAAAACGTGGATGCCTTTAGAAATGGGGTATTTACCCCCCTCCGGAGTTCGGTTCACAGCTTACCTTGGCGAAACTTTGCTCAAGCCGCGGTGGCGAAGCGGTTAGCGTGCTGGATCTTCCCCCAAAGGGTCCCGGGATCGAGACCCCTCCAAGGAAACTTTTTTTTACTCAAATATTCAAACATTTTCTTGATCTTATCCCTCATGCACATCTTTTGTGTGCACCCTTGACGTATTATTTTGGGCACATATCACCATCGAGGATGGGCTTTATACAAATTTCAACCCCCTTCAAAGCCCTTCCCGATCGTACAAATGTTTGAGGGGCCCTACAAGCTTCCTATGTTAATTTTGTCGCCTCCATTTTGTGTGAAAAAGATGTGTCATGAAGCGCTGGTTCGTTTGATATGCGAACGACCCATTTTTGATCAAGTTAAAACAGTTTTATGTGCTAAAACGTGGATGCCTTTAGAAATGGGGTATTTACCCCCCTCCGGAGTTCGGTTCACAGCTTACCTTGGCGAAACTTCGCTCAAGCCGCGGTGGCGAAGCGGTTAGCGTGCTGGATCTTCCCCCAAAGGGTCCCGGGATCGAGACCCCTCCAAGGAAACTTTTTTTTACTCAAAAATTCAAACATTTTCTTGATCTTATCCCTCATACACATCTTTTGTGTGCACCCTTGACGTATTATTTTGGGCATATATCACCATCGAGGATGGGCTTTATACAAATTTCAACCCCCTTCAAAGCCCTTCCCGATCGTACAAATGTTTGAGGGGCCCTACAAGCTTCCTATGTTAATTTTGTCGCCTCCATTTTGTGTGGAAAAGATGTGTCATGGAGCGCTGGTTCGTTTGATATGCGAACGACCCATTTTTGATCAAGTTAAAAAGTTTTATGTGCCAAAACGTGGATGCCTTTAGAAATGGGGTATTTACCCCCCTCCGGAGTTCGGTTCACAGCTTACCTTGGCGAAACTTTGCTCAAGCCGTGGTGGCGAAGCGGTTAGCGTGCTGGATCTTCCCCCAAAGGGTCCCGGGATCGAGACCCCTCCAAGGAAACTTTTTTTTACTCAAAAATTCAAACATTTTCTTGATCTTATCCCTCATGCACATCTTTTGTGTGCACCCTTGACGTATTATTTTGGGCATATATGCGAACGACCCATTTTTGATCAAGTTAAAACAGTTTTATGTGCTAAAACGTGGATGCCTTTAGAAATGGGGTATTTACCCCCCTCCGGAGTTCGGTTCACAGCTTACCTTGGCGAAACTTCACTCAAGCCGCGGTGGCGAAGCGGTTAGCGTGCTGGATCTTCCCCCAAAGGGTCCCGGGATCGAGACCCCTCCAAGGAAACTTTTTTTTACTCAAAAATTCAAACATTTTCTTGATCTTATCCCTCATACACATCTTTTGTGTGCACCCTTGACGTATTATTTTGGGCATATATCACCATCGAGGATGGGCTTTATACAAATTTCAACCCCCTTCAAAGCCCTTCCCGATCGTACAAATGTTTGAGGGGCCCTACAAGCTTCCTATGTTAATTTTGTCGCCTCCATTTTGTGTGGAAAAGATGTGTCATGAAGCGCTGGTTCGTTTGATATGCGAACGACCAATGTTTTTGATCAAGTTAAAACAGTTTTATGTGCTAAAACGTGGATGCCTTTAGAAATGGGGTATTTACCCCCTTCCGGAGTTCGGTTCACAGCTTACCTTGGCGAAACTTCGCTCAAGCCGCGGTGGCGAAGCGGTTAGCGTGCTGGATCTTCCCCCAAAGGGTCCCGGGATCGAGACCCCTCCAAGGAAACTTTTTTTTACTCAAAAATTCAAACATTTTCTTGATCTTATCCCTCATACACATCTTTTGTGTGCACCCTTGACGTATTATTTTGGGCATATATCACCATCGAGGATGGGCTTTATACAAATTTCAACCCCCTTCAAAGCCCTTCCCGATCGTACAAATGTTTGAGGGGCCCTACAAACTTCCTATGTTAATTTTGTCGCCTCCATTTTGTGTGGAAAAGATGTGTCATGAAGCGCTGGTTCGTTTGATATGCGAACGACCCATTTTTGATCAAGTTAAAAAGTTTTATGTGCTAAAACGTGGATGCCTTTAGAAATGGGGTATTTACCCCCTCCGGAGTTCGGTTCACAGCTTACCTTGGCGAAACTTCGCTCAAGCCGCGGTGGCGAAGCGGTTAGCGTGCTGGATCTTCCCCCAAAGGGTCCCGGGATCGAGACCCCTCCAAGGAAACTTTTTTTTACTCAAATATTCAAACATTTTCTTGATCTTATCCCTCATGCACATCTTTTGTGTGCACCCTTGACGTATTATTTTGGGCACATATCCCCATCGAGGATGGGCTTTATACAAATTTCAACCCCCTTCAAAGCCCTTCCCGATCGTACAAATGTTTGAGGGGCCCTACAAGCTTCCTATGTTAATTTTGTCGCCTCCATTTTGTGTGGAAAAGATGTGTCATGAAGCGCTGGTTCGTTTGATATGCGAAAGACCCATTTTTGATCAAGTTAAAACAGTTTTATGTGCTAAAACGTGGATGCCTTTAGAAATGGGGTATTTACCCCCCTCCGGAGTTCGGTTCACAGCTTACCTTGGCGAAACTTCGTTCAAGCCGCGGTGGCGAAGCGGTTAGCGTGCTGGATCTTCCCCCAAAGGGTCCCGGGATCGAGACCCCTACAAGGAAACTTTTTTTTACTCCAAAATTCAAACATTTTCTTGATCTTATCCCTCATACACATCTTTTGTGTGCACCCTTGACGCATTATTTTGGGCATATATCACCATCGAGGATGGGCTTTATACAAATTTCAACCCCCTTCAAAGCCCTTCCCGATCGTACAAATGTTTGAGGGGCCCTACAAGCTTCCTATGTTAATTTTGTCGCCTCCATTTTGTGTGGAAAAGATGTGTCATGAAGCGCTGGTTCGTTTGATATGCGAACGACCCATTTTTGATCAAGTTAAAACAGTTTTATGTGCTAAAACGTGGATGCCTTTAGAAATGGGGTATTTACCCCCCTCCGGAGTTCGGTTCACAGCTTACCTTGGCGAAACTTCGTTCAAGCCGCGGTGGCGAAGCGGTTAGCGTGCTGGATCTTCCCCCAAAGGGTCCCGGGATCGAGACCCCTACAAGGAAACTTTTTTTTACTCCAAAATTCAAACATTTTCTTGATCTTATCCCTCATACACATCTTTTGTGTGCACCCTTGACGCATTATTTTGGGCATATATCACCATCGAGGATGGGCTTTATACAAATTTCAACACCCTTCAAAGCCCTTCCCGATCGTACAAATGTTTGAGGGGCCCTACAAGCTTCCTATGTTAATTTTGTCGCCTCCATTTTGTGTGGAAAAGATGTGTCATGAAGCGCTGGTTCGTTTGATATGCGAACGACCCATTTTTGATCAAGTTAAAACAGTTTTATGTGCTAAAACGTGGATGCCTTTAGAAATGGGGTATTTACCCCCCTCCGGAGTTCGGTTCACAGCTTACCTTGGCGAAACTTCGCTCAAGCCGCGGTGGCGAAGCGGTTAGCGTGCTGTATCTTCCCCCAAAGGGTCCCGGGATCGAGACCCCTCCAAGGAAACTTTTTTTTACTCAAAAATTCAAACATTTTCTTGATCTTATCCCTCATACACATCTTTTGTGTGCACCCTTGACGTATTATTTTGGGCATATAATATCACCTTCGAGGATGGGCTTTATACAAATTTCAACCCCCTTCAAAGCCCTTCCCGATCGTACAAATGTTTGAGGGACCCTACAAACTTCCTATGTTAATTTTGTCGCCTCCATTTTGTGTGGAAAAGATGTGTCATGAAGCTCTGGTTCGTTTGATATGCGAACGACCCATTTTTGATCAAGTTAAAAAGTTTTATGTGCTAAAACGTGGATGCCTTTAGAAATGGGGTATTTACCCCCTCCGGAGTTCGGTTCACAGCTTACCTTGGCGAAACTTCGCTCAAGCCGCGGTGGCGAAGCGGTTAGCGTGCTGGATCTTCCCCCAAAGGGTCCCGGGATCGAGACCCCTCCAAGGAAACTTTTTTTTACTCAAATATTCAAACATTTTCTTGATCTTATCCCTCATGCACATCTTTTGTGTGCACCCTTGACGTATTATTTTGGGCACATATCCCCATCGAGGATGGGCTTTATACAAATTTCAACCCCCTTCAAAGCCCTTCCCGATCGTACAAATGTTTGAGGGGCCCTACAAGCTTCCTATGTTAATTTTGTCGCCTCCATTTTGTGTGGAAAAGATGTGTCATGAAGCGCTGGTTCGTTTGATATGCGAAAGACCCATTTTTGATCAAGTTAAAACAGTTTTATGTGCTAAAACGTGGATGCCTTTAGAAATGGGGTATTTACCCCCCTCCGGAGTTCGGTTCACAGCTTACCTTGGCGAAACTTCGTTCAAGCCGCGGTGGCGAAGCGGTTAGCGTGCTGGATCTTCCCCCAAAGGGTCCCGGGATCGAGACCCCTACAAGGAAACTTTTTTTTACTCCAAAATTCAAACATTTTCTTGATCTTATCCCTCATACACATCTTTTGTGTGCACCCTTGACGCATTATTTTGGGCATATATCACCATCGAGGATGGGCTTTATACAAATTTCAACACCCTTCAAAGCCCTTCCCGATCGTACAAATGTTTGAGGGGCCCTACAAGCTTCCTATGTTAATTTTGTCGCCTCCATTTTGTGTGGAAAAGATGTGTCATGAAGCGCTGGTTCGTTTGATATGCGAACGACCCATTTTTGATCAAGTTAAAACAGTTTTATGTGCTAAAACGTGGATGCCTTTAGAAATGGGGTATTTACCCCCCTCCGGAGTTCGGTTCACAGCTTACCTTGGCGAAACTTCGCTCAAGCCGCGGTGGCGAAGCGGTTAGCGTGCTGTATCTTCCCCCAAAGGGTCCCGGGATCGAGACCCCTCCAAGGAAACTTTTTTTTACTCAAAAATTCAAACATTTTCTTGATCTTATCCCTCATACACATCTTTTGTGTGCACCCTTGACGTATTATTTTGGGCATATAATATCACCTTCGAGGATGGGCTTTATACAAATTTCAACCCCCTTCAAAGCCCTTCCCGATCGTACAAATGTTTGAGGGACCCTACAAACTTCCTATGTTAATTTTGTCGCCTCCATTTTGTGTGGAAAAGATGTGTCATGAAGCTCTGGTTCGTTTGATATGCGAACGACCCATTTTTGATCAAGTTAAAAAGTTTTATGTGCTAAAACGTGGATGCCTTTAGAAATGGGGTATTTACCCCCCTCCGGAGTTCGGTTCACAGCTTACCTTGGCGAAACTTCGTTCAAGCCGCGGTGGCGAAGCGGTTAGCGTGCTGGATCTTCCCCCAAAGGGTCCCGGGATCGAAACCCTCCAAGGAAACTTTTTTTTACTCAAATATTCAAACATTTTCTTGATCTTATCCCTCATGCACATCTTTTGTGTGCACCCTTGACGTATTATTTTGGGCATATATCACCATCGAGGATGGGCTTTATACAAATTTCAACCCCCTTCAAAGCCCTTCCCGATCGTACAAATGTTTGAGGGGCCCTACAAGCTTCCTATGTTAATTTTGTCGCCTCCATTTTGTGTGGAAAAGATGTGTCATGAAGCGCTGGTTCGTTTGATATGCGAACGACCCATTTTGATCAAGTTAAAACAGTTTTATGTGCTAAAACGTGGATGCCTTTAGAAATGGGGTATTTACCCCCCTCCGGAGTTCTGTTCACAGCCTACCTTGGCGAAACTTCGCTTAAGCCGCGGTGGCGAAGCGGTTAGCGTGCTGGATCTTCCCCCAAAGGGTCCCGGGATCGAGACCCCTCCAAGGAAATTTTTTTTTACTCAAAAATTCAAACATTTTCTTGATCTTATCCCTCATACACATCTTTTGTGTGCACCCTTGACGTATTATTTTGGGCATATATCACCATCGAGGATGGGCTTTATACAAATTTCAACCCCCTTCAAAGCCCTTCCCGATCGTACAAATGTTTGAGGGGCCCTACAAACTTCCTATGTTAATTTTGTCGCCTCCATTTTGTGTGGAAAAGATGTGTCATGAAGCTCTGGTTCGTTTGATATGCGAACGACCCATTTTTGATCAAGTTAAAAAGTTTTATGTGCTAAAACGTGGATGCCTTTAGAAATGGGGTATTTACCCCCCCTCCGGAGTTCGGTTCACAGCTTACCTTGGCGAAACTTCGTTCAAGCCGCGGTGGCGAAGCGGTTAGCGTGCTGGATCTTCCCCCAAAGGGTCCCGGGATCGAGACCCCTCCAAGGAAACTTTTTTTTACTCAAATATTCAAACATTTTCTTGATCTTATCCCTCATGCACATCTTTTGTGTGCACCCTTGACGTATTATTTTGGGCATATATCACCATCGAGGATGGGCTTTATACAAATTTCAACCCCCTTCAAAGCCCTTCCCGATCGTACAAATGTTTGAGGGGCCCTACAAACTTCCTATGTTAATTTTGTCGCCTCCATTTTGTGTGGAAAAGATGTGTCATGAAGCTCTGGTTCGTTTGATATGCGAACGACCCATTTTTGATCAAGTTAAAAAGTTTTATGTGCTAAAACGTGGATGCCTTTAGAAATGGGGTATTTACCCCCCTCCGGAGTTCGGTTCACAGCTTACCTTGGCGAAACTTCGTTCAAGCCGCGGTGGCGAAGCGGTTAGCGTGCTGGATCTTCCCCCAAAGGGTCCCGGGATCGAAACCCTCCAAGGAAACTTTTTTTTACTCAAATATTCAAACATTTTCTTGATCTTATCCCTCATGCACATCGTTTGTGTGCACCCTTGACGTATTATTTTGGGCATATATCACCATCGAGGATGGGCTTTATACAAATTTCAACCCCCTTCAAAGCCCTTCCCGATCGTACAAATGTTTGAGGGGCCCTACAAGCTTCCTATGTTAATTTTGTCGCCTCCATTTTGTGTGGAAAAGATGTGTCATGAAGCGTTGGTTCGTTTGATATGCGAACGACCCATTTTTGATCAAGTTAAAACAGTTTTATGTGCTAAAACGTGGATGCCTTTAGAAATGGGGTATTTACCCCCCTCCGGAGTTCGGTTCACAGCTTACCTTGGCGAAACTTCGTTCAAGCCGCGGTGGCGAAGCGGTTAGCGTGCTGGATCTTCCCCCAAAGGGTCCCGGGATCGAGACCCCTACAAGGAAACTTTTTTTTACTCCAAAATTCAAACATTTTCTTGATCTTATCCCTCATACACATCTTTTGTGTGCACCCTTGACGCATTATTTTGGGCATATATCACCATCGAGGATGGGCTTTATACAAATTTCAACACCCTTCAAAGCCCTTCCCGATCGTACAAATGTTTGAGGGGCCCTACAAGCTTCCTATGTTAATTTTGTCGCCTCCATTTTGTGTGGAAAAGATGTGTCATGAAGCGCTGGTTCGTTTGATATGCGAACGACCCATTTTTGATCAAGTTAAAACAGTTTTATGTGCTAAAACGTGGATGCCTTTAGAAATGGGGTATTTACCCCCCTCCGGAGTTCGGTTCACAGCTTACCTTGGCGAAACTTCGTTCAAGCCGCGGTGGCGAAGCGGTTAGCGTGCTGGATCTTCCCCCAAAGGGTCCCGGGATCGAGACCCCTACAAGGAAACTTTTTTTTACTCCAAAATTCAAACATTTTCTTGATCTTATCCCTCATACACATCTTTTGTGTGCACCCTTGACGCATTATTTTGGGCATATATCACCATCGAGGATGGGCTTTATACAAATTTCAACACCCTTCAAAGCCCTTCCCGATCGTACAAATGTTTGAGGGGCCCTACAAGCTTCCTATGTTAATTTTGTCGCCTCCATTTTGTGTGGAAAAGATGTGTCATGAAGCGCTGGTTCGTTTGATATGCGAACGACCCATTTTTGATCAAGTTAAAACAGTTTTATGTGCTAAAACGTGGATGCCTTTAGAAATGGGGTATTTACCCCCCTCCGGAGTTCGGTTCACAGCTTACCTTGGCGAAACTTCGCTCAAGCCGCGGTGGCGAAGCGGTTAGCGTGCTGTATCTTCCCCCAAAGGGTCCCGGGATCGAGTCCCCTCCAAGGAAACTTTTTTTTACTCAAAAATTCAAACATTTTCTTGATCTTATCCCTCATACACATCTTTTGTGTGCACCCTTGACGTATTATTTTGGGCATATAATATCACCTTCGAGGATGGGCTTTATACAAATTTCAACCCCCTTCAAAGCCCTTCCCGATCGTACAAATGTTTGAGGGGCCCTACAAACTTCCTATGTTAATTTTGTCGCCTCCATTTTGTGTGGAAAAGATGTGTCATGAAGCTCTGGTTCGTTTGATATGCGAACGACCCATTTTTGATCAAGTTAAAAAGTTTTATGTGCTAAAACGTGGATGCCTTTAGAAATGGGGTATTTACCCCCCTCCGGAGTTCGGTTCACAGCTTACCTTGGCGAAACTTCGTTCAAGCCGCGGTGGCGAAGCGGTTAGCGTGCTGGATCTTCCCCCAAAGGGTCCCGGGATCGAAACCCTCCAAGGAAACTTTTTTTTACTCAAATATTCAAACATTTTCTTGATCTTATCCCTCATGCACATCTTTTGTGTGCACCCTTGACGTATTATTTTGGGCATATATCACCATCGAGGATGGGCTTTATACAAATTTCAACCCCCTTCAAAGCCCTTCCCGATCGTACAAATGTTTGAGGGGCCCTACAAGCTTCCTATGTTAATTTTGTCGCCTCCATTTTGTGTGGAAAAGATGTGTCATGAAGCGCTGGTTCGTTTGATATGCGAACGACCCATTTTGATCAAGTTAAAACAGTTTTATGTGCTAAAACGTGGATGCCTTTAGAAATGGGGTATTTACCCCCCTCCGGAGTTCGGTTCACAGCTTACCTTGGCTAAACTTCGCTTAAGCCGCGGTGGCGAAGCGGTTAGCGTGCTGGATCTTCCCCCAAAGGGTCCCGGTATCGAGACCCCTCCAAGGAAATTTTTTTTTACTCAAAAATTCAAACATTTTCTTGATCTTATCCCTCATGCACATCTTTTGTGTGCACCCTTGACGTATTATTTTGGGCACATATCCCCATCGAGGATGGGCTTTATACAAATTTCAACCCCCTTCAAAGCCCTTCCCGATCGTACAAATGTTTGAGGGGCCCTACAAGCTTCCTATGTTAATTTTGTCGCCTCCATTTTGTGTGGAAAAGATGTGTCATGAAGCGCTGGTTCGTTTGATATGCGAAAGACCCATTTTTGATCAAGTTAAAACAGTTTTATGTGCTAAAACGTGGATGCCTTTAGAAATGGGGTATTTACCCCCCTCCGGAGTTCGGTTCACAGCTTACCTTGGCGAAACTTCGTTCAAGCCGCGGTGGCGAAGCGGTTAGCGTGCTGGATCTTCCCCCAAAGGGTCCCGGGATCGAGACCCCTACAAGGAAACTTTTTTTTACTCCAAAATTCAAACATTTTCTTGATCTTATCCCTCATACACATCTTTTGTGTGCACCCTTGACGCATTATTTTGGGCATATATCACCATCGAGGATGGGCTTTATACAAATTTCAACACCCTTCAAAGCCCTTCCCGATCGTACAAATGTTTGAGGGGCCCTACAAGCTTCCTATGTTAATTTTGTCGCCTCCATTTTGTGTGGAAAAGATGTGTCATGAAGCGCTGGTTCGTTTGATATGCGAACGACCCATTTTTGATCAAGTTAAAAAGTTTTATGTGCTAAAACGTGGATGCCTTTAGAAATGGGGTATTTACCCCCCTCCGGAGTTCGGTTCACAGCTTACCTTGGCGAAACTTCGTTCAAGCCGCGGTGGCGAAGCGGTTAGCGTGCTGGATCTTCCCCCAAAGGGTCCCGGGATCGAAACCCTCCAAGGAAACTTTTTTTTACTCAAATATTCAAACATTTTCTTGATCTTATCCCTCATGCACATCTTTTGTGTGCACCCTTGACGTATTATTTTGGGCATATATCACCATCGAGGATGGGCTTTATACAAATTTCAACACCCTTCAAAGCCCTTCCCGATCGTACAAATGTTTGAGGGGCCCTACAAGCTTCCTATGTTAATTTTGTCGCCTCCATTTTGTGTGGAAAAGATGTGTCATGAAGCTCTGGTTCGTTTGATATGCGAACGACCCATTTTTGATCAAGTTAAAAAGTTTTATATGCTAAAACGTGGATGCCTTTAGAAATGGGGTATTTACCCCCCTCCGGAGTTCGGTTCACAGCTTACCTTGGCGAAACTTCGTTCAAGCCGCGGTGGCGAAGCGGTTAGCGTGCTGGATCTTCCCCCAAACGGTCCCGGGATCGAGACCCCTCCAAGGAAACTTTTTTTTACTCAAATATTCAAACATTTTCTTGATCTTATCCCTCATGCACATCTTTTGTGTGCACCCTTGACGTATTATTTTGGGCATATATCACCATCGAGGATGGGCTTTATACAAATTTCAACCCCCTTCAAAGCCCTTCCCGATCGTACAAATGTTTGAGGGGCCCTAGAAGCTTCCTATGTTAATTTTGTCGCCTCCATTTTGTGTGGAAAAGATGTGTCATGAAGCGCTGGTTCGTTTGATATGCGAACGACCCATTTTTGATCAAGTTAAAACAGTTTTATGTGCTAAAACGTGGATGCCTTTAGAAATGGGGTATTTACCCCCCTCCGGAGTTCGGTTCACAGCTTACCTTGGCGAAACTTCGCTTAAGCCGCGGTGGCGAAGCGGTTAGCGTGCTGGATCTTCCCCCAAAGGGTCCCGGGATCGAGACCCCTCCAAGGAAACTTTTTTTTACTCAAAAATTCAAACATTTTCTTGATCTTATCCCTCATACACATCTTTTGTGTGCACCCTTGACGTATTATTTTGGGCATATATCACCATCGAGGATGGGCTTAATACAAATTTCAACCCCCTTCAAAGCCCTTCCCGATCGTACAAATGTTTGAGGGGCCCTACAAACTTCCTATGTTAATTTTGTCGCCTCCATTTTGTGTGGAAAAGATGTGTCATGAAGCTCTGGTTCGTTTGATATGCGAACGACCCATTTTTGATCAAGTTAAAAAGTTGTATGTGCTAAAACGTGGATGCCTTTAGAAATGGGGTATTTACCCCCCTCCGGAGTTCGGTTCACAGCTTACCTTGGCGAAACTTCGTTCAAGCCGCGGTGGCGAAGCGGTTAGCGTGCTGGATCTTCCCCCAAAGGGTCCCGGGATCGAGACCCCTCCAAGGAAACTTTTTTTTACTCAAAAATTCAAACATTTTCTTGATCTTATCCCTCATACACATCTTTTGTGTGCACACTTGACGTATTATTTTGGGCATATATCACCATCGAGGATGGGCTTAATACAAATTTCAACCCCCTTCAAAGCCCTTCCCGATCGTACAAATGTTTGAGGGGCCCTACAAACTTCCTATGTTAATTTTGTCGCCTCCATTTTGTGTGGAAAAGATGTGTCATGAAGCTCTGGTTCGTTTGATATGCGAACGACCCATTTTTGATCAAGTTAAAAAGTTTTATGTGCTAAAACGTGGATGCCTTTAGAAATGGGGTATTTACCCCCCTCCGGAGTTCGGTTCACAGCTTACCTTGGCGAAACTTCGTTCAAGCCGCGGTGGCGAAGCGGTTAGCGTGCTGGATCTTCCCCCAAAGGGTCCCGGGATCGAAACCCTCCAAGGAAACTTTTTTTTACTCAAATATTCAAACATTTTCTTGATCTTATCCCTCATGCACATCTTTTGTGTGCACCCTTGACGTATTATTTTGGGCATATATCACCATCGAGGATGGGCTTTATACAAATTTCAACACCCTTCAAAGCCCTTCCCGATCGTACAAATGTTTGAGGGGCCCTACAAGCTTCCTATGTTAATTTTGTCGCCTCCATTTTGTGTGGAAAAGATGTGTCATGAAGCTCTGGTTCGTTTGATATGCGAACGACCCATTTTTGATCAAGTTAAAAAGTTTTATATGCTAAAACGTGGATGCCTTTAGAAATGGGGTATTTACCCCCCTCCGGAGTTCGGTTCACAGCTTACCTTGGCGAAACTTCGTTCAAGCCGCGGTGGCGAAGCGGTTAGCGTGCTGGATCTTCCCCCAAACGGTCCCGGGATCGAGACCCCTCCAAGGAAACTTTTTTTTACTCAAATATTCAAACATTTTCTTGATCTTATCCCTCATGCACATCTTTTGTGTGCACCCTTGACGTATTATTTTGGGCATATATCACCATCGAGGATGGGCTTTATACAAATTTCAACCCCCTTCAAAGCCCTTCCCGATCGTACAAATGTTTGAGGGGCCCTAGAAGCTTCCTATGTTAATTTTGTCGCCTCCATTTTGTGTGGAAAAGATGTGTCATGAAGCGCTGGTTCGTTTGATATGCGAACGACCCATTTTTGATCAAGTTAAAACAGTTTTATGTGCTAAAACGTGGATGCCTTTAGAAATGGGGTATTTACCCCCCTCCGGAGTTCGGTTCACAGCTTACCTTGGCGAAACTTCGCTTAAGCCGCGGTGGCGAAGCGGTTAGCGTGCTGGATCTTCCCCCAAAGGGTCCCGGGATCGAGACCCCTCCAAGGAAACTTTTTTTTACTGAAAAATTCAAACATTTTCTTGATCTTATCCCTCATACACATCTTTTGTGTGCACCCTTGACGTATTATTTTGGGCATATATCACCATCGAGGATGGGCTTAATACAAATTTCAACCCCCTTCAAAGCCCTTCCCGATCGTACAAATGTTTGAGGGGCCCTACAAACTTCCTATGTTAATTTTGTCGCCTCCATTTTGTGTGGAAAAGATGTGTCATGAAGCTCTGGTTCGTTTGATATGCGAACGACCCATTTTTGATCAAGTTAAAAAGTTTTATGTGCTAAAACGTGGATGCCTTTAGAAATGGGGTATTTACCCCCCTCCGGAGTTCGGTTCACAGCTTACCTTGGCGAAACTTCGTTCAAGCCGCGGTGGCGAAGCGGTTAGCGTGCTGGATCTTCCCCCAAAGGGTCCCGGGATCGAGACCCCTCCAAGGAAACTTTTTTTTACTCAAAAATTCAAACATTTTCTTGATCTTATCCCTCATACACATCTTTTGTGTGCACCCTTGACGTATTATTTTGGGCATATATCACCATCGAGGATGGGCTTAATACAAATTTCAACCCCCTTCAAAGCCCTTCCCGATCGTACAAATGTTTGAGGGGCCCTACAAACTTCCTATGTTAATTTTGTCGCCTCCATTTTGTGTGGAAAAGATGTGTCATGAAGCTCTGGTTCGTTTGATATGCGAACGACCCATTTTTGATCAAGTTAAAAAGTTTTATGTGCTAAAACGTGGATGCCTTTAGAAATGGGGTATTTACCCCCCTCCGGAGTTCGGTTCACAGCTTACCTTGGCGAAACTTCGTTCAAGCCGCGGTGGCGAAGCGGTTAGCGTGCTGGATCTTCCCCCAAAGGGTCCCGGGATCGAGACCCCTCCAAGGAAACTTTTTTTTACTCAAATATTCAAACATTTTCTTGACCTTATCCCTCATGCACATCTTTTGTGTGCACCCTTGACGTATTATTTTGGGCATATATCACCATCGAGGATGGGCTTTATACAAATTTCAACCCCCTTCAAAGCCCTTCCCGATCGTACAAATGTTTGAGGGGCCCTACAAGCTTCCTATGTTAATTTTGTCGCCTCCATTTTGTGTGGAAAAGATGTGTCATGAAGCGCTGGTTCGTTTGATATGCGAACGACCCATTTTTGATCAAGTTAAAACAGTTTTATGTGCTAAAACGTGGATGCCTTTAGAAATGGGGTATTTACCCCCCTCCGGAGTTCGGTTCACAGCTTACCTTGGCGAAACTTTGCTCAAGCCGCGGTGGCGAAGCGGTTAGCGTGCTGGATCTTCCCCCAAAGGGTCCCGGGATCGAGACCCCTCCAAGGAAACTTTTTTTTACTCAAAAATTCAAACATTTTCTTGATCTTATCCCTCATACACATCTTTTGTGTGCACCCTTGACGTATTATTTTGGGCATATATCACCATCGAGGATGGGCTTTATACAAATTTCAACCCCCTTCAAAGCCCTTCCCGATCGTACAAATGTTTGAGGGGCCCTACAAGCTTCCTATGTTAATTTTGTCGCCTCCATTTTGTGTGGAAAAGATGTGTCATGAAGCCCTGGTTCGTTTGATATGCGAACGACCCATTTTTGATCAAGTTAAAAAGTTTTATGTGCTAAAACGTGGATGCCTTTAGAAATGGGGTATTTACCCCCCTCCGGAGTTCGGTTCACAGCTTACCTTGGCGAAACTTCGCTCAAGCCGCGGTGGCGAAGCGGTTAGCGTGCTGGATCTTCCCCCATAGGGTCCCGGGATCGAGACCCCTCCAAGGAAACTTTTTTTTACTCAAATATTCAAACATTTTCTTGATCTTATCCCTCATGCACATCTTTTGTGTGCACCCTTCACGTATTATTTTGGGCATATATCACCATCGAGGATGGGCTTTATACACATTTTTTTTTTTCCATTCTAGGTCAGAACATGGATAACTGACCATAGGCTTTGTATTGAAGTAGGTCATGCGGCCCCATCAGCTGATCAAATTTTACATTAACTTGTTCAGCGCCCCGTAAAATGGATAATCAATGATATGTTGTATTGACTATGGAATATCAATTAACTAATAACTATTTAAAACATTGTTGAGTTGACATGTGTATATTTCCATTTTAATTGAAACATAGATCTAAAGCTGTGGCTCATATATTAGAAGCTGAAACTCATAGATTTGAAGCTGTGACACATATATTTAAGCTGTGACACATCTATTTGAAGCCGTGACACATAGACTTGTAGTCGTGACTCATATTTAAGTCATAACACATAGATTTAAAGCTGTGAGACATATATTTAAGCCGTGGCTCATAGATTGATAGCCGTGACGATTTTAAACTGGTGGCTCATAAATTTGAAGCAGTAACTCATAGATTTGAAACCGTTACTTATAAAGATTTAAAGCTGTCACTCATAAGAGTAAGCACTAGATGGTAAGCACTTCAAGTATGGCAAGCACTTTAAATAGGGTAAGCACTGTAAGTAGGGTAACTACTTTCACCAGGGTAAGCACTTTAACCAGGGTAAGCAGTTTAACCACGGTAAGCACCCTTTATCACCCAACAAGTAGTTGACTACAACTTAGCGTTCTTTAGCTAAACCATAACAAACACGTTAGTTTGTTTATTTAAGCCTTAATTTCAATTCTGTTTGACCAATCTACCCTGCTCTTTGAATGACCGCAGACCAGCTAGATGATTGGAGTTTGGGATTGAGCGAGAGGAAAGAGGGTCCCAAAAATAAATTTGAACTCTGCCTTTTTTTCTGTTTGAATACATTTTTTTTTATTAAGGCCTTCATCAATTTCAGAGGACGATAACATGCAGCCACTATAATAAATATTCACTGTTCATCATTCATATTTCATGTTTTCCATCGATTGTAAGTGAATTGTCATCTCTTTTCAGACCCTGTTAGTCTTAATATTAATAAGATATAACGCTACACGATGTCTTCTGGAAAATAATGCCTATTCAGTAACTAATAACTGGTGATAATACCCTGTGCTCAAGCGTGGTTGAGTAGAATGTCTGTTATGGACTCGGGTCACATAAAAATAGACACAATTTGGCATCCGAGAACATCAAAGTCCCAAAAATTTCGCCTGCCCTGCAGCGCATTATTCCAACAATTTATTGTCAAATGATATTTTTGTTGATCATGTGATCCAGACTGATCAGTTCAGACAGTAAAAAATAGGCCTACTGCAGGCAGGGGCCGCGGAGCATGAGGGGCGGAGGCTGGGGGCTCATATTTTGGCACTTTGTTTTTTTTTATCAAAATATTTTTGTCAGTTTCAAAATTCCCGAAATCTGAAAATTGAGTTGTCGAAATCCAAGGCCAAGTCAAGGAGTTTTAATTTTTGGTGGGGTAAAGGTGAGAGTTGGATTCTAATTTCACTAATCCACAATAAAATACCTTCTAGCCTAGGCCTAGTTCTACCATTCATTGTTTTCATCGACAAAATTGCATCGTGACGTCAGTCTAATTAAAATCAGACCCTAATTTCGTACGTTCGTTTTTTTAAAATCCGGTTTTTTAACCACTACTTTAGGGTCTGAGAACCAGACGCGATAAGAAACGTTCACGTTAACTTTGACCATACCTTGATAAACATGACCTGATAAACTAGTCTACAGCACTTAGGAATCCTAAAATGCACCTATTGTTCGCGAACAAAATCCCAGCGCGGGAGAGGGCAAAGATCTGATTGGTTAAAACAAAGGTCACTAAGGTTAGGTCAAAGTTAACGTGAACGTTTGTTATAGCGTCTGGTTCTCAGACCCTAATGTAGTGGTTAAAAAACCGGATTTAAAAAAAAAACGAACGAACGAAATTAGGCAGACTGGTCGCGCGTCATCATCATAACAACGTCATACTTTGATTGACAGGTCGAAACTATCTTTTTATCTATAATTTTTTTTCTCATTATCGTTGATCTATTGTTTTGTCTCCACAAACATAGGAAAGTGCATCATTCCTTAGTGAAAATTTAAAAATTTTGATGTTTTTATCATTGAATTATAAATGTATTGTTCATGCATGCAGTAGGAAATGTGTAGGATAACGTCGTTGGTAACCCGTAACGTCATTGGGCTATGATGTTTTAATATCTGTTTTTACGTCGCTATTTTTCAAATCATTTCACCTGATGAAGTCGTCTCGCAGACGATGAAAGCTCGTAAAATAAATTACTTTAGTCACTATTAAAAGGTGTCATCTTACTTCTTTTATCATCCAAAACTGGCTGCCACAGGAGATATCGCTTGGGTGAGTTCAAGCGATATCTACACTGTAGATATTGCATCAAGTGAT
Source organism: Lottia scabra (assembly GCA_029955415.1). NCBI lineage: Eukaryota > Metazoa > Mollusca > Gastropoda > Lottiidae > Lottia > Lottia scabra. The sequence goes on from JARJEI010000015.1 coordinate 7,414,099, forward strand.
ATCTACACAGTGTAGATATTGCTTTTCTGAATCACTGATTGGCCAATGTGGTCACATGATAAGCATTTCGACCAATGACGTCTTAATAACAATGACGTCTATAATAATTACATTTCATTGATTTCGCCCTTCGAAAGTTCTTTCAATAATCTGCAGTTCACCCCTCAAAAGTTGTTGTTTCGCATATTTTGATTTTAGAATGATATTGGATGATAAATAAAATCTCACCCTTGTGTCTTTTGATATCAGATATATCAACACTCGTTGATAAAAGTGGAAAAATTCCTCGGCAAGCCTCGGAGTTTTTCCACTTTATCAACTTGTGTTGATATATCTGATATCAAAAGACACTCGGGTGAGATTCTCTATTTATCATACAACTACACAGAGTGATACGGCACTTCTTTCAATATCTTTTTCTCCGTTATGTTTTGCTAAGTAGACCTAAATCTCTAGAAATATACATTCACGCTAAATTCTCGAAGATTTAAGCAAATATATCGTGCAAAATGAATGTAAGCTTAAGTTGACAATTTAACGGAAGCATTCGTCGCATGCTTTTTCGTGTTGAGCTGCAGAACTTCTGGCATTCCCTCATCCGAAAGTATCGCGTCCATTGATCGCGTCGTTCTTACGTCATAGAAATAATTCTGATCTGGTTAACTAGGTCAGGCGCGTTCTCGTATGGGCATTGCCTATGAAATGCATAGAAGTTTTTCCCCAAAAAAAATTCAGAATTTTCTTCACCTCTGACCCTTTCCTAAAAAAAAATTCACTTAGTACCCCATACACATGATATCAATATTTGTTAACTTTAAACTATCACGGTAAAGAGGACATTCTAACTTTTTGCAAGAAAAACAACCAATAACCGATTTAATAAGCAATAGACATATTATTTATATAGGCTGCAGAAATTCACACGAAGCATCGAACACAAATATTATTATACACAACATATAATATACATATTTCTAGATTTAAAGAAATCTTTGTTATTTGTGTAAATTTAAATTCCTTTTACAAGAGGAAGTCTGAAGGCGGGTTTACACGAGCTCTTTTTTCATCCGAAAAGCTCTGACTGTGGTGTTCAAACACTTTTTCAGTCAAGTTCAACCAGTAGTCGAAACAAATTGCTCTACAATGGAAGAAAAACTGGATATAACTAAACCATTTATCATCTTGCTGTATTTGCAGTGAAAACATAAAGAAAATATCCCCACACTATAACTGCTTTTAACTTTTTGGTTGCTAGCTTGTGATTAAAAAGGTGATCAAGGTTGATAGAAGAAAGTTGCAAGTGTAAACTCACCTTAAGACTTGATTTTGAAGTGAATTAGAAAACGGTGTTTAAATTGTGTTAAGTGTAATGTTTTAACAGTTTATGTCAAATGCAATCAATTGTGCGTGTTGTGAGACGTAAGATATCAGCACTTAAATATAAAGAAACCAAGTACTAACGATCCGAACCGCAAAACGAAAACCGAAGTCCAAAAAGACATTTTGACGAAACATAGGTAAAAAGCTTATGAACTTTTCACTTGAGGGATTATATCAATCATAGGCTACATGAGTAAGTATTTCATAATGAAAAGTGATATCGGGTGTCTAGAAGAGAAAGCATACCATGCCTGACGCCATAGGCTACATGAGTAAGTATTTCATAATGAAAAGTGATATCGGGTGTATAGAAGAGAAAGCAAACCCTGCCTGACGCCAAACGAAACAAACTACAAAACAAGAACGCGAAGAAAGCTCCAACTGAAATATAGTGACTATAATATTTGTTATATTATGATAATAGAAATATTTCGAGTATATAATTATTAATAATACTTGTATTATAATGTGATTACATACATGGCAATACCCAATACCCATTGTTAACCTTGTTTCAAGACAGAATAATACAGATCCTTGTTTTCTAAATACTTGTTCTATTAGAATAAATATGGGCTTTATAGTTCGTGTCACTATTAATCATAAAATAACTACATTCAAACGGAAAATAGACATGAACCTCGTTATTTATGAATAATTAGATAAACTTTTATTCTACCTGGGTTGGGAATGTTTCATTGTTTTCAATCGATTCATCTTGGTTTCCCAGAGGTAACTTATGGATTTGTCTTGAATAAGGTAAATCAAGAAAACATCGCCTAGAGTTCTTCTTTGTTTTGTTTATTTTGCTGTGGATTCCTTCAATCATTATATATTTTTTTCATTTGAAAAAAAGGGGCATGCTCAAAAAATATCCTTCTTGATTTGAACGTCCAATCAAGAGTTACAATCTGATCTTCCGTTTAGATATGATAATATACATTGCGTTTAGATTTCTGTTATTAAGTCGATGATTAGTCGGAAGTGTCTTTAAAATAATCCCCTTCACCACAAAACGTCATAAAACGAACTAAAAGAAACATTCAGATAAGCTTCATCCATAACAGCTCTCTAACGAATTATATACCACCTTATGTCACCAATGATTGATTTTGTTTGATTGGCCCGACTCAGACCAGATTGTCTCCTATGAATTATTTTCTCGATCGGCCTGATTGTCGTCACGAATCGTCTCCAAATGTTCCAATTTCTTTTAACCCGATTCAGTTCCGACCGATCGATCGACCTCAAATCCTTTCAATTGCAATTTCTTTCCATGTTTGTATTCATTGTATTTATATATGGGAACTTCTTTGTAATCAATGCATTAGAGAAAATCATATAACATTGTTTGTGACTTGAAAGAATGCATTCAGATGTATTTGAAATTTGCCGAATGCATTGTATTTTGTCTTTTAAGTCATAAAATTACGATAGAATTTTTAAAAAGTTAATGACGAGAAAGTCTTATCATGATAGCAACGGATTAATGTAATGAAATGAAATGATAGCCGTTGCTAAAGGAACATGGTTCATGACATGCCTTTATCATAAGTAAAACTCACAACATATCGATTGGTAGCAGATAGAATCGTATCCAGTGAATCCAATCATACAGATCTTTACTTGATGAATAATAAGATATTTCTTTGTGTAGGTGATCATATATTTGTAGATCAGTACGCCCGAACTTCTTGGTAGATCACGATGTAAGGTGAATTGTATAAAACTGATACTTTATTATTAAAATTAAAATTTAAAAGTTCTGAACTGACATACAAATTATGTGACAACACAAAAACTCAAGAGCATGGATGTAGTATCTATCATAAAGACAGTTTGGATAATTTCAATAGTTTTATTTTTTCATAAAACAGGTGCGGTAATATATCGCAGCTTCCCGCAGTTGAGAGAATACGAGTTGAATTCTAGTGTGATGTGGTCTCGTCAAGTTCGATCAAGAATCGATTGTAATATATTATGTGTTTCTGACACCATGTGTCAGACCTATTTCGTTAACAAGGGCAGTAACTCGGTGTCATGTACAACGACTAGATTATATCCAGATCAATTACTGATTTCTCATCTAACTCCATCACCAAGTTCTAAAGGATATAGTGACAAACGTAAGTTAATCCCTATTCAGTGGGTTTGAATAGTGCTTGTGAGAAAGGAAGGAGGTGGGGGCTCCGGTGGGGGAGTAAATGAATCCCATTCACAAAACCGGAAGTAAACAAAGCATAAAATGATATGGGGCAAATGATAGGATTTAGCGAAATAACAATTTCAAAACAGAAAAATTAAATATCTATATTTCTTTGATTTTGTAATATATACATCGATATTTAAATAACAATAGTGTCTGCTAGATGTATGAAAGATCTTTGTCAATTTATTTTGACTTCTGGTTGCATTTAATACCTATTCATTGTTTTATTTCCCCAAAATAGATATTTGCTTAAAGCCATGCAAACACTTTTTTTAAAGCCTGTAAAAAATGTAAAGAATGACAAAATCGAGGACAATATTTGTAAAGTAGTTACGTAGGAAATACCATCAGGTTTTCAAAAAGAGTAGGCTTATAAGAAAATGCAAGAGCGAATACTTTGAAAATTTAGACAAAAACATCAACGAGAATAACAACTTTGGGAAAAAGAGCTGGTGGCAACTTGTTAACTCATATGTAAAGAAAACTAACAAACCAAAAGGGCAACTTCCCCCACTTGTCAACAATGGTATCCCATCCTTTACTCCAAAGGCCAAAGCAAACTGCTTAAATGACTTTTTTATCAACCAATCACAATTAGACGGCACTGATGCACCTCTTCCTACTCTCGAACAAAATCCATATTCACTAGATCACATTGTACTCACCCCTCAGGAAGTTAAAGACATAATATCAACACTTGATACCTCAAAATCTAACGGTCCTGACCAAATAAGTGCTAAATTATTAAAATCTATCAGTTTAGAAATCTGTCTGCCACTTTGTAATCTATTCAACCTAAGTCTTTCTCTAAAACAAGTACCTTTCATCTGGAAATCAGCTAATGTTACTGCAATACTTAAAAAAGGCGACCCATCAAATTGTACTAACTATAGACCTGTATCTCTTTTAAGTATTGTAGTAAAAATATTCGAAAAATGCATCTATAAACATGTCTTTAACTTCTTGCAGGAACACTCAGTTATTACTAACGTACAAAGCGGTTTCTTGCACGGACACTCAACAGTCTATCAACTAATAGATCTTTCACACTTCTTCTGTCAAGCCATTGATCAGCAACAATATACCAGGGCAGTATTCTGCGACATCAGCAAAGCTTTTGACAGAGTTTGGCACGCTGGGCTCTGTCATAAGCTCGGGGCCGTCGGGATCAGAGGAGACCTCCAGGAATGGTTTCAGAACTATCTCTGTAATAGACAACAATGTGTGGTAGTAGATGGAGTCTCTTCTGAGTCTAAGACGGTCCCAGCTGGTGTTCCGCAGGGTTCTGTCCTGGGACCATTACTATTTTTAATTTACATCAACGATATTGTCAACAACATACAATCTAATATACGTTTATTTGCTGACGACACTAGTCTTTATCTTAAAATTGATGACCCGAATGCATCCGCTGACGTTCTAAATCATGATCTAGAGACCATTAACAACTGGGCTAAAGCGTGGCTAGTTACCTTCAACCCGCTGAAAACTGAAACACTTGCACTACATACTAAAAATACTCCAATATTGCCAACTCTAAATTTAGATAATGTAAATATCCAGGAAGTTGCACATCACAAGCACTTGGGCCTTACTTTTCAAAGAAACTGTCGTTGGGATTGCCATATTAATTGTATTTTATTGAAAACTGGTAGGCTCATCAACTGTCTCAGGGGTCTCAAGTACCGTTTAAGTAGACAATCTCTCCAAACTATATATACCTCTTACATTCTGCCGCATTTTGATTACTGTGATATTATATGGGATGGGTGCACTATCGAACTAACAACTGCATTAGAAAATCTTCAGTTAGATGCACTCAGAACAATATGCGGCGCGGTTAAGGGAACTAGCCATGCTTTACTCTACAAGGAAACAGGTTTCATTACACTGCAGGAGAGACGACGTCGGCATAAACTGACTATGATGTATAAAATCCTGAACAATTTGACTCCAAATTACCTATCAGATCTCCTTCCCACTAGAAACATCAATTATAACCTCAGAAATAACAACAATTTACCATCTATGAACTGCAGAACTAAACTATTTTATGATTCTTTTTTGCCGTCAACGATCAGAGAGTGGAATAATCTACCAAATTCTCAAAAACTACACCTTTCAATTTCATCCTTCAAAACATCTCTTAAATCAAATGACAATTATCCACCTGACACGTATAGCTTTGGCATTCGAAAAAATCAAATTTACCACTGTCGTCTTCGTCTTTCCTGCAGTGACCTTAATGGTCATAAATTTCTAAGACATGTTAGTGATAATCCTGCGTGCTTTTGTGGTCATCAATTTGAAGATGCTGAACACTTCCTTTTGAACTGTCCCTTACATTCAGATGCACGAGATAGATCTATAAACACTCTACCAACTGGCCTTAAAATTATAAAATATCTTTTAAACGGTGTAATAAATGACCCTGAGTAGGCTTCGCGTCATTTCCATATAAGTTAACATCATGATATGAACCAGAAACAGATTCTTAAATTATTTTGTCAAGACCAAAATATTTTCTAAATGATGTTTAAAGTCTGTGTGTCAAGTGACTCTGTTTAAGAAATTTTAATGCCAATACCTATCTTGCCAGAAAATGTTCATAAATCAAACAAGCCTTGGTTTAGCGCTGAGTTGTGAAACATACACGTCATAAGCTGGTGACTGAAGATCGTAATTGCTGATAATTTCGAGTAGCAAGTCGAAATAGAACTCTTTAGTCTTAGTATCGGTAGTGTCTTTAATTTCAACACTCCTTGGTAGATTTTATCAACAAAGTCTCGAAAAGCCGAGTTATTCAGTGACAAAACATCCTCTTCTGTTCATTTGTTTACAGCGTCAGAGTGATCTTTGACAAAATAGTTGAAGTTTTAATTAACACCAATTTATGTATATATTCTGTTTCCTGTTGCTGAAAAGAAGGCTTGGTGTATTTTATCTTTCAAATTATCCATTTTTTAAATTACAGAGTTCGCTCCAACGACAACTACAACCACGACGGCAACAACCACAACCAGTCCACCGCCAGATCGAGGTGATGTGGAAGATGGTGAAGATATTGAAGGTATTGAAGGTATTGAAGATGGTGGAGATGGTGAAGGTATTGAAGGTATTGAAGATGGTGGAGATGGTGAAGGTATTGAAGATATTGAAGATGGTATAGATGGTGAAGGTATTGAAGATGGTGGAGATGGTGAAGGTATTGAAGGTATTGAAGATGGTGGAGATGGTGAAGGTATTGAAGATATTGAAGATGGTATAGATGGTGAAGGTATTGAAGATGGTGGAGATGGTTAGGTTAAAGGGATACGTTCTCTATCCGTATGACCAATCAAATCCAAGACTCGGAATCTGGATTTTTTAGCTAAACTAATCGGCAATGGTGTTCACAACTCACCCTCGAAATTTCTTCTTATCCATGTGTATCCATAATTATCAGCGTTTAAAAGTCATAAGAACGACTCGTATTTTAGTGAGACTATGCCGTATATAGAAATGCATATAAAAATGAAAGATAAATGTTTAGGTAGGGATATAATTGAAGGGATTATGTGATTTTCGTGCAGTTCCAGTACTTATGACGACAATTTACATATATTCAAGTTTGTATATTTTAGTATGACTTGAATGACAAGAAGTGAAAATAACCAAGCTAAAAGCTTTATATCTCATACAGGAACAGCAGAATAAAATATATTACAGTCAAATACATATATAAATAATACAATAAATCAGAAGTAAATTAACCATAAATAACATACACAACAACATGGTATTATTTGATTAGACTGATGGAAGTTATCAAATTGAATAAAATTACACATCTAGATGTTTCGTTTCGTATTTCTATGGTGATTCCATTTCCCATTTTTGATCTGACGAAAATTGTTATCAAACACCTGTTCTATGTCATTGAGTATTCAACCAATCAAATACTCTGACTTTATGTTGGAATGTCAAGGCTACATGGAACCTCTACATCTGACATTTTTTTTAATTAGGTTAGTAACTTGTTTAATTAGTAAAGAATAACCTGAAAACTAATGAACAAGGCTAAGATGTTGACTGTCACTGAAGGTGTAACGATTGCTATGGAGTCTCTCAAACCAATTAAAATCTCTAATTGAATTCTTAAGGTCATTTCTGAAAAATATAAAAACATATTGATTAAAACTAGACTGGTTCCTGGTATAAAATGATAAACTGATATAACTTTGGAACATTTTTGATTATACTTGGAATTAATTGAAAAAGCCAAGTCTGATAGTTCTGAAAGCTTATCTGATATTTACTTACTCGATTTTTTCTTTTTTTTTTGCGTAATCCAGAAAAATTAATAACGGAACTATCTTCTACACACTTCTTTTTTGCCTTATTATATTTAAAACCTCGTTTACAATGACAAAAATAAGATCCCTTTGTGTTAACACACATTTGATTATTAGGGCACGAGGCGCTGTTAGTAAAACATTCATCAACATCTGAAACGAAATGAAAAGGATTGACACAATATGTCTATGTAAAGATAAAATAGATTAGAACACTGACTAGAATATCATTTATCAAAAATGATTGCTTATGTTAACATATGTACAGATCAATGTAAATCTACACAAGCTGTCTCTTTAATCAGGTTGTTTGGTAGATGACAAGTTAACGTTCGCTTCCAGAAGCAGCTGATATCGCAAACTAGGTAGTTGTTGGTAGTGGCAGTAGTTGGATTTCTCTTTAATCAAACAACGATCATTTTAGTCTAATTTGAATTAGTCTCAACTCTCGTTTCGTTCGGCTTTTTATACGCCCTCATCTCTCTATGAGGACGTATATTGTTGGACCCCTGTCCGTCCGTCAACATTTGCTCGTAAACGCTCTAAAAACTAGAGTTTTTGATGGAATCAAATGAAATTCGGTATGTGTATACATATTCAGAAAATGAAGATCGAGTTTGAATTTGAGCTATGTTCGACCGTTAGAAGCAGAGTTATTGCCCTTGCACCAAAGTCTTGAATATGCTATTACTATCTTAGTTTTCAACCAATTTTGATGAAATTTAAAATGGATGTTAGTGGACCTAAAGCGAAAGGTTTGAGAAAGTTTAGTTCACTTATGATAAAATTTAAGGCTTTTTCGTTAGGCGTATATGGCTGTGGTCCACTATCTTTAATCTTCGGTTTGGACGTGCCACGACATACGAAACTTCGCATCTTTCCTAGCTCCGTATGTCGCAGATACTGACACGAACCTAATCACGAACACGAACCTAATCACCAACCATGACACCAACGATATTCGTTGAACGATAAAGTATGCATCAAATTTAATATCAAAACGTCTATAGGATATCAATAAAAATGTAACAGTGTGTACTATGAAGAAGTTGCAGTACAGAACTCTTTTTAATAGCGGAAGCGTTTTTGAGTTACGAGACTAGAAACCGGACAGACCATTAAAGACATATCGCACCATTATGAGTTGTTTCGACCTCATTAACATTAGTCTGCTTAAATTTTAATTTTTATTTACTTTGTATGGATCAAATAAAATACATTCTCTTCATATGTGTTTGTATAAAATTGGTTTGCATGGTGTCTTGAAACAGCTTGAAACTTTCGGTTTGTTTACATGAAGTCGTTTCGTCTCACTTCTGATCTTCGAGAGAAAAATTTCTACGCGTGAACTATTTAAAACTTGGTTGGTCAATAGGTCAGAGTAATATCTCCGATAGGTAGAATTTCCCTGTTGATCAGCATGGTGCCACGACAGTACTGTCTAACAACGCCTTTCTTCACTTTCCGTAAAGTTGACTTTTGCATAAATCTAAATGACCTCTACTTTAACCAATCATATCTTTTCTATTTCCGGTGCTTGGATTTTGTTGCGCGAACGGAGGGTGCATTCCGAATGTTTCCAAGTGCCTTAGACTATCTTTTTTAAGACGAAGATGAATAACGTCGTTGTTAGACCCTACTGTTGTGGATCGTACACAGAATTTAACTAGACGAAAGTTGTGTTTAATTTTAATAAGACTTAAATTTATTAAGTTAATGTTACTGGATCGTGCGCACTGGTTAGTAGAAAAAAATATAACTTACCAACGCATATTCTAAACTTGGGATTCCATTCATAACCCGAATCACTGTCTTTTTGACAGCTACATGAAAAGTTCAGTTTATTGGCCATCAAACCATATATATCTGTATTAGCTCCGTCCAGCCACTTACATTCTTTATCATGTTTCATATCATGACATGGATTGCTTGTGTCTTTATCTTTATTGTAGTTACGTGACATCAATCCATGAGAGCTTAAACCATAACAGGGTTCTTAAAAAAGAAAAACAAAGTGATACAATAAATTATAATATCGTAATCAGCCATTCTAGCTATGTCTGTAACCCCGTACGAAGCTGTCAGATAAACGGGACTTCTTTCAAATATTTTAAAGAAAAATGTTACCGTACTTACCGGGACAATAGAATAACTCTGCGCATTTAAATGGTTCGTTATCATTTCGTACGTCTATTAATTTAAAGTATTTGGGATTATTGGTGAATTTTGTGACTAATCCAGATCTCTGAATCTGTTGTAAACAGTTCTTGCCAGCTAAAATATGTTTTAATGTACTCTTACGATTCACCGTAAAATAACACATGTAGTATGATGCTGTCAACTGGAATAATAAATTAATTACTGTTATAAATAAATTCCATGATTTTCAAATTTCAGTTATATTATACGGTATCAAATAATTCAAGACATATCGGTATTATGAAATTACACATGTATCTCCCTTGAAAGTTTAAATTTACAAATTGACGTAATATTATTGAGCAGCAGTTGCAGTATGGCGCCAGGCAAGATATGCTTACTCTTCTAGACACCATATACCACTTTTTCATAAAGAAATAAAGAAATATTTAAGCATACTCATTTATTGAAATACGCTGCTTTTATTCATCGCCGTATGTCCGTATTGCCAATCAGTGGCGTTTCTAGGAATTTTTAGCTGGAGGGGCCGATCAGTTGGGGCCAAATAATTGTCAGGGGGGCTACCAGCACCAAGTATCCGTATGTAACATTATACGAAATTTCAAAGTGGGGGGGGGGGGGGGCAAGACCGGGCCAGCCTAAATTCTGGGGGGGGGGGGGGTGGCATGGCCCCTCCTGCCACCCCCCCCCCCTCGTAGACACGCCACTGTTGCCAATATGATTACATGAATTGAAATACATGTTTTACGGTTGGGATCGATTGTGCTTGGGTTTTCTTCTTATACAATTAATTATCATTTTTTATAATTAAGTTATTAAGACAGGACAATGCCATCAGATCAGTTCAGTCATGTAGAAACATGAACATACCTTGTACTTAAATTCTTCTAATTCGTTAGGAAAAGGATGGAATTTTGGTGCTGACGACGAAAACGCCCTGGATTGTAAAGCTGTTTTCTTAATTTCAACCACACATTGACGAACCCCCTTGTCGCAGGCAGTCGTTATACTTTTATGAAGCTCCTTCAGTGGTGGTTGTGGAAATTGCTTATAAAAGTCCTAAAAATATGATACGCATAAGAGTGGCAAATATTATATCGAGCGGCAATAGGAGTCAGAGTTGGAATAACGACAGTTGGGTGCACGTAAAAAAGGTTTCGAGGCTAGGCCTTAATTTCAGAAACTGATAGTTGATTTCCTAGGAAACCTATTTCAAAGGATTGTTCTGTCAAAATGTCAGATATGAACAAAGTTCATATTTACACAATGCAGATAGAGCTCTAGCAAAGCCCTCTAATGTTAGCCTAAGAAATTGTGTGAAATGTCCATCCTTACCATTACTGTGTATGCCTTATTTCTTCTCTTGTCAGTGCCGAAGAATTTGAAAGGTGTTAAATAGCTAGCAACTTTAACATTATCTTCACACCATGGATTCCATGCTCCGGGTTTACACAGGCCTAATTGGAACCCCAGAAACGACGTAACAATGTAATAAAATACAAATGACTGCATTCTTTTAGTCTAATATATGGCTAGAGCAGCAGCAGATCAATTTCTTGTGTATGACGTCACATTTTCAATTACGTCATAGATCCTTCTGTATCGAGTTATCTCAGATATTAAATTTTTAGCTGTGTCTTCATGAGCGAGACTCTTTATTTTGGCGCTTTTACCACTAAGGCCTAGGCCTATGTGTAACGTCGCGATATAAATAAAGTCCATAGCTATAGAATCTTTAGAGGAATATTCTGACTTCTGCTCGTGCATTTATTGCTACACAGTAGCCTCGTCTACACGATCTGTTTAATAACCATTTTGATATTAAAAGCGGCATTTTCAGTGTTTTTAACGTAGTTGAGTCAATTAATATGCACAAGGATGTATAACCTAGCCAGAGGGATCTTATAGCTTCAAGATTTATACATCTACTTAAAAACAGCATAGGCTATTCTATTAGACGATAACTTTTTAACCGAATTTATAAAACACACACTATAGTAAGACCGATCAGTCACCATGTGACGTCATCCCACGCTCGTGTATTTTTAGCCAATGAAATGACCCCCCTCAATAAAAAGTGACATTCCTATTGGGGTCACAGGTCATATTGGGTGGTGACAGTCTCACAAAATAAGTATTAAGTATACTTAGGCCGATTCGTGGTAATCGCCATATTATTTTTTGTCGATTTTGAGAAAAAAATTCGAATCTAGAATGGTGTCCTTACAACTGTAACCCCTTTACTGACGACGAAAAGAGATTTTAAAGAAGTGTTTTGAACAATTGCCATATTTTCCCAAGGTAAGTTAAGCTTTCTTTATTAAATAGAAATAGCTTGGGTTCGTTACGGTGTTTGAACACATGTGAAAATGTCTCTTTATATTTTCTGTTGGAAAAGCTTGAACTTCACTCTATCTTGATTAAAGCTTTACTTTCATGAAAATACGTAATTTGTCAAGATTAGTTAGTATTTACCTTCTTATAAAAGTAATAATAGAATCTTACATACAAATTACATTGTCGTTTTAATGATGTACAGATGGTGTATCTTTTTAAATAAAGCATAGCATATTATTGTGGTACATACGTTAAAAAATTCAACCAACTTAAAGTAATCCCTATCATTTAATTCATTAATTCATTCTGATGCAACATTTATATAAGTTAATATAGGCCCTACTGAACAATGTTGTATAGAAAAGAGACTATAGATCTAAACATTTAAATTGTTAAAAAAAAAACGCCATGAATGAGCCAAGCTTTATGCTGTCGCCCATCCTTTTAATCGCGTAGAAAAAGTGCACACTGGATCTTCATTCAACTCACCTACTCACGTAAAGAATTTAACGAACCATTTCATTTTTGTTTTTTTATAATTTGGGGAGGTGCGTCTAATGGGGGATGTGGTTGGCTGTTTAGGTGACTCTGTTCCATGACAGGGACTAATGGACTAATTAATATCATAAGCCATAGTGTCATTCCACTGTTATATATTTATATTGAGAATTTTAGAGACACGGTCAGCCTTATCTTTCTTTCACGTTCACTGAAATGGTTAACTTGTCTGGACATATCTCTTGTTAAAGATAAAACTCCAATTGGGACAATCTTATATACTATATATATTGTTATCGAAGAGCTTGGGACAACTTTGGCCAATTTTAAGTGTATTTTGAATATTTATTTAGTTTAAACATAGAGTTATAAATGAATAAATCTGAGTTCAGGGTAATATGACATTTTTTTTAGAATTCTAGTATTTTGATGCATAAGAACATAACAGTCTACTTGAGCGCTTATCCTTAGCATAAAGCCAAGTGTATCGGAAGACTCGTCCCTATGTACAGCCCTACAACTTTGTGAAGAAGTCTGCTAGTTAGTCGTAGAAAATATTGAGGTAAATTAAACCTAGTCTGTTACTAACAAAGTATGTGTCCACATGACCTACTTTCGACTCGATGACAAAATAAACACATCAAATATACTTTTCTTTAACAGTAGACCGGATGAGTGGGAGAAATGTAATAAATTTAACACCATACACTTGAACGCATTGATTATGTTAAGAAACCGGCAACGTGCAAGCATTTACAAGACAACCAACATTGTAAAATCTGCTCCGGAACAGAGCGATTTTAACAGGACGCTGGGACGAATACTTCAATGGTATATGTGCTGGGGTTGAGGTGAGGTGGTGGTGATGACATGCATATACATGTACAAGGCCATTTCATTAACATATATTGTTTGATAAAATTCTTACACAAGGTACAATGTAAGAAAATCTTGCTATCTTGCCTAATATTACGAAGGTTAAGCTGTCTATATGTATAATAGGTAAAAAAGTCAAAACTGACATAATAATCACGAACATTGTTAAGGGTTTTTGACGTATAAGTCAATGTAATATAAAGAGCTTATCGCATATATTATTTTCAAAGGCAAACTTGTCAATGCGATGAAATTGATAATAAGCAATTTAGTATGTGATATCTTCTTTAATGCAGGGAGCCGCGGTGGCTCAGTGAGTTGGACGCTTGCTCGCTAACCTGAAGGTCCAGGGTTCAATCCCGGCATGGGTCGAGATGATCCCTTCGGATTTTTCAACCCGGTTTCCCCCTGTCAGTGATGCAGGTTGGAGGGGCTGATATGGAAAAGCGTCTAGTCGTTCGGATGGGACAATAAACCGAGGCCCAGTGTGCTATTGGCTGTGCACGTTAAAGATCCCTCGACAGTTGGAAATCGAAAATAAGAGCAGGCTAATGCCGCTGTCCTGGCAAAATTTCCCTCATTGCACACTGCATGGCGTTTGTCCGTCCTCAATTAGCCCATATAGGTGCAGAAAGTAGGACGTAAAACTTCATTCATTTCATTTTCATTTCATTTTTTCTTTAATGCAAAAGTTAATTCAGAGTAAAAGATTTTTTTTAGTGTAAATGCTATTTAGATTGATGAAGCAGTGGAATTTGTCGTTATCATGTTATATTATAATTAGCACATTCAGTTTGTGAATTTTAAGATGACAATATTACCTGAGAATTTAATAGGTGTTACAGAGGTATTTTCTCACATCATTATATTGAACCCTCGGGGAAACAATAAACTTCCTTATTTCTTAATTAGACTTTATATTTCACCTGAAGGGTATTCAAACCGTCTGGTTTATAACACACTGTTTGTTTTTCCTTCCTTCTTACATACATCATAATATTATGTACCAAAAAATGATAAACGAAATGATACACCAAGAAATATTCAAGGGACTAGAGATAGACACTGTGACTCTCAGACAGAACGTGGATGTCTAATGATTACTATGATATCTAATCAATTACTGGGTTTCGTAATTCGATTGTCATTACACTGTTTTTGAGGTGTTGTGAATGCCAGTCGATTGCATATTTTATGCTTGTATTATAACATTTTATATCATGATCAGAGAAGAATAAGATTTCCATTCTAAAACAACTATCGTTGTATTATTTGATCCTTACCTTAAGGGTACAGTAAAAAATGTGAATTTTCTTCAGTCATTTAGTCATATAGCCACTGGCATATAGTGATAGTCGATCGCTGATGGTAAAAATAAAATAAAGATCGTTGTCCATGAGCGCTAGAATGAATAAAATATTTTATTCAAGTCAGGGCTCCATTAGGACTTGCTTTCAGTTTAACGTCGAGTTTAGACGTCGTCAAATTCAAATTTAATATCAGTCTATGTTTTTAAGGTTCCAAAAGCAATAGTAAATGTAAAGCCGGCATGTGGATCAAACACTTATACATGTATATCCTCTCTTATTGTGTAAAGGCTCTAAATAAAGAGCACATTCTTTCAGTTTCCTGCGTCTTAAAGTACATTTTTATTTCCCTTGTATTTCTTACCACTGCATGGTGTCTTGAAAACCGTTAAATAGTTAGGTTGATATGAAAGAATGATTTATCTTATGTGTTTAGACGAGAGTCCAAACAATAATGCTTACAGAATACAGTCTTATCAAAAACTGGGGTTATAGTCATTGACCTCGTATGACCTTTCGCGTTCCAATCTAATCTATAGGCTTATCTATATATTTAATTTGAATGATTAGTAATAAAATATACTATAATAAGGAAATGTGAGTCGGTCGGTGTATAATGCCTTGAGCATTTTAAACTACATGTATTCACTATGCTGGTTGTATAAAACCTGGTATATATCAGATAAACTTTCTGAAATATATCTTCAAGTAGTTCTAA
This sequence comes from Lottia scabra, assembly GCA_029955415.1. Lineage (NCBI taxonomy): Eukaryota > Metazoa > Mollusca > Gastropoda > Lottiidae > Lottia > Lottia scabra. Next base: position 7,429,918 of record JARJEI010000015.1, read on the forward strand.
GGACAATAATTGTGTTCCACATTGACGTTCTCGTGTGATATTAGGCCGGGACATGCGTTGAAAGACAACTTTAAGAAACTAAAGAGTTGCGAATTCATTTTCTTAACTTTTGAAATTAATAGATGGAAATAAATATTTTAATATTGTTCCGTTTCGTCTGAAAATGCATCAACATGAACATAGACATTATATACTTGCTTCTAAACTACAGATGTTACTTTGAAACAGCGTCATTTAATGTCTTATTGAAATGTATGTGGCGTGGGTTGACAAATTTAACAAACCCTATACACTATATGCTAGATAAACGACTTCGATATCTTTCATGACATAATGTGTAATATATGAACCTAGTTTGGGGTAGAAACCTTTAGTTCTGTGACCTAGTTCTGATTCATGAAAATAACATATGGACTAAGTGATATTTTCGATGTCGGATCATCATATTGGTTCGTATATCTTTGTCTTTGCTCTGGGAGATTTATTTTGTTGGTAGTGAAATCAGAGCAGCTTAAAAGATTAATGAACTCTCTTATGTGCCTTAGGTGCACTCAAATCGCCTGACATTTCAATGAATCACATTAGATCCAGTAGCATTAAAATTGTTAAATACATCAACTAAACTAGTGGTTTTCATCTTGTTTCTTTCTATATTGCTCGAAATCGTCTGTATTGCTCCTTTTTTCCTTGGGAGTGCTCCGTCTGCAATTACGACTTCTTCGCTAATGCTTTTTATTATGGTTTGTAAAAGGCCGTAATTTAGGCTCAGATTAGTTTCGATTACTTTAACCCGATTAGACCTTAAGTTGAACAATAACTCTGTTACATATTGATTTTAGTGTAAAATAAGAACGTTATTCACACATTAGGAGTGATAGTGATTAAATCTTACTCCCCAATCAGAAACCGTGTTGTTTTAAGGGATCGGGGTAGAGTATCTTCTATAGCGAATACAGGTGTCAATAATGTAGACAATAGACCTGAGTTCAAAGCGTCCGAGTTTCTTTTGTCAATCTCTTCCCCCATTTGTCGCTTTTGTATTTTAACCCTACTGTCTGTGACCTTCATTTCAATCGAGAACTCAGTATAGGAGGACCTTTGTACAATGTCTATATGAACATTTGAAAATAGGGCACCAATTGGTATGTAGTGAAATTTGAAATTAATATTGAGTCTTTTCTAAATACTCTATTTTCCATTGCAATATTTCTAATTAATGTATATGCAGTTTCTTTTATCTTTTATGTTTGGTTTCTATCTAATCGAAAAAGAGTATAGACTTTCAGTTGTGCCCACTTATCTTAATCATTTTACATTACGTTTCAAAATAATCAAGAGAAATTCAACTTTAGAAATTTTAGTTACACATTGTATATACGAATAGTTTAAATACTAAGATATTTTGTTTAAAATGGACACCCACGTAACAGATCATGTCATTGTCAAAAGACGAAAATCTCCATCTATACACTATACAGATAATACTGGTCTAAATATACATCCTTGTCGCAACCCACGGTGATAACCATGTTAAATAGGATTTACAGTTTTAATATGGTACAAATTAGTACAGCTGGGGTTGGTTCAGAAACATTTATAACTTGACAATGTTGATAGGAGATGGTATTTTCGATGGTCGCCTTTCTTTAGAATATTAGTGACTCATGAAAACTTGTACCATTTATGACATTAATGACATTAATGACACAATATTAAAAGGAATATTCGCTATAATTAAATGTCAGTTAAATTGTATTAATAATTATTTTTTGTTGTTGTATATTTTCAGATTGAAACACTATAAACCTCCAAAATGTAAGTTTAAACTTTTATCTTTATGTCTATTTCTGTGTGAAATTTTTAATGTGTACTTCATGATGTTGACGACCACTGAAATTCTGATTCATCCGAGCACATACAAATTTCTGATAAAATTATTTGGACATGCTCTCACATACGGTAAATTCGAATTTTAAAACCTTACAGATGTCATTTGCATTTGCTTAGAAAGTCAACCAATACAGCAATTAACATAACAAACCATAAAAAGCAATTTATACAATGTATAGTGATACAATATGCACAAGCAAACTGTAGAGAAACCCACTCAATAAAGATTTAGTAGATAAAGTAAATAGAGAAAACCTGTTTATATTTTGACAAGCCCTGTATTTCTATTCAAATATAGTGAGTATAAAATATATGCGAATGTTGAATATAGTGTAATAATTCTTTTATTATTAAATGGACCTATTTAAACTCGCCTCTCCTAACACTTCTTCTCTCTTCTCACTGTCTACAAGCTTTCCCATTTCCTATTCCCCTTTCCTATTCCCCATTCAATGTCTTTCCTCTCCATATTCTTCACAATCTCCGCATCCACATTCCTTCACTTCTTCTCACTCTTCAAATGTGGTCCCTTCTCCTCACTCTTTTCTCACTCAGCCAACTTCTAAACCTCAATATTGGTTTCAGATCTTCCCCTTCCACATTCTGCCACAATCTCCACATTATACTCTCTTCTCAGTTTCCCATCTCCTCACAATCTACATTGGTTTCAAGTCTTCCCCTCCCACATTCTGCTCTCTTCACAATCTCCACATTCTGCTCTTTTCTCACTTGCCCATCTTTCAGGTCTTCCCCTTCCATATTCTGCTCTCTTTACAATCTCCACATTCTGCTCTCTTCTCACTTGCCCATCTTCTCACACCCCACATTGGTTTCAGGTCTTCCCCCTCCCCATTATGTCCTCTTCGCAATCTCCACATTCCGCTCTCTTCTCACTTGCCCATCTTCTCACACCCCACATTGGTTTCAGGTCTTTCCCCTCCCCATTATGTCCTCTTCGCAATCTCCACATTCCGCTCTCTTCTCACTTTCCCATCTTCTCACACCCCACATTGGTTTCAGGTCTTCCCCTTCCACATTATGTCCTCTTCGCAATCTCCACATTCCGCTCTCTTCTCACTTTCCCATCTTCTCATACCCCACATTGGTTTCAGATCTTCCCTCCCACATTCTGATCTCTTCACAATCTTCACATTCTGCTCTCTTCTCACTTTCCCATATTCTCATACCCCACATTGGTTTCAGATCTTCCCTCCCACATTCTGATTTCTTCACAATCTTCACATTCTGCTCTCTTCTCACTTTCCCATCATGTCCCACTCCACATTAGTTTCAGGTCTTCCCCTCCCACATTCCACCCTCTTCACAATCTCCACATTCTACTCTCTTCTTACTTTCCCATCTTCTCGCAATCTACATTGGTTTCAGTTCTTCCCCTTCCATATTCTGCTCTTTTCTCATTTTTTCCTCTCCCCATTTCCTACTCTTCCGAATCTTAAATTCTGCTTTCAACCCACTCTGTCTTCTTTTTTTTTAACATTCTGTCCATGTTTTTTATCCCCCCTTTTCACCTTATAGCCACGGTCCCGTCCGCGATTACAAGATATCACACTGCTATAGACATCATTAGGGTTATGTTAGACCAAGCTGTTGGTTGAAAGTCTCTACTCTCAGTTGACTGACCTATTTTCGAGATATTTTCAGTACTGTACATGGTATGTCATATTTGGATAACGTACCCACTCATTATAAACTAGTCACGTGATATAAGTAAATAGTTTACCTTTATCTATAGCGTGTTATATGGTTAGAACATAATTTGATTTGAAAAAAAAGTCATTCTTTACCAGCGACTGATAAGGTATACCAGAAAAAATAGATTTTTGACATCTATATAATACAAAACCAATTTATCTTTTTCATTATATCCATCTAAGATATTACTGGGGCCACAGAAACGCTGAAAAATTGATGTGTCATCCAGTTAATGATTGATAGACACAGGTGAATTTAAACAATGTCACATTTTTACAGTGTAAACAAAGACAAAATTGGAGATTGATCATTTTAAATTCTAGGAATGAATGTGGGTCTTGTTATGTTATTGGAAAATATCTTGAAACAAGAAGTGCATATTCTGTCTTGTTATATAGTAAAGCAGCGTTTATTTTCATATAACTCTTACAAAATCAACATTCTTTCTTAAAAACATTAGATAACGGAAACTAAATAAATGAAATACAAAATAACCAAAAAATACAAAAGTGGACAGTTGGGTGCTTACTGAATAAAATAAGATATAGTACGTCATGTAAAAGAAATAATATGAAACAGGCGAAATGCAGTACTTGTTTTCACGCCTTATTCCTCTGCTCGTGTTCTAAGCTGGGTGGCGGCCCTTGCAACACTGAAATTGGGTTGATTACATGTAAGGAACTATTGCACTTATAGTTTCATACGAAATATTTTCATCAAAACATTTATGATATCTCAAACTAATCTACCAATATAATATTAAAGTTCATATATTGAGTGAAATTGTTATCTAAATTGTAGGGTAAAAGTCAACAGATTTGAAGCCCTTCTCTGGCTTTCATATCATTCAGGGTTATCATATATCAATAAAAACTTCTTATATCTGTCAAGTTTAAATTGATTGTATAAGCTCAACAGAATGAAAGTAATATGGACCTTTTTAAACTGATAAAGAATAATTTTATTTTATAATGTGATTCGATTTCGCACTTCGAAATATTCTGAAAACGAGCTTTATTTAGCTAACATTATCACAATTCAACTGACATTTTATGTACAGTGAATAGCCACTAGCCTACAGGATGACCCCTCTAGATAACTTTTCATACTTTTCTATTTTACAGGCTTGAGGGAATACTCGAAGTCTTCAATAAATTGGTAATCAGTAATGGCGCTAGAGATGATGATGCCGTCGACCAGTTCCACCATTTTATATCTGTAGCATTATTTGCTGCTTTAGCAGGTGCTGTTGGGGCCAAACAGTACGTTGGTGATCCAATTCATTGTTGGGTTCCTGCCCATTTCGCTGGATCGCATCAAAACTATGCCGAGAATTTATGCTGGATTTCACGAATGTACAGAATCCATATGGATGATCCAATACCTACAGAAATAGAGAAGAGAATAGAAAACGACGTTGGATTCTATCGTTGGGTACCAGTTATGTTTCTATTGATGGCCTTGATGTTCAAATTACCAAACGTCATGTGGACTGAATGTAAAGCCTACTCTGGAATACGAATTCCGAAGATAGTTGGTATGGCTGATCAAACAGTTTTAATGTCTCCGGAAAAAAGAGATCAGAAAATTGGAGATATTGCTTTATTCATTGACAGATGGCTGCTTTCCTATCGAGTTTACAAGTACAATATTTTTATTCGAGCAAGAGAAAAAGTTTCGGGTGTTTTCTGCTTCTGCTTTGGAAAACGTCATGGTACATTTTTGACCGGACTATATCTGTTTATGAAGCTCCTCAACTGCATCAATGTAATCAGTCAATTCTTTATTCTCTCTGACTTTTTGGATATAAATTTTGTCACTTATGGATGGGAAGTCATTTCGCACTTGAATAAGGCTGGAAGTTTTGAAGACCTTGACCTGTTCCCGCGTATTGCTCTCTGTGACTTCCAGATCCGTCAGTTAGAAAACGTACAACGTCATACCATGCAGTGTGTTTTGTCCATCAATTTGTTTGTTGAGAAAATGTTTGCTATTGTTTGGTTTTGGTTGTTTATCTTATCGATTATGTCCGTATTCAACTTCTTCAAATGGGCCTACAATATCTTCTTAACTTCCAGAAGGGAAAAATTCATTCAGAAATATTTGGGCATGTTAGAAATGGAATTAGGTACGAAAGAAAAGAAACTGGTGGATAAATTTGTAAATGAATATTTACGAGATGATGGTTGTTTCTTGTTACGTGCTGTCAGCTACAATACCAGTTCTATGTTGACCTATGACCTTCTTAAAAAACTATGGGATTTATTCAAAAAGGCTCAAGATGATAAGGGAGATTACTAATCTTGAACTTCACTGTTGTGATCAACAAATTATATGAAAACTTGACTCTGGCAATACCAACATATGAAATATGAACATCATTTGAGTAAAGTTTACTTGAAGTTTAGTAATGTTTGCGAATGTATGCTTCAGTAGTAACATGTGTACATATTATAATTGGTTAATGGGAACGTATGTTATAAGCATTGAACATTTTAGAGAACATGTAGTGTAATTTGTCTCTCATATAGAAATGTTCAAGTTGCTCTCTAGTGTTGGATCTGATGTACCTTTAATGAAAGCAAAGTGTTTAGAGAGCATGGGGTATTGCATTGGTTTTGCACTGTTCTGATAAATAAAACTATTGTTTTTTAATAATAAGAAATATATGTCCAATACAATGGATATGAGTGTAAATCAATTTATGAAATAGTCGTGGGAACGTATAAAATGGAACGTTGGAACAACACATGAACTGGAATATTTAATCAAAACACATATTATTATGTGCAATATAATGAAAGTGCTATATATACCACATTATTTTCATCTCAAGCCTAATTTAAATAATAGCATTACACGCATCTTCATATATATCTGTTAACAAAATGAAGATAGTTTCTTTCGGTTGTTTCATAAAGGTTAAAGGACCTAAAAATATCATGACTCTTATGTCGTTGTTACAATGACCCATTACTAAATATAAAAATATGATATTATGGTATATTTTATATAACATGTATGCATTTTAATATCATTGTATTTAAACTTGTAAAATAATATATCGAAATTATAGTCTTTTACAGTTTAGATGATATTATAGTCTTTTAGTATACAATTTATGACTTTCCCTTCAGGAATTACTCAAACGCTTTTTGTAAATATTTAAATTTGCATTTTAAATATTTTGATATTATGCAGCTTTTTTATAAAATGTTTTTGGTTTCTTTTATTTTACTCAACATTTTTAATTTTTTAAGTGTCCAAGAGTAGACCAAACTTGGGGAAAACTGCCCTTAACAGTAAATGACTGACTTATCTTGTTATATTCTTATGAGGTCTAAACTGTTGTGAATATTGTTCAGGTTTTAGAATATATTTTTTACATTTCTTATAGCATCAATTGCCACGATACATTTTAAGTGCCTTGCAATTACAGAAAATTACATTTTCTAAGATGTTTCAGTGTACGGATGCATGACTCTTTTTGTCCTTTATATATCTAAAAGGTTGTGATAATGTTTTCATTATATTATGCTCTTTAAAGACATATTTTTTGTAAAATAAAGAATTTAAACTTAAAGATTGTGTATTGTTGTTGTATAATAAGTACAGGAACAAATTAAAGATGGTATAGATTACCACAGTAAAACAAATTATAGGCCCACATCAGATACCCTCGATTATGATCCATTCTTATTCTTAAAAATTCTGCGAGTAGGGCTATAATCTTGCTCAACTGAAATAGATGATGTGCTCCCATTTCGAATGTTACCGTTTAGTGTGTAAGAATTAAAAAAAATGTTCAAGTACTCCACGCCCCCTCCACAGTGAAGTGAAAAATCATTGAAAAATAAAGGTTACTAGCTTAAGGGAAGTAACTGGTAATAAAAGTTTCAACTTAATGTAGGTTGTTATTAAATCAGCATATAATAATACAGGTTACTAGCTTAAGGGAAGTAACTGGTAATAAAGTTTTCAACTTAATGTAGGTTGTTATTAAATCAGCAAATAATAATAACGTTACTATAAGGGAAGTAACTGGTAATAAAGTTTTCATTTTAATGTAGGTTGTTATTAAATCATCAAATAATAATAACGTTACTATAAAGGAAGTAACTGGTAATAAAGTTTTCAACTTAATGTAGGTTGTTATTAAATCAGCATATAATAATAAAGGTTACTAGTATAAGGGAAGTAACTGGTAATAAAGTTTTCAACTTAATGTAGGTTGTTATTAAATCGGCAAATAATAATAAAGGTTACTAGTTTAAGGGAAGTAACTGGTAATAAAGTTTTCATTTTAATGTAGGTTGTTATTAAATCGGCAAATAATAATAAAGGCTACTAGTATAAGGGAAGTAACTGGTAATAAAGTTTTCAACTTAATGTAGGCTGTTATTAAATCGGCAAATAATAATAACGTTACTATAAGGGAAGTAACTGGTAATAAAATTTTCTACTTAATGTAGGTTGTTATTAAATCGGCAAATAATAATAAAGGCTACTAGTATAAGGGAAGTAACTGGTAATAAAGTTTTCAACTTAATGTAGGTTGTTTTTAAATCAGCAAATAATAATAACGTTACTATAAGGGAAGTAACTGGTAATAAAATTTTCTACTTAATGTAGGTTGTTATTAAATCGGCAAATAATAATAAAGGTTACTAGTATAAGGGAAGTAACTGGTAATAAAGTTTTCAACTAAATGTAGGTCGTTTTTAAATCAGCAAATAATAATAACGTTACTATAAGGGAAGTAACTGGTAATAAAGTTTTCTACTTAATGTAGGTTGTTTTTAAATCAGCAAATAATAATAACGTTACCTAAAGGGAAGTAAGTGGTAATAAAGTTTTCAACTTAATGCAGGTTGTTATTAAATCGGCAAATAATAATAAAGGTTACTAGTATAAGGGAAGTAACTGGTAATAAAGTTTTCAACTTAATGTAGGTTGTTATTAAATCGGCAAATAATAATAAAGGTTACTAGTATAAGGGAAGTAACTGGTAATAAAGTTTTCAACTTAATGTAGGTTGTTATTAAATCAGCATATAATAATAAAGGTTACTAGTATAAGGGAAGTAACTGGTAATAAAGTTTTCAACTTAATGTAGGTTGTTATTAAATCAGCAAATAATAATAAAGGTTACTAGTTTAAGGGAAGTAACTGGTAATAAAGTTTTCAACTTAATGTAGGTTGTTTTTAAATCAGCAAATAATAATAACGTTACTATAAGGGAAGTAACTGGTAATAAAGTTTTCAACTTAATGTAGGTTGTTATTAAATCGGCAAATAATAATAAAGGTTACTAGTATAAGGGAAGTAACTGGTAATAAAGTTTTCAACTTAATGTAGTTTGTTTTTAAATCAGCAAATAATAATAACGTTACTATAAGGGAAGTAACTGGTAATAAAGTTTTCAACTTAATGTAGGTTGTTATAAAATCGGCAAATAATGATAAAGGTTACTAGTATAAGGGAAGTAACTGGTAATAAAGTTTTCAACTTAATGTAGGTTGTTTTTAAATCAGCAAATAATAATAACGTTACTTTAAGGGAAGTAAGTGGTAATAAAGTTTTCAACTTAATGTAGGTTGTTTTTAAATCAGCAAATAATAATAACGTTACTATAAGGGAAGTAACTGGTAATAAAGTTTTCAACTTAATGTAGGTTGTTTTTAAATCAGCAAATAATGCTAACGTTACTATAAGGGAAGTAACTGGTAATAAAGTTTTCAACTTAATGTAGGTTGTTTTTAAATCAGCAAATAATAATAACGTTACTATAAGGGAAGTCACTTATTAAATCAGCAAATAATAATAAAGGTTACTATAAGGGAAGTAACTGGTAATAAAGTTTTCAACTTAATGTAGGTTGTTATTAAATCGGCAAATAATAAAGGTTACTAGTATAAGGGAAGTAACTGGTAATAATATCCTTTTATAGGCCTATGTTTAATTGGGTATTTGAGAATAAATTTGATCATCTAACCTGAATTACTCATGCTTAAACGAAAAATTAAACAGAAGGTATGTCGACATAATGAAAAGGCCTATACAATAATTTGGCAATATTGAATAAATTATTGGTTGAGGAGGTAAAAACATTAACCAGGTTTTTAGATTTATTCAAAAAATAAAAACAAAAATTCAACAAAACACAAATTAACAGAAATCATTTAGAATGAATAACAATCATTTAAGAATTAATAAAAAAAAAATTATAACATAATATGCAAGTTTGAAATAAATAACAAAATGGAACAAATGCCACAACAGTCATAAATATCACAGCAATAAGTTTTTAAGCACCATTACCAGATGTATTAAATTTTGTGAGTATAATATTTAACAATAACAAGGGACTAACTATCCTTCAGGGTACTTGTTCGCATTTGGTAATATCACCATTATTTGCAGTTGTACCATTTAACAATATGTACATTTCTTGCCATTCTTTAGAACTGTGACTAAACCTGTATCGTGTGAAGATTGTTCTATCTGGCTTCTAGATTTGAAGTTAAATGTGGATTGGTTATTTTCTGAATTGACTGTGGCTTCTTTCTTTGACGCGAAGTTGAGAAAGTCATGGAGTTTCTTTTTGATCTGCCGATGTTTGTCGAATAAAACACCTTCTTTTCGTTTCAATGAGGCTCTTTTCATTTTAAACCATTCTAAATTCCAGCCAACTTCTTTGCGACGATTTCGAGATTCTATATTTGGTCTGACTGTGTCGTATTGCTGCAAAATTAAAAAAATAAAAGTTATTTACAGACATGTATAATTGAAATCCTGAAAGGTTTTGGTTACAATCTTGATAATTTGAAAATTTGATGGATAAATGTTTAGAAATACAGATTGCCATTGTAGGTATCGTTTAATATTTTATAAAATTTGTTACTTACCATTACTCTTATAAACTGACCAGCATCATCAAAAGACATGTCCATTTCTTCAGCTGTCTTGTAACTTTCACATCCATCACCAGCAGTACGGGCAGAAATTTGTTGGTAGGTAGTGCAGGAATCCATTATTATGTGAGATAGTACTAGATGGGAGGCAATAATAAAATTATACTGAATACTGTTCAGAAATATTTATATATAGGTTCAGCGGTTCTTTTGATGACTAATCTTGAATTAGATTGGATTAATCAAATAATTAGATTAGCGGCATCTTTAAACAGCTTATCGATACAATTTGACGGTTAATCACTTTAATGTATTTAACGGTATCGATGATTAGCAATCACATATTGCCGCTAAACTAATCAACTGATATGGTTTATACTACATGGCTTCAGCTAAGATGGATGAAAGAAAAACGATCTTACTGCCGCCACACAAATCAAAAACCTAGCTGTCTGTAGGATTTAATCGAACTTAAAATCGAATATTTATAAAACAAATGAATATTCAGGTTATATGCTAAAAATGTATTTACAATAATTACGAATCTTAATTTTGTAATGTATAAAAAATATTGGGTTAATTCCAAGTTTATAATTAACTAGAGACTGTTAACACGCTAAGAGAATCTTGCAATTCAACTATGTGTTTACAATGAAATGTTCAGCATTTTCGAGAGTAGATGTGGGCCTTGAATATATTTAAATAGCCTCCAGAAGTACTAGAAATCAGGGGCGGATACAGGATTTGACGTTAGGAGGGGGGGGGGGGGCGCAGAATAAAATTTATTTGAGGTTTAAATAATCAAAGTTATTGAAATATTCTTCTAGAGTGGGTGCAATGTAGATAGATATCTTGCCAAGCGAAGTGTGGCGAGAAACATTTGTGGTAAAATGGTGCGGACAACTCATGCTTTGCACGCCCGCCACGCCACCCCCTAAATCCGCCCCTAGAAATGCACGTAAATCGCAAAACCCCTCATAAAAATTCAAGAACTTGCATTATACTACTGGTTACACCTCTATCTCTGATGATCTTTATAATATTAAACGAGATTAATATTTTCAACGACATAATGAATATCGTAAATATCCTTGTAAGACATTTAGAAGTATCACAGCACATTATGAAATAACAGTTTTTATGGATATAGACTTCTATTTATTATTGAACACAACGTTTCATTACACATACAGGTGATCACTTGATAACGTTACCTGTATGTGTAATGAAACGTTGTGTTCAATAATAGATAACGTTACCTGTATGTGTAATGAAACGTTTTGTTCAATAATAAATAGAAGTCTATATCCATAAAAACTGTTATTTCTTATCGTTAATATCATTGATATTTACTGACAAAACAAATGTAATATTTATTGATGCATGTACACACATAAATATGACTCTGCTGATAAACGAGTTCAGTCTTTAACCTTTAAGTTTTTAGTCCAATTCCAGCTTGAACAAGAGCCTTACTTTACAAATACGATACCCACCATTGAGTATTGGGTATATCCATAGCCGTAGGGGCCCACGACTCAACAGAGGGGCAGACTGACTATTTGCCCGAATTTTAATGATATTTTGCCCGATTTCGCGAATTTTTTGCCCGAAAACATAATATTTAGGGGGGCAGCTGCCCCCCCCTGCCCCCCTGTCTCCTACGGCTATGGGTATATCTAGCAGTGTCGTTCAGTAAAATAAGAATAGGGCAATGGTTCATCCGAATGGAAAATAAAGAAGGTCGTTGTTTGACCTTTGCTCAACCGAACGGAACTAATAAAAAACGACCGAAAGTTTGGTCTAATTTTAATTAGAATTTATCTACAAATGTTAAATAAAATATATAATTAAATATATTCCAAATGAATCAAATATTCTTATATCCTTTCTAAAGTATCTGGACAGGGTGCAGTTTACAACGAATGAAGATAGAAGTCACTCTAATCCTTAATATCGGTTCTCTATTGCACATTCATCATTCAAAATGAAATCAACCAGTGAAGTAGCCTATACTTCTAAATAAAATTAAAATTCATGTTATGATCGTCTCTACAATAAACCAAATGTAAATAAGAGTTCTCCTTATTCTCTATTGGTTGGACACATTTTCCACTTCCGGGGTTGAATAACTGTGCCGTGTTTCCATCTTCCCGCCAAATCCATACTTGCTCTCCAGTAAATATACAATGAACTATCAGGACTTTGTTGCCTCCACTTCCGCTATCCAGACAAAATTCTGACTTCTCTAACCGAAATTCGTTTTTGTTACTTTCCGTCCATAACTACAATACGGTGAATTCAAGTGAATAAAGGCTATTATAGTACATTTAAGACCAACAGATTTTTTTTATGTTTATCCAAAGCCATGCCAAAATATCGTTAAATGCTTCACAATTTTCAAACTTGTACAATTTTTATCATCTTATGCAAATGACCTGTGCAAGGGAAAAGTAATATATTATCCAGAAGAGCTATCGGATAGATGTAGAATGTAGCTACAGGCCTGAATAACATAGTTCTCTTTGCCTGGTTGTCTGATAAAATCTCAATCGAATTGGATCGATAATATGTGTTGATATATGCATTAAGCTTGTAATATCCGTTAGTACGGGAGTCATTTTATCATAATACATGTACCTGATTTTGTTGGTGGTTCGAACAACGACCCAAAATCACCGTTTGTTGTCCATGTATTGGTTGATATTGGAGACATAAACCCGATTTACTGTGATATATCTGAAGAACATTATATATTATCAATACAAATAGCTGTGTCAAATAGAAATAGTTTGTTAACCCAACTAAATCATGTGATCCACCAAGAAGTAAACGATGCGCAGTGGTTAGTATACTGAATACACCGCAGCGACAGATAATTGCTCACACCATCATTATGGAGTAAATTTAATCAACTTGAATGATTTCCGTTCAATCTGTTATTCGGTTTGGCATTAACACTAACCTTCAACTAAAACTTTACCCACCTATCATCGATTTTTAGATTTTTAAAATTATATACTTACTTGTCCCATACGAATAGGCTTGGTCACTTTGTGTTTCCTTACAACAGCTTCCCTTTTAGTTACTATCATTTCTTCTCTATCAGTAAACATGGGATTATCTGGCAGTATCTAAATGATAAAACAGGTTTGGAATAGGGATATGTACATAGCCTAAGAGCGAAGTTACAAATGAATGTCCTATGGTGACTTTGAAGTTAGAAATCCAACTACTCTTTACATTTTTAAGTCAGCTTTAGCTTTAGAGCTATATAATTAACACTTTTTAAGTGAAAGGAGGAAATATTCTGATATCTGATATAGGGCTACGGACAACAGTTCGACAACACGTCGGGAAAAATGTTACCATTTATTTGTAGTGGCTAAAATTGTGTTCATATCATATGACTTCAGATAGATCGTGGGATTTATGGTCAATATCTGATTGGATTATACCCGGCAAGATCATTTGCATCTCGACAGCTAAAATAAAATAGTATTTATTTCAACGACACTTAGGCAACATTTGGACAATATGTTGCCGAAGGTTTCCGAAATGTACACACTAACAACATTTTCGACAACATGACATTCTCGCACCATGTTGTCCATTTAACTAACTTACCTGTTCAGGATAAATATGCTCTAAATACCATTTAAAATTTTTACAACCAAGTTTTTCTTTAAGTTTTAGTTGAACAGAGATATCACCAATATCCACATCTCTAGCTTTAGGATTGGCAGCAAAGAAATATTTCTATACAAAAAGAAAAATCCCATCATTCATTTAAAACACGTGTGACGTATTAGTCTTAGTTAGAAAACCATAAATTAGATTCACTAAAACATTAAACATGTACATCACTTTAGAGGAATGCCATCTATTAAACATCCATTTTGAAGTGTTCTTCAAATTTTGATTGCTTTTTTTATAGGCATCTAGTAATTGCCAAGAATAGCATAAAGCCTCTTTGTGTCTTTAACCTTACGCCACGATTCAACTGTTACCGAAGAAAGAGACTTACCTTGTAGTCATCCATCCATACACTAGCTACACGAGCAGTGTTTCTTAGCAAAGTATTACTAGATCCTGCGTTAGGTCGAGATTTTCTGAAAACATGTCCTGCTCTGGAACATGGTATAATTTCAACACGTCCACCACATTGCCAAACCTTAAATAGGAATATATTTTCAGAAAGGTCTTTTTTTTCGTTCCCGTTACAAAATAAAATTTTGAGTAGATTTTATTCGGAAGAGCAGAATTGTTCAGGTGGATCTCCTCCTCTTCACAAACACAAACAAAGATTTCGACGTTTGTCTTAAAATGTCAACATGCAATACCTTGAAGGATAGTTCCAGATTTTCACCACCCCATATTTCTAATTGTGGGTCGTATTCTCCTATCTGTCTAAAATATTCTTTATCGATGGCGAATAATCCACCCGCCATGGTAGGTGATCTGAAAAGAGCAGAAATCTGTTTCTTCACAACAACTTGTAAAATCTATTGTACAATCTACAACGTGAACTAATTATTTTTTCAGGTGTCACGAATAGAACCCTAATAGACAGAAACCCTATATTTACCCTTTAATTAAAATGACTCAATGTTCTGGAAATATATCCATTCTGTAACAGATGTTATATTTGTACTGACTAGTATAGTATGTATCAATGAGGAAGCAGGCCCGTAGGAAGTAATTTCATATTGAGGGGGCAAATTTTGCAAAAACTCATTCTGAAGGGTGGTGGTACTGAATTCAATGTTGCTCCTGCATATATAAAGCAATTCTGATTTTACTGGCCCTAACAACATACCAGTAACTTATTTTTTTATCTTGAAATTTTTTTTTATTGCTTCAATCATTAATGTCAAAATTATTGGGGGGGGGGGGGGGGCAGATGCCCCCCTTGCCCCCCTGTTCCTACGGGCCTGGGAAGTATCGATCATGTCTAACCCAGTGGCGGTTGACCCCCAGTCTAATTAAAATCAGACCCTAATTTCGTTCGTTCGTTTTTTTTTTTAAATCCGGTTTTTTAACCACTACATTTGGGTCTGAGAACGTCGCGCTTTGCCAGCCGTTCAGGTTAACTTTGACCTAACCTTAATGACCTTTGTTTTAACCAATCAGATCTTTGCCCTCTCCCGCGCTGGGATTTTGTTCGCGAACAATAGGTGCATTCTAGGATTCCTAAGTGCTGTAGACTAGCTTATCAGGTCATGTTTATCAAGGTAAGGTCAAAGTTAACCTGAACGGCTCGCAAAGCGCGACGTTCTCAGACCCAAATGTAGTGGTTAAAAAACCGGATTTAAAAAAAAACGAACGAACGAAATTAGGGTCTGATTTTAATTAGACTGGGTTGACCCCGCCCCTCCCCTCTCGGAAGTGAAAACCTAATAGATACCAGGAATAGATCTTTCTTTAACATACACTATCTGGAACTTACAGATCGACTACTGAGAATACTAACGCTAAAGGAAGACATTTTTCTTTTTGGTTGGTTTCAATTTCATCTGGTAAAGCTTCCCATCTGAATAATAGATTCCATCTGAAGCCTGCCTTTAGAAGAACAGTGTTTTTATAGACCATAGTATCACAATCTATGTTGTCTACAATTGGACAAACTACAGTCTGCCTGTTCTCTTGTATTCTTGCTAACAATGGTTCTACCCATCCTACATTTACTTCACAATGACTGTCTAGAAACATCAATACCTACAAAATTCAAATGAACCATGTAAGCTATGGGCATAGATACTGTGTTCCCTAGAAGTTTTGATGGATTAAAGTCATCTAAATGTATTTTTTTTCCACTGAAAGAGCTCGATTTTACTTATCCATATCACCTTTCACACAAAGAATCATCGGACGCCGGGTTTTATACAATTTCAACCCAAAAGCATGGCATCCAAAGTTATGAATTTTTAAAAGTTACCCGAAAGTGGTGGCAATAAAACTGACTAACCTGACCTTTGGCCTCCCTTGACCCTCTAATTCGTGAATAAATTAACCCTTTTCTTTCTGTATTTCGGAAGAGTCTGACATTTTGAAAATGAGCACTTAGATATTCTTCTAACGGTGTTTGCAAATCCTCTGAAAATAAGTTTACAATAAGGACAATAACTACAAATTGTTTCAGACATTGGTTGGTCGTATTCAAAACAATATTCATTCATTTTTATAAGGATTTCAACAGTTCAATATGTTCTTTAAAGCATACATTTTTTTTTATACCGCAAGAGCAATCAATAGCTATAGAATAATTCGTAAAAAGCTGATAATATGCAGTCGACTAAAATGCAAAATAGAAAGGATTGTAACGATACATATTTATGGAAATATCTTACCAAAATTACTGAAGTCATCAATAAGAATAATTTCAGTTAACAAATTTACAGGAGTTCTGTTAATAATTGAATGTATTGTTCTTAATAAAGTTGAATTCGCCTCATTTATAAAACTTATAATAACACTAACAGTTGGTAGAGAACTTATGTTATATTTTATGGTCTTACACCTAAAATGATAAATTATTGATATATACGTAAATTATAATAAATTATAAGATATATCAAAATTATGACCAATATTTTCGCTTTTTTGGGCGAATTTTGGTAGAGGATTTATTTCACGGTACTGTGCCAAGACAGTGTAGTGGAGAAACATTTTCAAATCGATCAGCCAGTAGATTAAAAACTATGAAATATGTATGTATGTCATTAATTTGTTTCACTGTCACCGGGGAATTATAAACAGTTTCAGGGAATGACTCGTGATAGAGAGGAACCTATATTTTAAAAAAGGTCACAAGTACGTCAGATTAGACAATTGACTTGACTAGAGCCCTTGAAGATTAAAGAAAGTCTTGAGTAATATATTTCACTATATTGTTATTAGTTTATGAACCATACCTATCAGGGCAGCAAAGGGGTCCCATACTATCAGCGAAAGTGTAGTTCATACCATTTTCCAATACAGTTATCAACATAAGTAGTGCACCAATATCAATTAGTAACCATAAACCATAGATCAATACACTAATGTATTATATGTATCTATGCATTAAACAGATTGTGCATAACGAATACACGTTCTAAAGGCAACTTTGCAATGATCGAGTACAAAAAGGGAATTATAGAAAAATAGAATGTGAAACTTACAAGTCATATCTAAAGTCTTTAACTGGTCGATTTGGATCAATTTTATCGCTGAGAAACTGATTGAAAAAGTGTTGTCGATATCCTTCAGCATGTTTTAACTCATCAGATTTATCCTTAATTACTGCCAATTCATATGTCTCTTTTAAATATTCATCCTCAAAGTATGACTGAGGTGAACCACTGTGAGTCTGTTTGTACACACGGTGAATATAAGATAAACTAATTGTTACAATAATAACTATCACTGCACAAATAAAATGTACTTTCAATGGAAACGTATTTGTTTTGATGACAGCATCTTGTTTTATCCTTGATTTATTTCGTTTAGACTTCATTCTGAAAGAATAAATAGAAAACAAAAACTATTTTCCAGCTAACAGGCTGCAAATAAGATAAAGTTTTGTATCGATTACTGTGTTTAAACGATCGGTGTTTCGTATACAATACGTCAAATACAAAAATCAAAAATGACTTGTACAGTCGACCAGCTGTCGTTACTATACGTGTCCCATATTAACTTTCTTTTAAACACAGGGAGGTTGTAATGGACGTCGTGAAGTAAATTAACAGAAATAGTCTTATCACAGAATCGTCAAAATGTTTTTCTTTGGATCTCAGGTTAGCCATCTACATTATGTTTTTATTTTTCTATCATCAAGGGCATTTTCTACTCTCCATCAAAATACAAAAAGTACAAAACTATATCTAAAATTTTATATCAGCAACATCGATCTCAGTAAGGTTCTTTTAAATTGATACAAGAACATTCTAGTGAGTTTCAATTCTTTGACGTATTTCCTTCTTTAAAATTTTGATTTCGAACGTAGGGTGTGATTTACTTGTACCTATTTTTTTTCTTTTTCAGAACAAAGTGCGAATGAATAACTCAAAGAGTAAATATGCTCCACAATCTACATTTCATTTTAAACTCTTCTTTTTTGTAACATCAATAGCTGCTATTTTGTGTGCGGTGTTTTTTCAAGACTTATTTAAAACCAAATATGGCAACAAATCATTCTCGTCGTATTCTGAAGATTTTATACCGTATATAATGCCAGAGAGTAAGATTGTATATGAAGCGAGTGTCATCAAAGACGATACAGAACAAAACTTATATCAAAATCAATTACAAACATATAATTTTAACAAATTTCTCAGTGATAAACTTGATATAGATAGACCAATTCCTGACGCTAAAGATCAATTGTAAGTAGGCATATAATTTCTTTAATGTTTTATTTAAATTTTGTAAATATTGTTTTCATTTAATTTTTTTTCTATATTATGGGTTTCTTGGACAGTGTTTTCTTTTGCAACATTTCAGTTATATTTGTTTCTGTTATACCAAATGTTATATATCTGTTATAAATGTTATACATCAAATGCTGTTCAGTTAAATATCCACACTATTCTATGAAATTCAAGGAGTTTTCAGTGCAATCAATAATCAATAAGTTGACAGGCCCGTAGAAGCAATGATATTTTTAATTTTTAAGATATAACAAGAAATAATAGGACGGATTTTTAAGGCAAGTAAAATAAAAATTGCTTTATATAAGCAGGAACAGCCAAACCCCAAGTCCTTAAATTCTGCACCACCCCCCTTGAGAATGAGTTTTTTCTCCTAATTGCTTCCGATGGGCCTGGATGGTTTGTTTCTCATGTATACTTCTTTTGTTTTAGGTGTAAATCCAGAAATTATGAAGCACATTCTCTACCAACTGTTAGTGTTATTATAAGTTTTATCAATGAGGCGAATTCAACTTTATTAAGAACTATACATTCAGTTATTAACAGAACTCCTGTAAATTTGTTAACTGAAATTATTCTTATTGATGACTTCAGTAATTCTGGTAAGAAATTCATATATACATAAAACCAAACTGCACAGATCTGTACTGATGATAGATTTCGATGGTTTAAACAGACATTACTTACTGAAATTTCTTTGAATATCAGAAATCAGAAGAATAAAAGGCTGACCTCTGACTTTGATAACATTCCCTTCAAAGTGGATTCATTGCTGTCACAATTTAAATGGTCATGTGACGATCTGTTACACAGCCACGAATAAATTCTGGATAGAAATGAGGTTAATATTAAGCTTGAGGTGCAAAATACAGTTAAAATCAATCCATGTGATCTGGTTTTTCACGATGTGATGACAAAATGTGGGGAAAATTGGCCATGACATCATTCTTATATGACAGCACTAACAAACCATATTTACAATTTTCAACTTTATATAGAGATAGTTGATTGTGCAGTGCAAACAAGATTAGCAAAAAGAATATTCACCATTTAACATGTCTTATTATTTTTCAGCCGATCTGAAGGCTCCATTAGACGATTACATCAACACCCACTTCTCCAAAGTTGTTCTTATTCGCAATTCTAAACGATTAGGTATGATAACATCAAGAGTACTTGGTTCAAGAAGAGCTCAGGGACAGGTAATTGATATTGACTTAACTTTCACAAGGTCTTGGTGGCAAATATACTCGTTATTCACGAGGTCTTATTCATAATATACTCGTTATTCACAAGATCTTAGTTGCAAATGTACTCGATATTCACAATGTCTTAGTCGCAAATGTATTCGTTATTCAAAAGGTCTTATTTCCAATATACTAGTACTTGTTATTCACAAGGTCGTAGTCGCAAATGTACTCGTTATTCACAAGGTCTTATTCCCAATATACTCGTTATTAACAAGGTCTTATTTCCAATATACATGTACATGTACTCGTTATTCATATGGTCTTAGCCGCAAATATACTCGTTTTTCACAAGGTCTTAGTCGCAAATATATTCGTTATTCACAAGGTCTTAGACGCAAATGTACTTGTTATTCATAAGGTCTTAGTTGCAAGGTCTTTTTTCAATATACTCGTTATAGGTATAAAATCTTAATCTGAAATATTTCGATCGGTTTATTCTTAAACAAACGTTATTTTGATTAGTCCTCATTTGAATTTTGTAGGTGTTGATGTTTCTAGACAGTCACTGTGAAGTAAATGTAGGATGGGTAGAACCATTGTTAGCAAGAATACACGAGAACAGGCAGACTGTAGTGTCTCCAATTTTAGATGCTATTGACAAAGATACAATGCTTTACAAACCATCTCCAGTATTCACGCCTGGATTTACATGGAGTTTGACTACAAGATGGGATCCTTTAACTCCAGATCTTGAACGGAATGTCACAGCCCAAACATATCCTATAAGGTAGGTATACTTATTATGCAAATATAATTGTATCCCACTTTTTTTCTTTTGGCAGGAATCTAATGTGGTTAATAATGTTACTCTGGATTTCAGGTCTGAGTAAAACGTAATCTGTATCGACAGAATTTCGTCATCGATAGAATTAATTTCTTTTTCAGTTCTCCTTTGACAACTGGTGGAATATTTGCAATAGAAAAGAATTTCTTCAGAACACTTGGGGAATTTGATCCAAATTTACAGTTATGGGGCGGCGAAAACTTTGAAATATCTTTTAAGGTAGGTTCGGTCATTAATTATTTATTATCGATGGGATGTGGATTTCTGAGACTGACAAGATGTTTAATAATGTTTTGCGCCCTCCAGCTGCTTTTCTGTCGTAGAATTCAAATATTGTTTGAGAAGAAAAATCTGCTTCTTAAACAGAATATTTTATTAATTATCAATATCATCTTCAACTAATATGCCCATCCCTGTGTATACAAATCACTTAGCAACAAACATTCGGTGCAGTGAGCAATAACTAGATTGTGACCCAGGAATCGAAGGAGCGTAACCTAATGAAGTTTCTGAAAGATGACTTTTGATTTTCAGACTTGGATGTGTGGTGGACGTATTGAGGTTGTTCCATGTTCAAGAATAGGTCATATCTTTAGAGTTCCTCGCGCTGGTGATAACTCATTAGCTACATATTTAGAAAATCTAGAAAGAGTCGCTCTGGTATGGATGGATGTTTATAAGGTTGGTTCATACATTATATGTATTACGTACATTTCAATATACCAAATATTTGATTCGATCAGGGGCTGTATACATGTATATTGTGTGTTATGAAGACAAATGTGCATGTTTACCAATATGCATTTGGTTTTGGTTATATTGTGTTCGTAATATCTTTGAATCGTGCAAGTCCAAAACTACTTAAAGTTGAATAAAATAAAATATTTAGCATATCATGTTAGGATTGAACTTGGTTGTTACAAACCTGCTTCTCAAGCTATGTTTATGCTTATTTTAGAAACATTACTTCGAATCAAGAAAAGAGGGTAGAACATTGAATGCTAGTACGGTTGCTGATAGAGTAGAATTAAGAGAAAGATTGGGATGTAAGAGTTTTAAATGGTATTTAGATACTGTGTATTCTGAACAGGTTAGTTCTTACGACACAGATAAGTTTAAACCACAAGGTTAAGATTTAACTAATCTGGAATTTTCAATCAAATTTCTCTGTCTTCCTGTCACCAATTGTGTAAAGGGTAGATAAAGATGGTGAAATAACACCTTGCTTATATTTCTCATGGCTGGTATCAACCATTTTGGTAATATTAAAATTTTCCTTTGTTTCAGAATATTCCCTCGGATTCAGATTTTGTAAAACGTAATGACGAACGAACACAGAGACACGTTCAACGCAATAGAGACAGATTACATGCATTATCAATAAGAAAAGGCAAGGTAAGACCGTGTTCTTGTTTCATAGTTTGGTTTAATCATAAATTGAACATTCAACCCTGGAACTAAGGACTGCATAAACCCAACTGGTATGCGAAATCATCCTACATTAGGTTCATTTGCGACTTTATAATCTATTAATACTACCTTTCTCCCAAAAGAATATAGTATATTGGCCCATTAAAGATGATATACGTCGGCGTTACTACTCCTTCAAACTATAAATCCATGAAATACATAATTTATGGAAAGTGGTTCGGTAAACGAAATTGAAATTATATCATAGCGTTTATATAAAATCTCTCTTCCGATTTTTCAATGAATGAAAATGAGCCTCTATGACATTTACTTACAGATTTATCATACAGCAACCGGTTTATGTATCAGATATGAGCCAATCCTTGATTTAGCCCAATATTCAGTTCAACTTCAAAAATGTGTTTACAACGAATCAAGTGTGATGGATGTAAGTAAACTTTTAATTTCTATTGAGACACCGACTTTAGTCGCCAAGCCAAATATTGTAACCCAAAAATTAGGGAAATCTTGTTTTCGGGTAATGGATAATGTGGTAATGTTGATTTCGAAAAGTTTAAAGAAATATTTTTATTTAAGTAAAATATTGATTGTTCATGACCATCACGTGACATTTTGACCCTGCTGTAAGGAGACGTTTTGGACAGCGGACAATGGATGCATAGCCACCCAGATAAAACTAAATACATGTAGTACATTTTCTTAGACTTATAGCTCAGTTTGTGCCCCCAGACAAATGTCTAAATGTCCCCAGTCAGGGACCTGTCCTCAAGTTGAAAACCAAGGTGTTTTTGTTTCACGACCATCGTCCATTTAAAAAAGGTATAATAACCAAAAATTTGATTTATCAAGTGACAAGTCAATATAAGTTAGCTATTATATTTGTCAGAATGATCAGTTGTGATCTGTATAATAATGTGTTGTTACACGTCTGAAAGTTCAGTTCTATGTGTTTTTTTTAGATATGGAGCGAGTCGAATAAAAATGATATACGATTTCATTCAACTGAATTTTGTATTCAGACGCCCAAAAATATGACAGTATTAGTTCGGTGTAACAACAGTAAAGATCAGCTATTAACTTGGAGAAAACAGGTATGTAAAATATTTATTTACAATCTCAAAACCCGATTCAGTTTTGTATGCAAACCCTTGTTGGTCACCAATAGTATGAAATACCACATTTGTGGTACAATCGTATTTGCCTGGTTCAAAATTTAAATTCGAATTCAAAATGGCAGTGCACGTTGATTTACTTTTTTTGATAATGAAATGATAACTCCTTCTATTGGTAGGTTTAAATAGCTGCTGTCTTGGCAAACACTTTTAACCGTCCTCATTTGCCATAACAGGTGCAGAAAAGTAGGACGTAAAACTCCATTTCAATTCATCTCAATTATATTGGTTTTATTTTGACATGACGTTTTATTTACTATTGTCTGTGCAAGTTCAAAAGTTTTTGAATTTTGGTTATTAATTTAATAAGAATTAAAATATCTGACTGAGAATAAATGTGCAAACTGATTTTGTTTAAGGATAAAATTTCCAAAATGCTAATCTTAAAAGGCAAAAGTATCTTTTTCCTAGAAAAAACTTTTTGAATGAAAAATAACTGGATAACCGCCTAATATGTTTGTATGAATTTCAGAATTCTACAGTACAGTTATTCAACCCCGGAAGCGGAAAATGTCTCCAACCAATAGAGAATAAAGAGAATTCTTATTTACATTTAGTTTATTGTAGAGACGATCATAACATGAATTTTAAATTTATTAATATGAATGATGCTAGATTATTGAAATAAAAGATTAAATCTCCCACATGTTTTTTTTTTTATCTAATTTGATACAAGCCTAGTCAACACGAATGATCTATAATCTCAGGACTATCTGAAATCCGAGTCTATTAAAGCCGAGCCGAAATTTGTCGCGTTTATACTACGGTAGTTTGATTAAATCACGACAGTTGAAACCGGAAACAGTACTAGTATCGCCACCTATTATGCCAATAGCTAACTGCCTTTTAACTCTGATTTTGATTCTGCGTCTATACGGCGTTAGTCCCTGGTTAAAAAGGCTCATGCTTAGTAAACCATCCACTTGTTGCAGTTAATTGAACTCGAGGTAAATATTCAATCAGAGAAAATTACCTGTGTAATTTCAAACGATGTTCAATGTGCTTTCCATACTTCGATCACAAATATTAGCCGTGTTGTTTCCTTCCTATGATGCTGGATCATCTCCAAAGAGAATACCATCCTGCCTTTCAGTTCATACCAGTCGGTATCTCCCGCTTAACCAGTGCAGTAAGCGATGTGGCCCGAAGTCACTACCTACACCAGCGATACAAACAGGCTAAACAGTCTGAACAGGAATTGAAAGGCAGGATGATCGCTTTTTGGTAAAAGATATCCTTCAGATGAGAACCGTAACAGCATCATGGAATGCTGTTTTTCTTACAAATTTTAGCCCCCTACGAAGCCCTTTCCGATCGGAAAAATGTTTGAGGGGCCCTACAAGCTTCCTATGTGAATTGTTCACCAAAATTTTGTGTTGAAAAGATGCACCATTGAACGTGATAAACCTTGTCAGGCAGATTGACATGTTTTTCAATCTTGCATGTACCCTAGTGTCATTTCAATGGATCACCGTACTATTAAATTTAACAGCATTCCTCAAGATATTAACATTACATGTAATAATCTACAAGATTACAAGGCTTGGGAGAAGTTTTGCCAAGGTAAGCTGTGAACCTAAACCCGGAGGGGGTAAACACCCTTTTTTCTAAAGCCAACCACGTTTTAGCACAGAAAACTGTCATAGCTTGATCAAAAATGGGTTGTTGGCATATCAGCGTTTCATGGCGCATCTTTTCAACACAAAATTGGGGCTAAAAAAGTAACATAGGAAGCTTGTAGGTCCCCTTAAACATTTGTACGGTCGTGAAGCCCATCCCCGATGGTGATATATGCACAAAATAATACTTCAAGTGATGGATAAGATCAAGAACATGTTTAAATTTTTGACAAAAAAAAATGTTTTCTTGAAGGGGTCTCGATCCCGGGCCCTGTAGGTGTCGATCCAGCACGCTAACCGCTTCGCCACCGAGGCTTGAGAGAAGTTTCGCCATGGTAAGCTGTAAACCTAATCCCAGAGGGGGGTAAACACCCTTTTTTCTAAAGAAAACTGTCATAGCTTGATCAGAAATGAGTCGTTCGCCCTTCAAGCTACTTATGTGAATTTTTCGCCACAATTATGCATCATTGAACTGATTCGTTTCACGATGACAGTTTTCTTTGCTAAAAAGTGGCTGGCTTTAGTATAGGGGCTTTACACCCCCCCCCCCCCCTCTTAATAAGCACTGACTCGAAGATCTTATAGGGTTCTTTTTTGGACTTGAAAATTAGATTAGTTGTTGAATGTATGTTCCATGCAAAAATACATGTCAGAAGTAAAATCCATTCACAATTCTGAATTCATCAAATCGATCTCTTGATGTTGCAGCTGGTTAAGTATTTTGATTTTTTTTACAAATATGGAATTACCTCCCCTGAACTTTACAAATTGTCTTAGTGATTATTAACAGTGGCGCCAGACAGGGTAAGCCTTCAAAATATACTATTAATAGGTAACATTTTAGCACTATGGCATCCTACATAACGAGGATTGATCGTGTTTTTATTCGGTGTTCAATGCACAGAGAAATTCATTGGATAGTGATTGTGGACACAGGGGTTGAAAACATTACAGTTCATATAGATTTTCAATGAAAGGGTATATGAAGTTATGGTATTTTGCCGCTTCCAACCCATTAAACCTCGTTGATCATGCAAATCCAGCATGACGATATTATGAAAGGGACTGTAGAGAGTAAGTGTATGTAAGTGTATGATGATGTAACAAATTGCAACTGTCTTCTGTTATTCAAGAATATTTTGTGATTGGTTAATTCATTCAGCCTACCACTTATTTTAAGTGGAAATCTGGAACCACATACAGAGTTAAAATTAGGATAGTTGAATTGATGCTTCTCTGTCTCCGATACTCACTCAAAATTAAGAAAACCCCTTTACAATCCCTTCACATCCATGCATTCCATGAAAATGTTATCAATTCTGTGACAACATTTACTCTGGTGTTATCCCATCCAATTAATTAGATTTGTTCTCTCAAATTAGGGCGTCACGAGTTTGTTCTATATTGCTGTCTGTATTGTTGCACTAATGAACGAAACTTGTGATAACATTTCTGTGGAAAATTGTATCATTTGGGTGAGAGTTAAAGACATGTCTAGTTTGTAGATGACAAATTAACGATCGCTTCCAATAGATGCTGATATCACAAACTATAAAGACATGCCTTATTCCAGTAACACAAATATTGGAATAGCTCAGTCGGTAGCGGGTTGAATTGTCGTCTGGGTATCGTGGGTTCGAAATCCCTTAAAGGTAATAAAAAATCTGATGCCACGGCCAATGCTTTTGAATCGACACGATGTCGGTTTTCACCCCCTACCACAAAAATCAAGGACCCGTCCGTATATCTAAGGGAATGAAAAAAATTCTCCTGAATTATGCCGTGGTCCAAGTTAATGTGCATTCTGGTCAACAGAGTTGGTTGTAAATAAATAACTTTCAATTGTTATAATATATATTTATTGGGTTTGGTTAATATAATAATTAAAATAATTAAGTTTGTCTATCTATGCGATGTTTGTCTTCTTCTCTCGCTCTCTTAAAAATTTCCACCAGCTGAAATAACATATTAAAGTTTTATTAATATATTACGAACTGAAGATATATATTTTTTTCTAAATGCATTTGTCGAATTTTGTTGAAATAAATGGTATATCCTTTAATAATAACACATCTTCTCTATTGAATTAATAAAAACGTGAATTTTGCAAACAAAGAACTTTGCCAGGTCAGTGAGGATTGTCTTGTGTTCCTGTCTCATACACATCAGGATTGTCTACTTCCGTAAGTTGATCCACTTTCACTTTAATAATAATCCGTAATTATAACGACCCCGTAAAAGTTAAATATATCATAAGATTTCAAAGTTGTCAAAATACTTACATTCAAGACATTGATTACATCCACAAGAGTTGACAATTGGTATGTCAATATCTCTCTTGGTGCCTCCACAGACAAAACTGAAGGTCTTCATTCCTTGTAACTGACCAGTGCAACATTGGCAGTTCTTATCCATAGTACCATTAGAGAAGTTGGGTCTCATAGAGCTTGGTCCACATTCTCCACTACAATAACTATATGTGATGTTACTTTCTGATACGCAGTCACCAAATTCACTAGAGAATTGTTCTACTCCAGAGAATGTCTTCATAGAGCAGATCTTAGGTACACATTTAGTACCACAGCATGGATCAGGTACCAAGTTATGAGTAGTCTGAAATTAAATGATAAATACATATTAATAATTAGTTACATGACTTGTTATTAAACAGTGGTGAAATTTACATGTTAATTTCCCAGACTTTAGAAGACATAAAATGGTCTTCGTTACTGGATATACACAACATAAGTAGACTACAACAAGACTACATGATATAGATGTGTAGTGCTGGTACCTCGAATAAGTTTTGACATCAATACAACTTCAGATAGCATGTTGTTACAGTTCATCTTTCAAATTCAATGATTCAATGAATATTTTCCAAAAGGACAAGAGCCAATACAACTTAAATATTACTTACCAGATTACATGTCTGGGTATTTTCACAAGTCTTTGGTGTTTCAACAACGATTCCTTGTATACATGCATAAGTGTTGCATTGTAGAGCATCCTTCCAGGTTTCATTTTCCTATAAAACAAAATATGATTATTATCCAAATGTGGTCATTTCAATTTTATTGTTTTAGGTTAAAGGCATAACCTTTATAGAATGTTAACCATGGGAGAAAATTGCACTTTCCATAATTTGGATGTATTTGAGCTGGCCCAAAAAGGAGATAAACCTATGAGATGGCACAGCATAGGGCCAGGCTTGTGACAAAATAATCGTCTTATTATAGACATAAAATTCTAGGTTATTATTCAATTTTTGTTGATTATGGTTGTGATGGATACATTTCCAGATAACATCAAATAAGTCATCTTCCAGATCTATTGGTTTGAATAAACAAATAAAAAATATACATACTGCTCTAACAACGCCATCAATAATACATTTAAAGCATTCTTCTGGTTGTACGCATGTTCCATTTAATCTTCTCAGACCATCTTTGCACATACATCCACTTTCTGGTTGTTCCTTTTCACAGTCAGCAGGGATACTATTCATGTTACACATCATTTCACAGTTGGTGAAGTTACTGTATACTTCATTGACATCTTCACATACTGTAATGATGAATATAAAATAATCATTACATATTACATAGTTTTCTTAGTTAATATTAGTCTTTCTGTTAATCATATAGAACTTTTTAATAATGTATGGTAGGATTTTAAGATATTAAATTCAAATTAAACAAATGAACCTATAATACTACTTACCGCAATCTCCCAAATAGCAAGATTGTTCTTCATCCTTAGGTGTTGATTCAAGACATTCTTGTTTAACAGTTCTAGATCGTGATTGTTTACCAAATCCACATGTTTCAGTACCAGTGGCACCCTCACATGGAGACCATTCGGACCATTCAGTATCTTTAATACCTGATATAGAAAAGAATTTGTGAATAATTTGAACAACACTTACAGAAAATATTGTTCATTGAAACATCTCATTTTATCACCATAACAAATTATACACTGTGAGGCTGCATGTACTAGGAAATAATTCGTTATAAAATACCAAGTTTAAGAGATTTGAGAACAAGTTAAATACTTACAATCACAAGGTTCGTTGTTACAAGGTGCAGTAGTTGGAGTAATATTTAGACAGACAGTTTCATTAGCATCGGATGGGTTCAAGAACTCTCTGATTTCTTCTTGAGTACCAGCAGATCCATTAATAGAACAGTTCTGAGTACATGGTTTGTATCCACCAAATCGGAATGTACAGCCTGTAAACCATACATCAATTGAATAAGTATATAAAACAAATTTGACTCTTCAAGCTTATGATTAAAAGGGATTATTTTGTAAAAGATTTGAGATACTGACGCTGTTAAGGTTTGTTTTGATACACTGCAATGATGAAGTAAATCATTTAACTTGAGTATAACAAGTGCTTCATTATTTTATTTTCAAAGGAAGTTGGAAGTATATTTGTATTCACTTACAAGGCACATCGGAACATTGGTCAACTTCGAAGTTATCACCATCACATGCAGCACCACCACATTTAGCTTCTGGTTCTGAGCATGTTCTTGTTCTTGTTCTGTTGTTGTCTCGGCAATATTTACTACATGTTGTCCATGCAGACCATTCAGTCCACATACCATTTACTGAAAAAATATTAATAATTTTAAACTATTGTCATTTGTTTTCAGATATTTCTTATTGAAAGTTCAATTGAGATATGAAAAATATCTCGAATTTATCTCTGAGAAACAATGTACATCTGTATGAAATATCTTGAATTTATCTCTATGAAACAATGTACATCTGTATGAAATATCTCGAATTTATCTCTATGAAACAATGTACATCTGTATGAAATATGAAAAATGTTATCTTACCAACTTGTTCTGCATCAACTCCGCAATCAAGAGTACCATTAGCACATGTGCTGGAAAATAAAAATACATATTTTTATTAAGAACACAAAATCTTATTTAATAATACCTACTACTAGTCCTTAAATCTTTTAACCTTTCAGGGAATATAATGTAATGCTTTTTGACTTTAAGAAAGTAAATTTCAGAAAGCATGCTCACTTTAAATTTATGTTTAAATAAAAACAAAGAAAATATCTAGCATTGAAGATTTCTAACTCACCATTTAGTACAGTTGTCGACTCGTGATTCATTGTTAACCAGTTCACTACCATCGTCCAATTTACAGACACATCGTCCTTCACATGGTTCTGTTTGGGTATCTTGTGGTGTATCACATCCAGCATTAGTAGCATTTCTAATTAATACATGATAATGAATAATTAAGCAAATTTAGAGCAAAGTTATAGTGCAGGGCCTTTAATCATATCTTATAACTATTGAAGCAGGAAGACATTTTTATAAACAATACTTTATATACTACATGCAAGGTAGTGTTAAACAATACTTTATTCATCCAAGGTAATGCTAAAAAATACTTTATTCATTCAAGGTTATGCTAAACAATACTTTATTCATTCAAGGTAATGCTAAACAATACTTTATTCATTCAAGGTAATGCTGGAGAGTACGCTTACAGAACAAAACATTATTCAAAAGTTATATATATATATATATATAATACAGTTGTATATAAAATTTAATAGAAAATGTCCTATAAGATAAAGTACATACCTAGATCTTGATTTAGTTCCACTTCCACAGTTTTCACTGCATGGTGTCCATTCTGACCATTGTCCATAGTTACAACCTAATGAGAAAGAAAGTAAATTAGTGGTACTATATTACTTCATAAACATGACAGAAAATATCAAATGCGGAATCAAAATATCAGGTAAATATAAGTACACAGTTGTAAATTATTTATATCCTTAAAAATAAAATAGTTAATTACTTTAGAAATTTGAAAATCTACTTACAGTTTGGTGTTGGATTACATGTGTAGCCAACCATTGTATTACATGTACTGAAAAATAATAAAACAATTCTTTAAACTTGGTTCACGGTAGATAATTAAGAAAGGTTAACTGAATTGTTGATTTAACTGCATAAACTTATTCAGAAAACATTTTTCTGTTAAAATTCATTTCTCACATAATCATTTTTGAGATTGCTGACAAATCTATAATATTTTAAAAATCTTTTCCCAATGATTAGTTTTATATTGGAAGAAACATTAATGAAAAGTATGAAATCAATCTGACCTAAGTCTTAGTGTTAAACTAAAAAGTCATTTTAAATATGATTTAACATAAAGTCTTATTGTCCAGCTATAGAAATAAACTTACCATTCTTCACATCTTTCAGGGAAGGATTGAACAGTACCATTAACCAACATATTATCATTGTCATCATAACAAGGACAACTGTATTTATGAACACAGTTTCCATTCAATTCATAGTAGCCTTCAGCACATTTACAGGATTCTTCACAAGTATAGTTCTGTTCCATTTGAGAGTTAAGTCGGAAGTCTTTACATGAGATGGCACCATTTGGATTGATTGAGCAGTTGCTTGTTGATATTTCGTTTTCTCCGCAAACAGCTGAAAGAAGCATATATAAGTCAAGTTATTTGAAAATATTATTCATTTCCATTCTGATTTGGGTTAGGCTGGACTCAAATCTCTCATGAATAAAACGACAAATCTTCAAGAATTGTCCACCAATGTTTAATAAGCAGGAAGCCCAACGCTAAAAAACCCAACAGTTGCGTATATTATGAGCTTAAGTCTTGACATGAGATGATTGTGTATTTTGTCTGAAATGTATTTACCTGTTGAGGCACAGTCAGTTGGACAGTCTTTGCTCTGTGTATCAGTGAGTTTTTCACAGTTACAAGTAGAGTTATCACATGTTCTTGTTCTGATCTGTGATTGTTGGAGACAGGTAGGTGTAGGACAGTTACCGTACTCAGACCATGAACTCCAGCATTCTGGTGTAGGAGCTAAAATAATAAATACATAAACATTATATATTGAAATATATTTGAACTAAATGGAGTTACACAATGACATCGTTTATTATCAAATATAACGAGGCCAATCTTTCGTAACCTGATTATGTATTTTGTAAATGGACCACAGTAATTGACAAAAGACGATATTTTTTTTTTTATTTAAATTAAAATGTTTGTATTCCTAACAAAATGTAATAGGATATCCATCAGTTAGTTCTTTAAAGTCATTAAACTTACTGGAGCATGGTTCTTGGTTACAATCTTGTTCTTCTGGTACATTACATTCTGGTTTGCTTCCTGGTTCAAGATTTTGTCGTTGTCGTGTTTGTTTACCTCCACCACAATTCTGGTTACAATCGGACCATGGAGCCCATTCTGGACATTCACATTCTATGGTTGAACATTGTAAAGTTCCATCTTCCATGCAAGAACTGGAAATACGAATACAGTCAATTATAAGATTGCATTACGTCAATGGGTCTATATTTAGTTATTTTTCAGCAAGATATATGATATATAATGAGATGTTCATTGAAGTAATGCATTTACTGATTATTTTCATAATTCAACTGTGAACTTACACCTAATACATAGAATACATAATATTAAAATATTATCATTACTTACCAATTGAGGCATTGACCAACAACTGTAGCACCAGATTCAATTGAACTGTTTCCAATCACAACTAATGTATCTTGACCAACAACAACTTGTCCTTGATCATCTACAAGGTAACCTAATTCACCATTGACTGGAGTGAAGCCAAGTTTAGCAACAACATCAGCAAGATTGAGAGAACATTGACATGTGTTACAGTTTTCGGTTTCAGAGTCTGGATTACCAGCTTCACCACAACATTCAATACATGTCCTGTAAGAAAATAACGATGTTAAAAGTACAAAACATAGCTACATCACAATCAATATACAGTATATATCAAACGTATCTTTACAAAAGCAAGCATATTAATGTTGAAATTGTGACACAGTTATGGGGCTTTTGTGAAACAACTGTAAATTGTGCAATTTGCAAATAAAACAAATAATAATGATATGACGATAACAAAGTAGCCTAATACAAATAATTTCCAACATCATATTAAACTATTAAAGGTAAAAAATTAAAAAACCCTTAAACTATATGGAAACACAAACAAGTGTATATTTTAAATCCTTTCCATGTCTAGAAAAACTATCAAATACCTCATTCGAGATCGTGTTCCATTATGACAAGGATTGCATTCAGACCAGTCTGTCCATTGGTTAAATGTTTTAACACATTGACCAGGTGTTGTAGGCTGAGTTGGTCCTGTTGGTTCTGGTCCTTCTGTTGCTGATGGTCCAGCTGGTTGTTGTGTTTCTAAACAAGGGAAATGACAACAGATTTAGAAATAGCACAACCTTAAAGCTAATAGTTATTTGCTAAGAAAAATATCTCTCTTTCGATTGTTAATACATATTCACATACTCTTAAAACAGGCTAATCAACCAGTAGTGGTAAATATTTTCAAATGCCAATCAATGACATTTTCTAAACTGTTACAACTTTCTACTTCGTGAATCATAACAGTCCTAACAAAATATCGTCTCAATTTTTACAAAAATGCAGGCGTGTATGCAATTTACTCACCTTCAAAACATGCTTTAACTTCTAATTTATCAGTAGTGGTAACTGGTACATTAGCATCTAATGGAGTTAATGTTATTTTAACCTTATCACCTCGGACATCATTAGGGAAAGTAACACTTGCTGTATCACCAACCACATTCTGTAATAATTCAGTCAAAAGGTTTAGTAAAGAAAGTGTTACAAAGAGTCTAATAATTATCTATAACAAAGTCCCAAAAGTATTTTTAAAAATGTTTCCATGTTACAAAATAAAAAAAGAAACAAGCTCAGACTTACTTCAGTTATTTTAGCCTTTTCAGTACCATCAGATCCAATTGGTGTAACAGTAATGGAAGCAACATTTGTTACTTTAACCGATACACTTCCTATTTCAACTTCATCTGTTGATGTTGGTGTGAGGTTTATAGTAATTTCTGGAGTTTGTCCAGCAGGGAAAGATGCACCGCCATTTCTTATTTGATTAACATCAACAATTGTAGGTACTGAACTGATACTTGAATCAGGTATTATTTGTGGTTCATCCATACCATCTATCACAGTACATTCTGTTAAAAACAAAATAAAGTAATGTTAATCAACGCTAGACATAGTTGAAAAATTCTAAAAGAGATATTACTTAAAAGGTACTAATATTCTCAGTAATTATTGAAGAAGTAAGATCTATTTTTTGTGTTTATTTATATAACAAACACATCGTAAATATAATTTTATATGATACCAAATTTCTTGGTTGGCCATTCAGCTAGTATTTCTCTTTTAATTTAGTTAATTATACACATGTCAAACAA
Source organism: Lottia scabra (assembly GCA_029955415.1). Classification (NCBI taxonomy): domain Eukaryota; kingdom Metazoa; phylum Mollusca; class Gastropoda; family Lottiidae; genus Lottia; species Lottia scabra. The sequence continues at coordinate 7,464,432 of JARJEI010000015.1, forward strand.
TTAGTATTTTTACAAGTCATTAGAACACTTCTAGCATTTTTACAAGTCATTAAAAACTTCTACTTTGTATCATCAATACAAATATCGAAACACATATTTAAAATTTCCATCTAATTGATGATGTACCTGATGGTGTAACTGTTGTGGGTTGTGGTGGTTGTGTTTCTTGCGGTCCTTCGGTTGCAGATATTCCAGATGGTAAAGTTTCTATAAATTAATAAAACGATAGGAATAAGTAAAAAAAATGTACAAAAAGTTTATTTGTTTAAAAGAAAATATGCAAGGAATGACTCAATACTTGCAAATCATTAAGGATAGCATTTCTGTTTACAAAAAGGTTTTCTCATAACCAAACTATGAAATACAGACAATATGTCAAAAATGCCTTCCTTTTTGAAAATTGAAATAATTTGAAATTCTCTTACCTTCAAAACATGCTCTAACATCTAATTTATCAGTAGTGGTAACTGGTGAAGAAGGATCTATTGAAGTTAATGTTATTTTAACCTTATCACCTCGTACATCATTAGGGAAAGTAACACTTGCTGTATCACCAACCACATTCTGTAATAATTCAGTCAAAAGGTTTAGTAAAGAAAGTGTTACAAAGATTCTAATAATTATCTATAACAAAGTCCCAAAAGTAGTATTAAAAATGTTTCCATGCTACAAAATAAAAACTGAAACAAACTCAGACTTACTTCAGTTACTGGAGCCTTTTCAGTACCATCGGAACCAATTGGTGTAACAGTAATGGAAGCAACATTTGTTACTTTAACCGATACACTTCCTATTTCAACTTCATCTGTTGATGTTGGTGTGAGGTTTATAGTAATTTCTGGAGTTTGTCCAGCAGGGAAAGATGCACCGCCATTTCTTATTTGATTAACATCAACAATTGTAGGTACTGAACTGATACTTGAATCAGGTATTATTTGTGGCTGATCCATACCATTTATATCAGTACATTCTGTTAAAAACAAAATAAAGTAATGTTAATCAACGCTAGACATAGTTGAAAAATTCTAAAAGAGACATTACTTAAAAGGTACTAATATTCTCAGTAATTATTGAAGAAGTAAGATCTATTTTTTGTGTTTATTTATATAACAAACACATCGTAAATATACTTTTATATGATACCAAATTTCTTGGTTGGCCATTCAGCTAGTATTTCTCTTTTAATTTAGTTAATTATACACATGTCAAACAATTAGTATTTTTACAAGTCATTAGAACACTTCTAGCATTTTTACAAGTCATTAAAAACTTCTACTTTGTATCATCAATACAAATATCGAAACACATATTTAAAATTTCCATCTAATTGATGATATACCTGATGGTGTAACTGTTGTGGGTTGTGGTGGTCCTGTTGGTTGTGTTCCTTGTGGTCCTTCGGTTGCTGATGTTCCAGATGGTAAAGTTTCTATAAATTAATAAAAGGATAGGAATAAGTAAAAATGTACAAAAAGTTTATTTGTTTAAAAGAAAATATGCAAGGAATGACTCAATACTTGCAAATCATTAAGGATAGCATTTCTGTTTACAAAAAGGTTTCCTCATAACCAAACTATGAAATACAGACAATATGTCAAAAATGCCTTCCTTTTTGAAAATTGAAATAATTTGAAATTCTCTTACCTTCAAAACATGCTCTAACATCTAATTTATCAGTAGTGGTAACTGGTACATTAGCATCTATTGGAGTTAATGTAATTTTAACCTTATCACCTCGGACATCATTAGGGAAAGTAACACTTGCTGTATCACCAACCACAGTCTGTAATAATTCAGTCAAAAGGTTTAGTAAAGAAAGTGTTACAAAGAGTCTAATAATTATCTATAACAAAGTTCCAAAAGTATTATTAAAAATGTTTCCATGCTACAAAATAAAAAATGAAACAAACTCAGACTTACTTCAGTTACTGGAGCCTTTTCTGTACCATCAGATCCAATTGGTGTAACAGTAATAGAAGCAACATTTGTTACTTTAACCGATACACTTCCTATTTCAACTTCATCTGTTGATGTTGGTGTGAGGTTTATAGTAATTTCTGGAGTTTGTCCAGCAGGGAAAGATGCACCGCCATTTCTTATTAGATTAACATCAGCAATTGTAGGTACTGAACTGATACTTGAATCAGGTATTATTTGTGGTTCATCCATACCATCTATCACAGTACATTCTGTAAAATAGAAATTTGTAAAACTGATTTGTTCACATTTATTATTTAACATTGAACTTATAGGTGTTTTCTAAATCATGGAAAATGTTGAGTGAAAAGCATAGTTACATCTCACAGATACATATATCAATATCAAATATCATCGCATTGGCAATATATACATGAAATACGTAAACAAACTCCGATTTTATTAAATAGTAGATAACTAAGAGGTCACAATTTCATGAGCTGAAATTTCACCTTACATAATATAGAGGACTATTGCTAAATAGGGCCTCAATTCTCAAAAGCATGCAGTTCAAATATTTGTATAGTTTATGCTATAACTATTATCTACTGCATTTTTGTTTCAAAATGCCAAAATGCCAAGACGTTTCAATATTGGTGGGAAGTTATCATAATTTTTTGAATTTTTGAACAACCTGAATCTCCAAATTGATTTCATTTGCCATTGATATCATTGTCGACCGTAAATTTGCGAAACTGGTTTGAGCAAAATATAAGTTATACCTGATGGACCAACAGTGGTTTCTGCAGGTGCTGTAGTTGTTCCAGGTGCTGCAGTTGTTCCAGGGGCAGCAGTAACTGTGAGGAAAAAAAACGGTATTAAAATGTTTACCAATAAAAAAAAGCAAATACAGAGCTACGATCTGTTTTATAAAATTTTTCATAAAAGATTTAAGTGTTTTCTTTATTTCATTTTTCTATGATAGTTGATTTCAGATATAGGGTCAAACCAGTACAATCAGAATTGAAAGGTCGTGTATCCATTTGTAGATATAGGATAATAAGAGAATCACAAAATATTAATTATAAATTCCAGAAAATATCTATCATATAAAACATAATGATAATCTTCAAAAGTAACGTGTCAGAAAACGCCAGAACAACGAGTTCAATCAAATATTTGCATCTGTTACAGTTAAATAATATTGAAAAGCCAAATATGTACCTTCAAAACAAGCTCTGATATCAACATTGAATTTAGTTTCAGCAGTGTTATCTGCTGGAGTTACAACCACCTTGATAGATTTAGCTCTTGTTCCAGCTGGGAATGTAACCTTTGGTGGACTTCCACTTGGATCAGACTAAAAGAAATATAAAGAGGTCAATTTTAAAATTTATAGCTCGGCTCCTTATAAAAAAAGTGTGTCATACAGTAAAAAGAAAGTTTAAGTTCTTAAAATGAGTTGTCAAACACTTTGATCGGAATTTTCTTGTACTATCAACGTACAGCTTTGTATGTTTTAACAACATTTCAAACCACAATAATAGATAAGTTTAATATATCAAATCTAACACTTTCATCTGACAGAGAAGACCTTCACATGACTGCTTCCAGTGCTGCCTTGATAGCACCCTGTTCAATACACCAATGCATATATTGCACACAGTATTCAAACTGTTATGTATAATCGGTATCTATAGACAACTATTGTATATTAATAAACTATAGTAAGCTATATCGTCTGAATCATATTCTATGCACTCTGCCATATTGATATATTGCAGCATTTCTCATCTACATGTTATTTGATAATGTCAACAACAAATATCAACAAACAAATAAACAACTATTTCTTATCTTGATGGTGAATGTATTTTTTAACTTACATCTCCGGCTTGAGGTGCTTCACTTGAACTGTCATCAATATATACAGCAATACTACCAACATTTTCAGCATCAACTAATGTGACTGATTTCACTTCAACATCATCGTCAGAATCAGCAACCAAATCTATTACAAATTCTGGTGTAGTTCCAGCACTGTATGTAGCAGGGTTATCTCCAGGTCTTAGATCTTCTACATTACTTACTCCGGTAGAGGTGATGCTTCTTGTAGGAATATAAGCTGGATCACTCATACCTTCTTCATCAGTACAGATTGCTTAAATTAAATTAGTAAAAATATTGGTTTTGTTTTAAGATAGATTACCATTTCGTCTAATTCAATTAGTTCAATTTTAATTAAGATATATACTTGAAATGTATGAAAAATTGTTTTTCAAATAATTTTGAAAATTCTTCAAGGGCATATTACTTGGAAAAACCATTTGCAATTGTATCTTTAAAGGTATTTTTGAAAGTTGTTATCAATCAAAAGCTTATTTTTCTTCTCGGTCTAATATTCAATATTTTCAATTTACCTGATGTTGATGGTGCCTGGGTGATAGGTATTGTTGGAGTTGGTCCTGTTGGTTCTGGTCCAATTGTAGTGGGAGCAAGTGTTGTAACGCCAACTGAAAAAATAGAACTTAGTTAAGACCGGTTTTCAACGGCTCGAATAGCTGCCACAAACAGTAAACCCTACCCCTTCAACAAATCAGAAATTTCAAAAACGATATCATCCTAACAAAGAAAATTGGGCAACTTATAATCTTATACAATTTTCGTATTGTTCCATTCATGTATGCCTTTTTATTGCAGACAATGTCCAATTTTTTTTTTACGTCTTGAATTGATTTCCAAAATATAAAATTAACGATATTCTGCTTGTTTAAGAACCGGAAGATACTAAAAAAATCTTTGTCCACTCATATAGTCTAAAATCTACAATCAACATACCTTCAAAACATGCTTTAACTTCTAATTTATCAGTAGTGGTAACTGGTGAAGAAGGATCTAATGGAGTTAATGAAATTTTAACCTTTTCAGCTTGAACGTCATTAGGGAAAGTAACACTTGCTGTATCACCAACCACATTCTGAAAGCGAGATCATATATTCTATATTAAAAAAAGAAATAAATTTAATTAATAGATGAAAGTTGTTACAGAAATGTGATACAACTTTTTTTTAAAGAAATAATACTCGCGTAGTTGACAGAACTGGTAAATGAAAGGTTAAAACTTACTACAATTACAGGAGTCTTTTCAGAACCATCAGATGCAATTGGTGTAACAGTAATGGAAGCAACATTTGTTACTTTAACCGATACACTTCCTATTTCAACTTCATTTGTAGATTGTGGTGTTAAGTCAATGACAATTTCTGGGTTTGATCCAGCAGGGTAAGATGCACCGCCATTTCTAATTAAATTGAGATCAGCAATAGCAGGTGATGAACTGATACTTGAATCAGGTATTATTTGTGGTTCATCCATACCATCTATCTCAGTACATTCTGTAAAAACAATTATATAAAACTGCTGAAATCATATCAATTATTAAACATTTCACATTATTATATGAGCAACATCAGAAATTGTACTTTAATCAGGGGCCTTATTCTCGAAAACTTAACTAAGATAAAATCCAGATTTTAAGAAATACAGTAATCTGATTGGTTAATAAAGCTATACTTAAAATCAATTTTAGTCATTGACCAATCAGATGACCTGAACGCTAAAATCATTGTACAGATCCCCCTTACAGATCACGATCATGCACATGCACATTTCAAATGGACAAATGAAATGAAATGAATGAAACATACACTAAACGTGAACAAATCTGATCTAAAAAATAGTATTACAATTGGATTGAGTAAAACTACAGTGGGCAAAATAAAAATATTTCTCACGTTAAAATGAAACAGTGAAGAAAACAATCTACTGAATGGGAATAGCGTCCAATTTATGTGATATGAATCGACAAAAGAATAAATACCTGATACACTAGTTGGTGTAGTTGGTATAGGTGCCAATGTAGTGGTTGTGGATGACTGAGTTGTTCTCTTCTCTGTTGTAGATACAGCTGAAAGATTTATATTTTTCTTTAAAAATCAAAATTTTAATTGTTTATATTAATTAATCCAGTTAAATTTGACTGCAGTTGCTTAAGCAAGGGTACTTTTATATTCATTTTGAAAATTTAAATGAATAGCATTTTATAACAGAACTTAATGTCGAAAATATGCCGATATAGCTGAAATGTACATAGGGGTAGTATTAAATGAAAAAGTGTTGGTACACACAAAAGTGTCACATGGACATTGAAAAAAGCAAATAAATATTGAACAATTTACGAATTTCTCATATCTTTGTAACTCAGTAAGAAGGAAAAGGTTTGAACTTACTAGATGTAGATGATAAAATTGTTGTTACTGCAAAGAAAAAGATACAGATTGTTATAAATTTCTAACTCATGGTTCATATCATTATAACAATTAACAACTGTTTCAATCTTTTGCAAAACAAAATGATATATGACAGCTGTTTGGCATACCAAGTTTCATCAACATCTCTTAACACTGTAGCATTAAACAAATTTCATGAAAAAACTTGAGTCAGACTGAATTATATGAAAACAAGCAATGCAATCGCAATCACTCATGAGGCATACTGCTATTAGATCCAATTAGATGTGTTCTTTAATTACAATTTTACAACAGTTATTTCAAATCCAGTGAGCAATATTTTATAAAATAGGAAATTATATGATAAAAAACTTACTTTCAGTTACTTTAGGTGCTGAAACATAGAAAATATTAAACAATTAACTAACACATAAGAATAACTTGTAAGTGTACGAATATGATGCAAATGACAAGCAAATAAACACGTGTACTGTGGCCCGAGCGGGTAATGTTTACACCTCTGGCATTTGATCGTCTTCATTGGCATGCCTTAGCTCATATATTTGTCATTGTTTTTCATTATGTGCCGTTTATTATTGTTCACTGCCTATGTGTTAATTTCTCCTGTTGTCAGTATTATTTTAACATTGCATTTCGTTATGGCAGGGATTCCATTTCTTGTATAATTTGTTTATTGTTTAAGAATAATGTTGTTTTACCTCTTCGGAAAGTGTGCCTATCGTTATTTTTGATGTGCCTATGATATTTGCTCTGTGCCAGGAATATTTTATTTCGTTTGTCTGGAATCAAGCATTTTGTAAGGGGAAGTAATCCAATTATGTTAAGTGATGGTTTAAGTAAAGAAAGTGTAGGCATACTTGTAATTATTGTTTAATATGTAATTTATTCTTGTCATATTGAAGAATTATTGCGTTACTTTACTTTTAGTATGTTGTTTGCTGTTTAATGTGGTCAGAATAATTTATAAGAATATTTTATGTGTTTCTTAAAACCAGTAGAGTGTTATTTTGTGTGTGAATAAGACATAGTGCTCAACTCTATGTTAAAAAGCTAAACTGATCTAATCTGTAATCGAATTGTATCTTGAGAAACACTCTGAACTTTGAATTTGAACTGTAACCTGTGTTTTGTATTTGAAAGAAGAATTATTATTGTACTGAGGTTTGTTTGAATTTATTTGAGGAAAAGAACTCTCATTTCAATTTAATCTTTGTCTTCATTTTGATGATTAGTGGCGTTAATGAAACGTCCCGGACTCTCATCTTCAATTACCCGAGCTGCTCATTGGTCTAATAATCTCGAACAAATAAAATTTATTTGTCTTTTGCATAGTGTGCGGGTAACAGTACTAATTATAAGGATATTACATATTACCTTAATTCAAGTTTAAATAATGATCCCACTTTCAGTAAAGTTGGTCTGTTATGTTTTCAGAATATTCTCAAGTATATCTGATGCAAATGTTCATTTAATACTCTTACATAATCAATACAACAAAATAAAAAAAATGACAAAGTTTGTGGTAGATAAAATATCTTTAGAAGGCTAAAATTCGTGTCATATTGGAGACTGTGTTACAGATCTACACAATAAATGTAGGAATACATTAGTAAAAGGTAGGTTAAGATGAAGATGTGCCTCTTTGTGGTCCTGTTGACGAAGGAGTGGAAATGAATTGCGTTGCAGATGTACCTGATAGAGTTTGTGTTGCTAATGATTCCGATGGTGGTTGTGTAGCAGATGTACCTGTAGGTGGTAATGATACAGATGTGCCAGAAGGAGGCAAAGTAGCAGATGAACCTAATAGAGGTTGTGTTGCTGATGATCCTGTAGGTGGTTGAGTAGCAGATGTGCTCGATGGTGGTTGTGTAGCAGATGTACCTGAAGGTAGTTGAGAAGCAGATGTACCTGTAGGTGGTTGTGTAGCAGATGTACCTGTAAGTGGTTGTGTTGCAGATGTTCCTGTTGGTGGCTGTGTTGCTGACGATCCTGTTGGGGGTTGAATGGCAGATGTGCCCGACGGAGGTTGTGTAGCAGATGATCCTGATAATGGTTGAGTAACAGATGTACCCGATGGTAGTTGTGAAGCAGATGTACCTAAAGGTAGTTGAGTAGCAGATGTACCTGTAGATGGTTGTGTAGCAGAAGTACCTGTAGGTGGTTGTGTATCAGATGTACCTGTAGGTGGTTGTGTAGCAGAAGTACCTGTAGGTGCTTGAGTAGCAGATGTAACCGATGGTGGTTGTGTAGCAGATGTACCTGAAGGTAGTTGAGTAGCAGATGTACCTGTAGGTGGTTGTGTAGCAGAAGTACCTGTAGGTGGTTGTGTAGCAGATGTACCTGTAGGTGGTTGTGTAACAGATGTACCTGTAGGTGGTTGTGTAGCAGATGTACCTGTTGGTGGTTGTGTAGCAGATGTTCCTGTTGGTGGCTGTGTTGCCGATGATCCTGCTGGAGGTTGAGTAGCTGATGTGCCCGACGGACGTTGTGTAGCAGATGATCCTGATAGTGGTTGAGTAACATATGTACCCGATGGTGGTTGCGTAGCAGATGTACCTGAAGGTGGTTGAGTAGCAGATGTACCCGATGGTGGTTGTGTAGCAGATGAACCTGATAGAGGTTGTGTTGCTGATGACCCTGATGGGGCTTGAGTAGCAGATGTACCCGATGGTGGTTGTGTAGCAGATGTACCTGTAGGTGGTTGTGTAGCAGATGTACCTATAGGTGGTTGTGTAGCAGATGTTCCTGTTGGTAGCTGTGTTGCTGATGATCCTGCTGGGGGTTGAGTAGCAGATGTACCTGTAGGTGGTTGTGTAGCAGATGTACCTGTAGGTAGTTGTGTAGCAGATGTTCCTGTTGGTGGCTGTGTTGCTGATGATCCTGCTTGGGGTTGAGTAGCAGATGTGCCCGACGGAGGTTGTGTAGCCGATGATCCTGATAATGTTTGAGTAACAGATGTACCTGAAGGTAGTTGAGTAGCAGATGTACCTGTAGGTGGTTGTGTAGCAGAAGTACCTGTAGGTGGTTGAGTAGCAGATGTACCCGATGGTGGTCGAGTAGCAGATGTGCCCGACGGAGGTTGTGTAGCCGATGATCCTGATAATGGTTGAGTAACAGATGTACCTGAAGGTAATTCAGTAGCAGATGTACCTGTAGGTGGTTGTGTAGCAGAAGTACCTGTAGGTGGTTGAGAAGCAGATGTACCCGATGGTGGTTGTGTAGCAGATGTACCTGTAGGTGGTAATGTTACAGATGTGTCAGAAGGAGGCAATGTAGCAGATGTGACTGACGGAGGTTGTGTAGCAGATGAACCTGATAGAGATTGTGTTGCTGATGACCCTGATGGAGCTTGAGTAGCAGATGTACCCGATGGTGGTTGTGTAGCAGATGTACCCGTGGGTGGTTGTGTAGCAGAAGTACCTGTAGGTGGTTGAGTAGCAGATGTACCCGATGGTGGTTGTGTAGCAGATGTACCTGAAGGTAGTTGAGTAGCAGATGTACCTGTAGGTGGTTGTGTAGCGGAAGTACCTGTAGGTGGTTGAGTAGCAGATGTGCCCGATGGTGGTTGTGTAGCAGATGTACCTGAAGGTAATTGAGTAGCAGATGTACCTGTAGGTGGTTGTGTAGCAGAAGCACCTGTAGGTGGTTGTGTAGCAGATGTACCTGTAGGTGGTTGTGTTGCAGAGGTACCTGTGGGTGGTTGTGTAGCAGATGTTCCTGTTGGTGGCTGTGTTGCTGATGATCCTGCTGGGGGTTGAGTAGCAGATGTGCCCGACGGAAGTTGTGTTACAGATGATCCTGATAGTGGTTGAGTAACAGATGTACCCGATGGTGGTTGCGTAGCAGATGTACCTGAAGGTGGTTGAGTAGCAGATGAACCTGTAGGTGGTTGTGTAGCAGATGTACCTGTAGGTGGTTGTGTAGCAGAAGTACCTGTAGGTGGTTGAGTAGCAGATGTACCCGATGGTGGTTGTGTAGCAGATGTACCTGAAGGTAGTTGAGTAGCAGATGTACCTGTAGGTGGTTGTGTAGCGGAAGTACCTGTAGGTGGTTGAGTAGCAGATGTGCCCGATGGTGGTTGTGTAGCAGATGTAACCGAAGGTAGTTGAGTAGAAGCTGTACCTGTAGGTGGTTGTGTAGCAGATGTACCTGTAGGTGGTTGTGTAGCAGAGGTACCTGTGGGTGGTTGTGTAGCAGATGTTCCTGTTGGTGGCTGTGTTGCTGATGATCCTGCTGGGGGTTGAGTAGCAGATGTACCCGACGGAAGTTGTGTAACAGATGATACTGATAGTGGTTGAGTAACAGATGTACCGGATGGTGGTTGCGTAGCAGATGTACCTGAAGGTGGTTGAGTAGCAGATGTACCTGTAGGTGGTTGTGTAGCAGATGTACCTGTAGGTGGTTGTGTAGCAGATGTACCTGTAGGTGGTTGTGTAGGAGATGTACCTAAAGGTAGTTGAGTAGCAGATGTACCTGTAGGTGGTTGCGTAGCAGATGTACCTGAAGGTGGTTGAGTAGCAGATGTACCTGTAGGTGGTTGTGTAACAGATGTACCTGTAGGTGGTTGTGTAGTAGATGTTCCTGTTGGTGGCTGTGTTGCTGGTGATCCTGCTTGGGGTTGAGTAGCAGATGTGCCCGACGGAGGTTGTGTAGCCGATGATCCTGATAATGTTTGAGTAACAGATGTACCTGAAGGTAGTTGAGTAGCAGATGTACCTGTAGGTGGTTGTGTAGCAGAAGTACCTGTAGGTGGTTGAGTAGCAGATGTACCCGATGGTGGTTGTGTAGCAGATGTACCTGTAGGTATTAATGTTACAGATGTGACAGAAGGAGGCAATGTAGCAGATGTGACTGACGGAGGTTGTGTAGCAGATGAACCTGATAGAGATTGTGTTGCTGACGACCCTGAAGGAGCTTGAGTAGCAGATGTACCCGATGGTGGTTGTGTAGCAGATGTACCCGTGGGTGGTTGTGTAGCAGAAGTACCTGTAGGTGGTTGAGTAGCAGATGTACCCGATGGTGGTTGTGTAGCAGATGTACCTGAAGGTAGTTGAGTAGCAGATGTACCTGTAGGTGGTTGTGTAGCGGAAGTACCTGTAGGTGGTTGAGTAGCAGATGTGCCCGATGGTGGTTGTGTAGCAGATGTACCTGAAGGTAGTTGAGTAACAGATGTACCTGTAGGTGGTTGTGTAGCAGAAGTACCTGTAGGTGGTTGAGTAGCAGATGTACCCGATGGTGGTTGTGTAGCAGATGTACCTGAAGGTAGTTGAGTAGCAGATGTACCTGTAGGTGGTTGTGTAGCAGATGTTCCTGTTGGTGGCTGTGTTGCTGATGATCCTGCTTGGGGTTGAGTAGCAGATGTGCCCGACGGAGGTTGTGTAGCCGATGATCCTGATAATGTTTGAGTAACAGATGTACCCGATGGTGGTTGCGTAGCAGATGTAACTGAAGGTGGTTGAGTAGCAGATGTACCTGTAGGTGGTTGTGTAGCAGATGTACCTGTAGGTGGTTGTGTAGCAGATGTACCTGTAGGCGGTTGAGTAGCAGATGTGCCCGATGGTGGTTGTGTAGCAGATGTACCTGAAGGTAGTTGAGTAGCAGATGTACCCGATGGTGGTTGTGTAGCAGATGTACCTGAAGGTAGTTGAGTAGCAGATGTACCTGTAGGTGGTTGTGTAGCGGAAGTACCTGTAGGTGGTTGAGTAGCAGATGTGCCCGATGGTGGTTGTGTAGCAGATGTACCTGAAGGTAGTGGAGTAGCAGATGTACCTGTAGGTGGTTGTGTAGCAGAAGTACCTGTAGGTGGTTGTGTAGCAGATGTACCTGTAGGTGGTTGTGTAGCAGAGGTACCTGTGGGTGGTTGTGTAGCAGATGTTCCTGTTGGTGGCTGTGTTGCTGATGATCCTGCTGGGAGTTGAGTAGCAGATGTACCCGACGGAAGTTGTGTAACAGATGATCCTGATAGTGGTTGAGTAACAGATGTACCCGATGGTGGTTGCGTAGCAGATGTACCTGAAGGTGGTTGAGTAGCAGATGTACCTGTAGGTGGTTGTGTAGCAGATGTACCTGTAGGTGGTTGTGTAGCAGATGTACCTGTAGGTGGTTGTGTAGCAGATGTACCTAAAGGTAGTTGAGTAGCAGATGTACCTGTAGGTGGTTGCGTAGCAGATGTACCTGAAGGTGGTTGAGTAGCAGATGTACCTGTAGGTTGTTGTGTAGCAGATGTTCCTGTTGGTGGCTGTGTTGCTGATGATCCTGCTTGGGGTTGAGTAGCAGATGTGCCCGACGGAGGTTGTGTAGCCGATGATCCTGATAATGTTTGAGTAACAGATGTACCTGAAGGTAGTTGAGTAGCAGATGTACCTGTAGATGGTTGTGTAGCAGAAGTACCTGTAGGTGGTTGAGTAGCAGATGTACCCGATGGTGGTTGTGTAGCAGATGTACCTGTAGATGGTAATGTTACAGATGTGCCAGAAGGAGGCAATGTAGCAGATGTGACTGACGGAGGTTGTGTAGCAGATGAACCTGATAGAGATTGTGTTGCTGATGACCCTGATGGAGCTTGAGTAGCAGATGTACCCGATGGTGGTTGTGTAGCAGATGTACCCGTGGGTGGTTGTGTAGCAGAAGTACCTGTAGGTGGTTGAGTAGCAGATGTACCCGATGGTGGTTGTGTAGCAGATGTACCTGAAGGTAGTTGAGTAGCAGATGTACCTGTAGGTGGTTGTGTAGCGGAAGTACCTGTAGGTGGTTGAGTAGCAGATGTGCCCGATGGTGGTTGTGTAGCAGATGTACCTGAAGGTAGTTGAGTAACAGATGTACCTGTAGGTGGTTGTGTAGCAGAAGTACCTGTAGGTGGTTGAGTAGCAGATGTACCCGATGGTGGTTGTGTAGCAGATGTACCTGAAGGTAGTTGAGTAGCAGATGTACCTGTAGGTGGTTGTGTAGCAGATGTTCCTGTTGGTGGCTGTGTTGCTGATGATCCTGCTTGGGGTTGAGTAGCAGATGTGCCCGACGGAGGTTGTGTAGCCGATGATCCTGATAATGTTTGAGTAACAGATGTACCCGATGGTGGTTGCGTAGCAGATGTAACTGAAGGTGGTTGAGTAGCAGATGTACCTGTAGGTGGTTGTGTAGCAGATGTACCTGTAGGTGGTTGTGTAGCAGATGTACCTGTAGGCGGTTGAGTAGCAGATGTGCCCGATGGTGGTTGTGTAGCAGATGTACCTGAAGGTAGTTGAGTAGCAGATGTACCCGATGGTGGTTGTGTAGCAGATGTACCTGAAGGTAGTTGAGTAGCAGATGTACCTGTAGGTGGTTGTGTAGCGGAAGTACCTGTAGGTGGTTGAGTAGCAGATGTGCCCGATGGTGGTTGTGTAGCAGATGTACCTGAAGGTAGTGGAGTAGCAGATGTACCTGTAGGTGGTTGTGTAGCAGAAGTACCTGTAGGTGGTTGTGTAGCAGATGTACCTGTAGGTGGTTGTGTAGCAGAGGTACCTGTGGGTGGTTGTGTAGCAGATGTTCCTGTTGGTGGCTGTGTTGCTGATGATCCTGCTGGGAGTTGAGTAGCAGATGTACCCGACGGAAGTTGTGTAACAGATGATCCTGATAGTGGTTGAGTAACAGATGTACCCGATGGTGGTTGCGTAGCAGATGTACCTGAAGGTGGTTGAGTAGCAGATGTACCTGTAGGTGGTTGTGTAGCAGATGTACCTGTAGGTGGTTGTGTAGCAGATGTACCTGTAGGTGGTTGTGTAGCAGATGTACCTAAAGGTAGTTGAGTAGCAGATGTACCTGTAGGTGGTTGCGTAGCAGATGTACCTGAAGGTGGTTGAGTAGCAGATGTACCTGTAGGTTGTTGTGTAGCAGATGTTCCTGTTGGTGGCTGTGTTGCTGATGATCCTGCTTGGGGTTGAGTAGCAGATGTGCCCGACGGAGGTTGTGTAGCCGATGATCCTGATAATGTTTGAGTAACAGATGTACCTGAAGGTAGTTGAGTAGCAGATGTACCTGTAGATGGTTGTGTAGCAGAAGTACCTGTAGGTGGTTGAGTAGCAGATGTACCCGATGGTGGTTGTGTAGCAGATGTACCTGTAGATGGTAATGTTACAGATGTGCCAGAAGGAGGCAATGTAGCAGATGTGACTGACGGAGGTTGTGTAGCAGATGAACCTGATAGAGATTGTGTTGCTGATGACCCTGATGGAGCTTGAGTAGCAGATGTACCCGATGGTGGTTGTGTAGCAGATGTACCCGTGGGTGGTTGTGTAGCAGAAGTACCTGTAGGTGGTTGAGTAGCAGATGTACCCGATGGTGGTTGTGTAGCAGATGTACCTGAAGGTGGTAATGTTACAGATGTGCCAGAAGGAGGCAATGTAGCAGATGTGACTGACGGAGGTTGTGTAGCAGATGAACCTGATAGAGGTTGTGTTGCTGATGTTCCTGTTGGTGGCTGTGTTGCTGATGATCCTGCTGGGGGTTGAGTAGCAGATGTACCTGTAGGTGGTTGTGTAGCAGATGTACCTGTAGGTGGTTGTGTAGCAGAAGTTCCTGTAGGTGGTTGAGTAGCAGATGTACCCGATGGTGGTTGTGTAGCAGATGTACCTGAAGGTAGTTGAGTAGCAGATGTACCTGTAGGTGGTTGTGTAGCGGAAGTACCTGTAGGTGGTTGAGTAGCAGATGTGCCCGATGGTGGTTGTGTAGCAGATGTACCTGAAGGTAATTGAGTAGCAGATGTACCTGTAGGTGGTTGTGTAGCAGATGTACCTGTAGGTGGTTGTGTAGCAGAGGTACCTGTGGGTGGTTGTGTAGCAGATGTTCCTGTTGGTGGCTGTGTTGCTGATGATCCTGCTGGGGGTTGAGTAGCAGATGTGCCCGACGGAAGTTGTGTTACAGATGATCCTGATAGTGGTTGAGTAACAGATGTACCCGATGGTGGTTGCGTAGCAGATGTACCTGAAGGTGGTTGAGTAGCAGATGTACCTGTAGGTGGTTGTGTAGCAGATGTACCTGTAGGTGGTTGAGTAACAGATGTACCTGTAGGTGGTTGTGTAGCAGAAGTACCTGTAGGTGGTTGAGTAGCAGATGTACCCGATAGTGGTTGAGTAGCAGATGTACCTGAAGGTAGTTGAGTAGCAGAAGTACCTGTAGGTGGTTGAGTAGCAGATGTGCCCGATGGTGGTTGTGTAGCAGATGTACCTGAAGGTAGTTGAGTAGCAGATGTACCTGTGGGTGGTTGTGTAGCAGAAGTACCTGTAGGTAGTTGAGTAACAGATGTACCTGTAGGTGGTTGTGTAGCAGAAGTACCTGTAGGTGGTTGAGTAGCAGATGTACCCAATGGTGGTTGTGTAGCAGATGTACCTGAAGGTAGTTGAGTAGCAGATGTACCTGTAGGTGGTTGTGTAGCGGAAGTACCTATAGGTGGTTGAGTAGCAGATGTGCCCGATGGTGGTTGTGTAGCAGATGTACCTGAAGGTAGTTGAGTAGCAGATGTACCTGTAGGTGGTTGTGTAGCAGAAGTACCTGTAGGTGGTTGTGTAGCAGATGTACCTGTAGGTGGTTGTGTAGCAGAGGTACCTGTGGGTGGTTGTGTAGCAGATGTTCCTGTTGGTGGCTGTGTTGCTGATGATCCTGCTGGGGGTTGAGTAGCAGATGTACCCGACGGAAGTTGTGTAACAGATGATCCTGATAGTAGTTGAGTAACAGATGTACCCGATGGTGGTTGTGTAGCAGATGTACCTGAAGGTGGTTGAGTAGCAGATGTACCTGTAGGTGGTTGTGTAGCAGATGTACCTGTAGGTGGTTGTGTAGCAGATGTACCTAAAGGTAGTTGAGTAGCAGATGTACCTGTAGGGGGTTGCGTAGCAGATGTACCTGAAGGTGGTTGAGTAGCAGATGTACCTGTAGGTGGTAATGTTACAGATGTGCCAGAAGGAGGCAATGTAGCAGATGTGACTGACGGAGGTTGTGTAGCAGATGAACCTGATAGAGATTGTGTTGCTGATGACCCTGATGGAGCTTGAGTAGCATATGTACCCGATGGTGGTTGTGTAGCAGATGAACCTGATAGAGGTTGTGTTGCTGATGTTCCTGTTGGTGGCTGTGTTGCTGATGATCCTGCTGGGGGTTGAGTAGCAGATGTACCTGTAGGTGGTTGTGTAGCAGATGTACCTGTAGGTGGTTGTGTAGCGGAAGTACCTGTAGGTGGTTGAGTAGCAGATGTGCCCGATTGTGGTTGTGTAGCAGATGTACCTGAAGGTAATTGAGTAGCAGATGTACCTGTAGGTGGTTGTGTAGCAGAAGCACCTGTAGGTGGTTGTGTAGCAGATGTACCTGTAGGTGGTTGTGTAGCAGAGGTACCTGTGGGTGGTTGAGTAGCAGATGTACCCGATGGTGGTTGTGTAGCAGATGTACCTGAAGGTAGTTGAGTAGCAGATGTACCTGTAGGTGGTTGTGTAGCGGAAGTACCTGTAGGTGGTTGAGTAGCAGATGTGCCCGATGGTGGTTGTGTAGCAGATGTACCTGAAGGTAATTGAGTAGCAGATGTACCTGTAGGTGGTTGTGTAGCAGAAGCACCTGTAGGTGGTTGTGTAGCAGATGTACCTGTAGGTGGTTGTGTAGCAGAGGTACCTGTGGGTGGTTGTGTAGCAGATGTTCCTGTTGGTGGCTGTGTTGCTGGTGATCCTGCTGGGGGTTGAGTAGCAGATGTGCCCGACGGAAGTTGTGTTACAGATGATCCTGATAGTGGTTGAGTAACAGATGTACCCGATGGTGGTTGCGTAGCAGATGTACCTGAAGGTGGTTGAGTAGCAGATGTACCTGAAGGTGGTTGTGTAGCAGATGTACCTGTTGGTGGTTGTGTAGCAGAAGTACCTGTAGGTGTTTGAGTGGCAGATGTACCCGATGGTGGTTGTGTAGCAGATGTACTTGAAGGAACTTGAGTAGCAGATGTACCTGTAGGTGGTTGTGTAGCGGAAGTACCTGTAGGTGGTTGAGTAGCAGATGTGCCCGATGGTGGTTGTGTAGAAGATGTACCTGAAGGTAGTTGAGTAACAGATGTACCTGTAGGTGGTTGTGTAGCAGAAGTACCTGTAGGTGGTTGAGTAGCAGATGTACCCGATGGTGGTTGTGTAGCAGATGTACCTGAAGGTAGTTGAGTAGCAGATGTACCTGTAGGTGGTTGTGTAGCGGAAGTACCTGTAGGCGGTTGAGTAGCAGATGTGCCCGATGGTGGTTGTGTAGCAGATGTACCTGAAGGTAGTTGAGTAGCAGATGTACCTGTAGGTGGTTGTGTAGCAGACGTACCTGTAGGTGGTTGTGTAGCAGATGTACCTGTAGGTGGTTGTGTAGCAGAGGTACCTGTGGGTGGTTGTGTAGCAGATGTTCCTGTTGGTGGCTGTGTTGCTGATGATCCTGCTGGGAGTTGAGTAGCAGATGTGCCCGACGGAAGTTGTGTAACAGATGATCCTGATAGTGGTTGAGTAACAGGTGTACCCGATGGTGGTTGCGTAGCAGATGTACCTGAAGGTGGTTGAGTAGCAGAGGTACCTGTGGGTGGTTGTGTAGCAGATGTTCCTGTTGGTGGCTGTGTTGCTGATGATCCTGCTGGGAGTTGAGTAGCAGATGTACCCGACGGAAGTTGTGTAACAGATGATCCTGATAGTGGTTGAGTAACAGGTGTACCCGATGGTGGTTGCGTAGCAGATGTACCTGAAGGTGGTTGAGTAGCAGATGTACCTGTAGGTGGTTGTGTAGCAGATGTACCTGTAGGTGGTTGTGTAGCAGATGTACCTGTAGGTGGTTGTGTAGCAGATGTACCTAAAGGTAGTTGAGTAGCAGATGTACCTGTAGGTGGTTGCGTAGCAGATGTACCTGAAGGTGGTTGAGTAGCAGATGTACCTGTAGGTGGTTGTGTAGCAGATGTACCTGTAGGTGGTTGTGTAGCAGAAGTACCTGTAGGTGGTTGAGTAGCAGATGTACCCGATGGTGGTTGAGTAGCAGATGTGCCCGACGGAGGTTGTGTAGCCGATGATCCTGATAATGGTTGAGTAACAGATGTACCTGAAGGTAGTTGAGTAGCAGATGTACCTGTAGGTGGTTGTGTAGCAGAAGTACCTGTAGGTGGTTGAGTAGCAGATGTACCCGATGGTGGTTGTGTAGCAGATGTACCTGTAGGTGGTAATGTTACAGATGTGCCAGAAGGAGGCAATGTAGCAGATGTGACTGACGGAGGTTGTGTAGCAGATGAACCTGATAGAGATTGTGTTGCTGATGACCCTGATGGAGCTTGAGTAGCAGATGTACCCGATGGTGGTTGTGTAGCAGATGTACCCGTGGGTGGTTGTGTAGCAGAAGTACCTGTAGTTGGTTGAGTAGCAGATGTACCCGATGGTGGTTGTGTAGCAGATGTACCTGAAGGTGGTTGTGTAGCAGATGTACCTAAAGGTAGTTGAGTAGCAGATGTACCTGTAGGTGGTTGCGTAGCAGATGTACCTGAAGGTGGTTGAGTAGCAGATGTACCTGTAGGTGGTTGTGTAGCAGATGTTCCTGTTGGTGGCTGTGTTGCTGATGATCCTGCTTGGGGTTGAGTAGCAGATGTGCCCGACGGAGGTTGTGTAGCCGATGATCCTGATAATGTTTGAGTAACAGATGTACCTGAAGGTAGTTGAGTAGCAGATGTACCTGTAGGTGGTTGTGTAGCAGAAGTACCTGTAGGTGGTTGAGTAGCAGATGTACCCGATGGTGGTTGTGTAGCAGATGTACCTGTAGATGGTAATGTTACAGATGTGCCAGAAGGAGGCAATGTAGCAGATGTGACTGACGGAGGTTGTGTAGCAGATGAACCTGATAGAGATTGTGTTGCTGATGACCCTGATGGAGCTTGAGTAGCAGATGTACCCGATGGTGGTTGTGTAGCAGATGTACCCGTGGGTGGTTGTGTAGCAGAAGTACCTGTAGGTGGTTGAGTAGCAGATGTACCCGATGGTGGTTGTGTAGCAGATGTACCTGAAGGTGGTAATGTTACAGATGTGCCAGAAGGAGGCAATGTAGCAGATGTGACTGACGGAGGTTGTGTAGCAGATGAACCTGATAGAGGTTGTGTTGCTGATGTTCCTGTTGGTGGCTGTGTTGCTGATGATCCTGCTGGGGGTTGAGTAGCAGATGTACCTGTAGGTGGTTGTGTAGCAGATGTACCTGTAGGTGGTTGTGTAGCAGAAGTTCCTGTAGGTGGTTGAGTAGCAGATGTACCCGATGGTGGTTGTGTAGCAGATGTACCTGAAGGTAGTTGAGTAGCAGATGTACCTGTAGGTGGTTGTGTAGCGGAAGTACCTGTAGGTGGTTGAGTAGCAGATGTGCCCGATGGTGGTTGTGTAGCAGATGTACCTGAAGGTAATTGAGTAGCAGATGTACCTGTAGGTGGTTGTGTAGCAGATGTACCTGTAGGTGGTTGTGTAGCAGAGGTACCTGTGGGTGGTTGTGTAGCAGATGTTCCTGTTGGTGGCTGTGTTGCTGATGATCCTGCTGGGGGCTGAGTAGCAGATGTGCCCGACGGAAGTTGTGTTACAGATGATCCTGATAGTGGTTGAGTAACAGATGTACCCGATGGTGGTTGCGTAGCAGATGTACCTGAAGGTGGTTGAGTAGCAGATGTACCTGAAGGTGGTTGTGTAGCAGATGTACCTGTAGGTGGTTGAGTAACAGATGTACCTGTAGGTGGTTGTGTAGCAGAAGTACCTGTAGGTGGTTGAGTAGCAGATGTACCCGATAGTGGTTGAGTAGCAGATGTACCCGAAGGTAGTTGAGTAGCAGAAGTACCTGTAGGTGGTTGAGTAGCAGATGTGCCCGATGGTGGTTGTGTAGCAGATGTACCTGAAGGTAGTTGAGTAGCAGATGTACCTGTGGGTGGTTGTGTAGCAGAAGTACCTGTAGGTAGTTGAGTAACAGATGTACCTGTAGGTGGTTGTGTAGCAGAAGTACCTGTAGGTGGTTGAGTAGCAGATGTGCCCGATGGTGGTTGTGTAGCAGATGTACCTGAAGGTAGTTGAGTAGCAGATGTACCTGTAGGTGGTTGTGTAGCAGAAGTACCTGTAGGTGGTTGTGTAGCAGATGTACCTGTAGGTGGTTGTGTAGCAGAGGTACCTGTGGGTGGTTGTGTAGCAGATGTTCCTGTTGGTGGCTGTGTTGCTGATGATCCTGCTTGGGGTTGAGTAGCAGATGTACCCGACGGAAGTTGTGTAACAGATGATCCTGATAGTAGTTGAGTAACAGATGTACCCGATGGTGGTTGTGTAGCAGATGTACCTGAAGGTGGTTGAGTAGCAGATGTACCTGTAGGTGGTTGTGTAGCAGATGTACCTGTAGGTGGTTGTGTAGCAGATGTACCTGTAGGTGGTTGTGTAGCAGATGTACCTGTAGGTGGTTGTGTAGCAGATGTACCTAAAGGTAGTTGAGTAGCAGATGTACCTGTAGGTGGTTGCGTAGCAGATATACCTGAAGGTGGTTGAGTAGCAGATGTACCTGTAGGTGGTAATGTTACAGATGTGCCAGAAGGAGGCAATGTAGCAGATGTGACTGACGGAGGTTGTGTAGCAGATGAACCTGATAGAGATTGTGTTGCTGATGACCCTGATGGAGCTTGAGTAGCAGATGTACCCGATGGTGGTTGTGAAGCAGATGTACCCGTGGGTGGTTGTGTAGCAGAAGTACCTGTAGGTGGTTGAGTAGCAGATGTACCCGATGGTGGTTGTGTAGCAGATGTACCTGAAGGTAGTTGAGTAGCAGATGTACCTGTAGGTGGTTGTGTAGCAGAAGCCCCTGTAGGTGGTTGTGTAGCAGATGTACCTGTGGGTGGTTGTGTAGCAGATGTTCCTGTTGGTGGCTGTGTTGCTGATGATCCTGCTGGGGGTTGAGTAGCAGATGTGCCCGACGGAAGTTGTGTTACAGATGATCCTGATAGTGGTTGAGTAACAGATGTACCCGATGGTGGTTGCGTAGCAGATGTACCTGAAGGTGGTTGTGTAGCAGATGTACCTGTAGGTGGTTGTGTAGCAGAAGTACCTGTAGGTGGTTGAGTAGCAGATGTACCCGATGGTGGTTGTGTAGCAGATGTACCTGAAGGTAGTTGAGTAGCAGATGTACCTGTAGGTGGTTGTGTAGCAGAAGTACCTGTAGGTGGTTGAGTAGCGGATGTACCCGATGGTGGTTGTGTAGCAGATGTACCTGTAGGTGGTTGTGTAGCAGAAGTACCTGTAGGTGGTTGAGTAGCGGATGTACCCGATGGTGGTTGTGTAGCAGATGTACCTGAAGGTAGTTGAGTAGCAGATGTACCTGTAGGTGGTTGTGTAGCGACAGTACCTGTAGGTGGTTGAGTAGCAGATGTGCCCGATGGTGGTTGTGTAGCAGATGTACCTGAAGGTAGTTGAGTAGCAGATGTACCTGTAGGTGGTTGTGTAGCAGAAGTACCTGTAGGTGGTTGTGTAGCAGATGTACCTGTAGGTGGTTGTGTAGCAGAGGTACCCGTGGGTGGTTGTGTAGCAGATGTTCCTGTTGGTGGCTGTGTTGCTGATGATCCTGCTGGGGGTTGAGTAGCAGATGTACCCGACGGAAGTTGTGTAACAGATGATCCTGATAGTAGTTGAGTAACAGATGTACCCGATGGTGGTTGCGTAGCAGATGTACCTGAAGGTGGTTGAGTAGCAGACGTACCTGTAGGTGGTTGTGTAGCAGATGTACCTGTAGGTGGTTGTGTAGCAGATGTACCTGTAGGTGGTTGTGTAGCAGATGTACCTAAAGGTAGTTGAGTAGCAGATGTACCTGTAGGTGGTAATGTTACAGATGTGCCAGAAGGAGGCAATGTAGCAGATGTGACTGACGGAGGTTGTGTAGCAGATGAACCTGATAGAGATTGTGTTGCTGATGACCCTGATGGAGCTTGAGTAGCAGATGTACCCGATGGTGGTTGTGTAGCAGATGTACCCGTGGGTGGTTGTGTAGCAGAAGTACCTGTGGGTGGTTGAGTAGCAGATGTACCCGATGGTGGTTGTGTAGCAGATGTACCTGAAGGTGGTAATGTTACAGATGTGCCAGAAGGAAGCAATGTAGCAGATGTGGCTGACGGAGGTTGTGTAGCAGATGAACCTGATAGAGGTTGTGTTGCTGATGTTCCTGTTGGTAGCTGTGTTGCTGATGATCCTGCTGGGGGTTGAGTAGCAGATGTACCTGTAGGTGGTTGTGTAGCAGATGTACCTGTAGGTAGTTGTGTAGCAGATGTTCCTGTTGGTGGCTGTGTTGCTGATGATCTTGCTTGGGGTTGAGTAGCAGATGTGCCCGAAGGAGGTTGTGTAGCCGATGATCCTGATAATGTTTGAGTAACAGATGTACCTGAAGGTGGTTGAGTAGCAGATGTACCTGTAGGTGGTTGTGTAGCAGAAGTACCTGTAGGTGGTTGAGTAGTAGATGTACCCGATGGTGGTTGAGTAGCAGATGTGCCCGACGGAGGTTGTGTAGCCGATGATCCTGATAATGGTTGAGTAACAGATGTACCTGAAGGTAGTTGAGTAGCAGATGTACCTGTAGGTGGTTGTGTAGCAGAAGTACCTGTAGGTGGTTGAGTAGCAGATGTACCCGATGGTGGTTGTGTAGCAGATGTACCCGTGGGTGGTTGTGTAGCAGAAGTACCTGTGGGTGGTTGAGTAGCAGATGTACCCGATGGTGGTTGTGTAGCAGATGTACCTGAAGGTGGTAATGTTACAGATGTGCCAGAAGGAGGCAATGTAGCAGATGTGGCTGACGGAGGTTGTGTAGCAGATGAACCTGATAGAGGTTGTGTTGCTGATGTTCCTGTTGGTGGCTGTGTTGCTGATGATCCTGCTGGGGGTTGAGTAGCAGATGTACCTGTAGGTGGTTGTGTAGCAGATGTACCTGTAGGTAGTTGTGTAGCAGATGTTCCTGTTGGTGGCTGTGTTGCTGATGATCCTGCTTGGTGTTGAGTAGCAGATGTGCCCGACGGAGGTTGTGTAGCCGATGATCCTGATAATGTTTGAGTAACAGATGTACCTGAAGGTGGTTGAGTAGCAGATGTACCTGTAGGTGGTTGTGTAGCAGAAGTACCTGTAGGTGGTTGAGTAGCAGATGTACCCGATGGTGGTTGAGTAGCAGATGTGCCCGACGGAGGTTGTGTAGCCGATGATCCTGATAATGGTTGAGTAACAGATGTACCTGAAGGTAGTTGAGTAGCAGATGTACCTGTAGGTGGTTGTGTAGCAGAAGTACCTGTAGGTGGTTGAGTAGCAGATGTACCCGATGGTGGTTGTGTAGCAGATGTACCTGTAGGTGGTAATGTTACAGATGTGCCAGATGGAGGCAATGTAGCAGATGTGACTGACGGAGGTTGTGTAGCAGATGAACCTGATAGAGATTGTGTTACTGATGACCTTGATGGAGCTTGAGTAGCAGATGTACCCGATGGTGGTTGTGTAGCAGATGCACCCGTGGGTGGTTGTGTAGCAGAAGTACCTGTAGGTGGTTGAGTAGCAGATGTACCCGATGGTGGTTGTGTAGCAGATGTACCTGGAGGTGGTAATGTTACAGATGTGCCAGAAGGAGGCAATGTAGCAGATGTGACTGACGGAGGTTGTGTAGCAGATGAACCTGATAGAGGTTGTGTTGCTGATGTTCCTGTTGGTGGCTGTGTTGCTGATGATCCTGCTGGGGGTTGAGTAGCAGATGTACCTGTAGGTGGTTGTGTAGCAGATGTACCTGTAGGTGGTTGTGTAGCAGATGTACCTGTAGGTGGTTGAGTAGCAGAAGTACCTGTAGGTGGTTGAGTAGCAGATGTACCCGATGGTGGTTGTGTAGCAGATGTACCTGAAGGTAGTTGAGTAGCAGATGTACCTGTAGGTGGTTGTGTAGCGGAAGTACCTGTAGGTGGTTGAGTAGCAGATGTGCCCGATGGTGGTTGTGTAGCAGATGTACCTGAAGGTAATTGAGTAGCAGATGTACCTGTAGGTGGTTGTGTAGCAGAAGCACCTGTGGGTGGTTGTGTAGCAGATGTACCTGTAGGTGGTTGTGTAGCAGAGGTACCTGTGGGTGGTTGTGTAGCAGATGTTCCTGTTGGTGGCTGTGTTGCTGATGATCCTGCTGGGGGTTGAGTAGCAGATGTACCCGACGGAAGTTGTGTAACAGATGATCCTGATAGTAGTTGAGTAACAGATGTACCCGATGGTGGTTGCGTAGCAGATGTACCTGAAGGTGGTTGAGTAGCAGACGTACCTGTAGGTGGTTGTGTAGCAGATGTACCTGTAGGTGGTTGTGTAGCAGATGTACCTGTAGGTGGTTGTGTAGCAGATGTACCTAAAGGTAGTTGAGTAGCAGATGTACCTGTAGTTGGTAATGTTACAGATGTGCCAGAAGGAGGCAATGTAGCAGATGTGACTGACGGAGGTTGTGTAGCAGATGAACCTGATAGAGATTGTGTTGCTGATGACCCTGATGGAGCTTGAGTAGCAGATGTACCCGATGGTGGTTGTGTAGCAGATGTACCCGTGGGTGGTTGTGTAGCAGAAGTACCTGTGGGTGGTTGAGTAGCAGATGTACCCGATGGTGGTTGTGTAGCAGATGTACCTGAAGGTGGTAATGTTACAGATGTGCCAGAAGGAAGCAATGTAGCAGATGTGGCTGACGGAGGTTGTGTAGCAGATGAACCTGATAGAGGTTGTGTTGCTGATGTTCCTGTTGGTGGCTGTGTTGCTGATGATCCTGCTGGGGGTTGAGTAGCAGATGTACCTGTAGGTGGTTGTGTAGCAGATGTACCTGTAGGTAGTTGTGTAGCAGATGTTCCTGTTGGTGGCTGTGTTGCTGATGATCTTGCTTGGGGTTGAGTAGCAGATGTGCCCGAAGGAGGATGTGTAGCCGATGATCCTGATAATGTTTGAGTAACATATGTACCTGAAGGTGGTTGAGTAGCAGATGTACCTGTAGGTGGTTGTGTAGCAGAAGTACCTGTAGGTGGTTGAGTAGTAGATGTACCCGATGGTGGTTGAGTAGCAGATGTGCCCGACGGAGGTTGTGTAGCCGATGATCCTGATAATGGTTGAGTAACAGATGTACCTGAAGGTAGTTGAGTAGCAGATGTACCTGTAGGTGGTTGTGTAGCAGAAGTACCTGTAGGTGGTTGAGTAGCAGATGTACCCGATGGTGGTTGTGTAGCAGATGTACCCGTGGGTGGTTGTGTAGCAGAAGTACCTGTGGGTGGTTGAGTAGCAGATGTACCCGATGGTGGTTGTGTAGCAGATGTACCTGAAGGTGGTAATGTTACAGATGTGCCAGAAGGAGGCAATGTAGCAGATGTGGCTGACGGAGGTTGTGTAGCAGATGAACCTGATAGAGGTTGTGTTGCTGATGTTCCTGTTGGTGGCTGTGTTGCTGATGATCCTGCTGGGGGTTGAGTAGCAGATGTACCTGTAGGTGGTTGTGTAGCAGATGTACCTGTAGGTAGTTGTGTAGCAGATGTTCCTGTTGGTGGCTGTGTTGCTGATGATCCTGCTTGGTGTTGAGTAGCAGATGTGCCCGACGGAGGTTGTGTAGCCGATGATCCTGATAATGTTTGAGTAACAGATGTACCTGAAGGTGGTTGAGTAGCAGATGTACCTGTAGGTGGTTGTGTAGCAGAAGTACCTGTAGGTGGTTGAGTAGCAGATGTACCCGATGGTGGTTGAGTAGCAGATGTGCCCGACGGAGGTTGTGTAGCCGATGATCCTGATAATGGTTGAGTAACAGATGTACCTGAAGGTAGTTGAGTAGCAGATGTACCTGTAGGTGGTTGTGTAGCAGAAGTACCTGTAGGTGGTTGAGTAGCAGATGTACCCGATGGTGGTTGTGTAGCAGATGTACCTGTAGGTGGTAATGTTACAGATGTGCCAGATGGAGGCAATGTAGCAGATGTGACTGACGGAGGTTGTGTAGCAGATGAACCTGATAGAGATTGTGTTACTGATGACACTGATGGAGCTTGAGTAGCAGATGTACCCGATGGTGGTTGTGTAGCAGATGCACCCGTGGGTGGTTGTGTAGCAGAAGTACCTGTAGGTGGTTGAGTAGCAGATGTACCCGATGGTGGTTGTGTAGCAGATGTACCTTGAGGTGGTAATGTTACAGATGTGCCAGAAGGAGGCAATGTAGCAGATGTGACTGACGGAGGTTGTGTAGCAGATGAACCTGATAGAGGTTGTGTTGCTGATGTTCCTGTTGGTGGCTGTGTTGCTGATGATCCTGCTGGGGGTTGAGTAGCAGATGTACCTGTAGGTGGTTGTGTAGCAGATGTACCTGTAGGTGGTTGTGTAGCAGATGTACCTGTAGGTGGTTGAGTAGCAGAAGTACCTGTAGGTGGTTGAGTAGCAGATGTACCCGATGGTGGTTGTGTAGCAGATGTACCTGAAGGTAGTTGAGTAGCAGATGTACCTGTAGGTGGTTGTGTAGCGGAAGTACCTGTAGGTGGTTGAGTAGCAGATGTGCCCGATGGTGGTTGTGTAGCAGATGTACCTGAAGGTAATTGAGTAGCAGATGTACCTGTAGGTGGTTGTGTAGCAGAAGCACCTGTGGGTGGTTGTGTAGCAGATGTACCTGTAGGTGGTTGTGTAGCAGAGGTACCTGTGGGTGGTTGTGTAGCAGATGTTCCTGTTGGTGGCTGTGTTGCTGATGATCCTGCTGGGGGTTGAGTAGCAGATGTGCCCGACGGAAGTTGTGTTACAGATGATCCTGATAGTGGTTGAGTAACAGATGTACCCGATGGTGGTTGCGTAGCAGATGTACCTGAAGGTGGTTGAGTAGCAGATGTACCTGTAGGTGGTTGTGTAACAGATGTACCTGTAGGTGGTTGTGTAGCAGAAGTACCTGTAGGTGGTTGAGTAGCAGATGTACCCGATGGTGGTTGTGTAGCAGATGTACCTGAAGGTAGTTGAGTAGCAGATGTACCTGTAGGTGGTTGTGTAGCGGAAGTACCTGTGGGTGGTTGTGTAGCAGATGTGCCCGATGGTGGTTGTGTAGCAGATGTACCTGAAGGTAGTTGAGTAACAGATGTACCTGAAGGTGGTTGTGTAGCAGAAGTACCTGTAGGTGGTTGAGTAGCAGATGTACCTGTAGGTGGTTGTGTAGCAGATGTACCTGAAGGTAGTTGAGTAGCAGATGTACCTGTAGGTGGTTGTGTAGCGGAAGTACCTGTAGGTGGTTGAGTAGCAGATGTGCCCGATGGTGGTTGTGTAGCAGATGTACCTGAAGGTGGTTGAGTAGCAGATGTACCTGTAGGTGGTTGTGTAGCAGAAGTACCTGTAGGTGGTTGTGTAGCAGATGTACCTGTAGGTGGTTGTGTAGCAGAGGTACCTGTGGGTGGTTGTGTAGCAGATGTTCCTGTTGGTGGCTGTGTTGCTGATGATCCTGCTGGGGGTTGAGTAGCAGATGTACCCGACGGAAGTTGTGTAACAGATGATCCTGATAGTGGTTGAGTAACAGATGTACCCGATGGTGGTTGCGTAGCAGATGTACCTGAAGGTGGTTGAGTAGCAGATGTACCTGTAGGTGGTTGTGTAGCAGATGTACCTGTAGGTGGTTGTGTAGCAGATGTACCTGTAGGTGGTTGTGTAGCAGATGTACCTAAAGGTAGTTGAGTAGCAGATGTACCTGAAGGTGGTTGTGTAGCAGATGTACCTGTAGGTAGTTGTGTAGCAGATGTTCCTGTTGGTGGCTGTGTTGCTGATGATCCTGCTTGGGGTTGAGTAGCAGATGTGCCCGACAAAGGTTGTGTAGCCGATGATCCTGATAATGTTTGAGTAACAGATGTACCTGAAGGTAGTTGAGTAGCAGATGTACCTGTAGGTGGTTGTGTAGCAGAAGTACCTGTAGGTGGTTGAGTAGCAGATGTACCCGATGGTGGTTGTGTAGCAGATGTACCTGTAGGTGGTAATGTTACAGATGTGCCAGAAGGAGGCAATGTAGCAGATGTGACTGACGGAGGTTGTGTAGCAGATGAACCTGATAGAGATTGTGTTGCTGATGACCCTGATGGAGCTTGAGTAGCAGATGTACCCGATGGTGGTTGTGTAGCAGATGTACCCGTGGGTGGTTGTGTAGCAGAAGTACCTGTAGGTGGTTGAGTAGCAGATGTACCCGATGGTGGTTGTGTAGCAGATGTACCTGAAGGTGGTAATGTTGCAGATGTGCCAGAAGGAGGCAATGTAGCAGATGTGACTGACGGAGGTTGTGTAGCAGATGAACCTGATAGAGGTTGTGTTGCCGATGTTCCTGTTGGTGGCTGTGTTGCTGATGATCCTGCTGGGGGTTGAGTAGCAGATGTACCTGTAGGTGGTTGTGTAGCAGATGTACCTGTAGGTGGTTGTGTAGCAGAAGTACCTGTAGGTGGTTGAGTAGCAGATGTACCCGATGGTGGTTGTGTAGCAGATGTACCTGAAGGTAGTTGAGTAGCAGATGTACCTGTAGGTGGTTGTGTAGCGGAAGTACCTGTAGGTGGTTGAGTAGCAGATGTGCCCGATGGTGGTTGTGTAGCAGATGTACCTGAAGGTAATTGAGTAGCAGATGTACCTGTAGGTGGTTGTGTAGCAGAAGCACCTGTAGGTGGTTGTGTAACAGATGTACCTGTAGGTAGTTGAGTAACAGATGTACCTGTAGGTGGTTGTGTAGCAGAAGTACCTGTAGGTGGTTGAGTAGCAGATGTACCCGATGGTGGTTGTGTAGTAGATGTACCTGAAGGTAGTTGAGTAACAGATGTACCTGTAGGTGGTTGTGTAGCAGAAGTACCTGTAGGTGGTTGAGTAGCAGATGTACCCGATGGTGGTTGTGTAGCAGATGTACCTGAAGGTAGTTGAGTAGCAGATGTACCTGTAGGTGGTTGTGTAGCAGAAGTACCCGATGGTGGTTGTGTAGCAGATGTACCTGTAGGTGGTAATGTTACAGATGTGCCAGAAGGAGGCAATGTAGCAGATGTGACTGACGGAGGTTGTGTAGCAGATGAACCTGATAGAGATTGTGTTGCTGATGACCCTGATGGAGCTTGAGTAGCAGATGTACCCGATGGTGGTTGTGTAGCAGATGTACCCGTGGGTGGTTGTGTAGCAGAAGTACCTGTAGGTGGTTGAGTAGCAGATGTACCCGATGGTGGTTGTGTAGCAGATCTACCTGAAGGTGGTAATGTTACAGATGTGCCAGAAGGAGGCAATGTAGCAGATGTGACTGACGGAGGTTGTGTAGCAGATGAACCTGATAGAGGTTGTGTTGCCGATGTTCCTGTTGGTGGCTGTGTTGCTGATGATCCTGCTGGGGGTTGAGAAGCAGATGTACCTGTAGGTGGTTGTG
This sequence comes from Lottia scabra, assembly GCA_029955415.1. NCBI lineage: Eukaryota > Metazoa > Mollusca > Gastropoda > Lottiidae > Lottia > Lottia scabra. The sequence continues at coordinate 7,494,020 of JARJEI010000015.1, forward strand.
TAGCAGATGTACCTGTAGGTGGTTGTGTAGCAGAAGTACCTGTAGGTGGTTGAGAAGCAGATGTACCCGATGGTAGTTGTGTAGCAGATGTACCTGAAGGTAGTTGAGTAGCAGATGTACCTGTAAGTGGTTGTGTAGCGGAAGTACCTGTAGGTGGTTGAGTAGCAGATGTGCCCGATGGTGGTTGTGTAGCAGATGTACCTGAAGGTAATTGAGTAGCAGATGTACCTGTAGGTGGTTGTGTAGCAGAAGCACCTGTAGGTGGTTGTGTAGCAGATGTACCTGTAGGTGGTTGTGTAGCAGATGTTCCTGTTGGTGTATGTGTTGCTGATGATCCTGCTGGGGGTTGAGTAGCAGATGTACCCGACGGAAGTTGTGTTACAGATGATCCTGATAGTGGTTGAGTAACAGATGTACCCGATGGTGGTTGCGTAGCAGATGTACCTGAAGTAGGTTGAGTAGCAGATGTACCTGTAGGTGGTTGTGTAGCAGATGTACCTGTAGGTGGTTGTGTAGCAGATGTACCTGTAGGTGGTTGAGTAGCAGATGTACCCGATGGTGGTTGTGTAGCAGATGTACCTGAAGGTAGTTGAGTAGCAGAAGTACCTGTAGGTGGTTGAGTAGCAGATGTGCCCGATGGTGGTTGAGTAGCAGATGTGCCCGATGGTGGTTGTGTAGCAGATGTACCTGAAGGTAGTTGAGTAACAGATGTACCTGTAGGTGGTTGTGTAGCAGAAGTATCTGTAGGTGGTTGAGTAGCAGATGTACCCGATGGTGGTTGTGTAGCAGATGTACCTGAAGGTAGTTGAGTAACAGATGTACCTGTAGGTGGTTGAGTAGCAGATGTACCCGATGGTGGTTGTGTAGCAGATGTACCTGAAGGTAGTTGAGTAGCAGATGTACCTCTAGGTGGTTGTGTAGCGGAAGTACCTGTAGGTGGTTGAGTAGCAGATGTGCCCGATGGTGGTTGTGTAGCAGATGTACCTGGAGGTAGTTGAGTAGCAGATGTACCTGTAGGTGGTTGTGTAGCAGAAGTACCTGTAGGTGGTTGTGTAGCAGAGGTACCTGTGGGTGGTTGTGTAGCAGATGTTCCTGTTGGTGGCTGTGTTGCTGATGATCCTGCTGGGGGTTGAGTAGCAGATGTACCCGACGGAAGTTGTGTAACAGATGATCCTGATAGTAGTTGAGTAACAGATGTACCCGATGGTGGTTGCGTAGCAGATGTACCTGAAGGTGGTTGAGTAGCAGACGTACCTGTAGGTGGTTGTGTAGCAGATGTACCTGTAGGTGGTTGTGTAGCAGATGTACCTGTAGGCGGTTGTGTAGCAGATGTACCTAAAGGTAGTTGAGTAGCAGATGTACCTGTAGGTGGTTGCGTAGCAGATGTACCTGAAGGTGGTTGAGTAGCAGATGTACCTGTAGGTGGTAATGTTACAGATGTGCCAGAAGGAGGCAATGTAGCAGATGTGACTGACGGAGGTTGTGTAGCAGATGAACCTGATAGAGATTGTGTTGCTGATGACCCTGATGGAGCTTGAGTAGCAGATGTACCCGATGGTGGTTGTGTAGCAGATGTACCCGTGGGTGGTTGTGTAGCAGAAGTACCTGTGGGTGGTTGAGTAGCAGATGTACCCGATGGTGGTTGTGTAGCAGATGTACCTGAAGGTGGTAATGTTACAGATGTGCCAGAAGGAGGCAATGTAGCAGATGTGGCTGACGGAGGTTGTGTAGCAGATGAACCTGATAGAGGTTGTGTTGCTGATGTTCCTGTTGGTGGCTGTGTTGCTGATGATCCTGCTGGGGGTTGAGTAGCAGATGTACCTGTAGGTGGTTGTGAAGCAGATGTACCTGTAGGTAGTTGTGTAGCAGATGTTCCTGTTGGTGGCTGTGTTGCTGATGATCCTGCTTGGGGTTGAGTAGCAGATGTGCCCGACGGAGGTTGTGTAGCCGATGATCCTGATAATGTTTGAGTAACAGATGTACCTGAAGGTGGTTGAGTAGCAGATGTACCTGTAGGTGGTTGTGTAGCAGAAGTACCTGTAGGTGGTTGAGTAGCAGATGTACCCGATGGTGGTTGAGTAGCAGATGTGCCCGACGGAGGTTGTGTAGCCGATGATCCTGATAATGGTTGAGTAACAGATGTACCTAAAGGTAGTTGAGTAGCAGATGTACCTGTAGGTGGTTGTGTAGCAGAAGTACCTGTAGGTGGTTGAGTAGCAGATGTACCCGATGGTGGTTGTGTAGCAGATGTACCTGTAGGTGGTAATGTTACAGATGTGCCAGAAGGAGGCAATGTAGCAGATGTGATTGACGGAGGTTGTGTAGCAGATGAACCTGATAGAGATTGTGTTGCTGATGACCCTGATGGAGCTTGAGTAGCAGATGTACCCGATGGTGGTTGTGTAGCAGATGTACCCGTGGGTGGTTGTGTAGCAGAAGTACCTGTAGGTGGTTGAGTAGCAGATGTACCCGATGGTGGTTGTGTAGCAGATGTACCTGGAGGTGGTAATGTTACAGATGTGCCAGAAGGAGGCAATGTAGCAGATGTGACTGACGGAGGTTGTGTAGCAGATGAACCCGATAGAGGTTGTGTTGCTGATGTTCCTGTTGGTGGCTGTGTTGCTGATGATCCTGCTGGGGGTTGAGTAGCAGATGTACCTGTAGGTGGTTGTGTAGCAGATGTACCTGTAGGTGGTTGTGTAGCAGAAGTACCTGTAGGTGGTTGAGTAGCAGATGTACCCGATGGTGGTTGTGTAGCAGATGTACCTGAAGGTAGTTGAGTAGCAGATGTACCTGTAGGTGGTTGTGTAGCGGAAGTACCTGTAGGTGGTTGAGTAGCAGATGTGCCCGATGGTGGTTGTGTAGCAGATGTACCTGAAGGTAATTGAGTAGCAGATGTACCTGTAGGTGGTTGTGTAGCAGAAGCACCTGTAGGTGGTTGTGTAGCAGATGTACCTGTAGGTGGTTGTGTAGCAGAGGTACCTGTGGGTGGTTGTGTAGCAGATGTTCCTGTTGGTGGCTGTGTTGCTGATGATCCTGCTGGGGGTTGAGTAGCAGATGTGCCCGACGGAAGTTGTGTTACAGATGATCCTGATAGTGGTTGAGTAACAGATGTACCCGATGGTGGTTGCGTAGCAGATGTACCTGAAGGTGGTTGTGTAGCAGATGTACCTGTAGGTGGTTGTGTAGCAGATGTTCCTGTAGGTGGTTGTGTAGCAGATGTACCTGTAGGTGGTTGTGTAGCAGAAGTACCTGTAGGTGGTTGAGTAGCAGATGTACCCGATGGTGGTTGTGTAGCAGATGTACCTGAAGGTAGTTGAGTAGCAGATGTACCTGTAGGTGGTTGTGTAGCGGAAGTACCTGTAGGTGGTTGAGTAGCAGATGTGCCCGATGGTGGTTGTGTAGCAGATGTACCTGAAGGTAATTGAGTAGCAGATGTACCTGTAGGTGGTTGTGTAGCAGAAGCACCTGTAGGTGGTTGTGTAGCAGATGTACCTGTAGGTGGTTGTGTAGCAGAGGTACCTGTGGGTGGTTGTGTAGCAGATGTTCCTGTTGGTGGCTGTGTTGCTGATGATCCTGCTGGGGGTTGAGTAGCAGATGTGCCCGACGGAAGTTGTGTTACAGATGATCCTGATAGTGGTTGAGTAACAGATGTACCCGATGGTGGTTGCGTAGCAGATGTACCTGAAGGTGGTTGTGTAGCAGATGTACCTGTAGATGGTTGTGTAGCAGATGTACCTGTAGGTGGTTGTGTAGCAGAAGTACCTGTAGGTGGTTGAGTAGCAGATGTACCCGATAGTGGTTGTGTAGCAGATGTACCGTTAGGTGGTTGTGTAGCAGATGTACCTGATAGAGGTTGTGTTGCTGATGACCCTGATGGAGCTTGAGTAGCAGATGTACCGGATGGTGGTTGTGTAGCAGATGTACCCGTGGGTGGTTGTGTAGCAGATGTACCTGTAGGTGGTTGTGTAGCAGATGTTCCTGTTGGTGGCTGTGTTGCTGATGATCCTGCTGGGGGTTGAGTAGCAGATGTGCCCGACGGAGGTTGTGTAGCCAATGATCCTGATAATGGTTGAGTAACAGATGTACCAGTAGGTAGTTGTGTAGCAGATGTTCCTGTTGGTGGCTGTGTTGCTGATGATCCTGCTGGGGGTTGAGTAGCAGATGTGCCCGACGGATGTTGTGTAGTCGATGATCCTGATAATGGTTGAATAACAGATGTACCTGAAGGTAGCTGAGTAGCAGATGTACCTGTAGGTAGTTGAGTAGCAGATGTACCTGTAGGTGGTTGTGTAGCAGAAGTACCTGTAGGTGGTTGTGTAGCAGAAGTACCTGTAGGTGGTTGAGTAGCAGATGTACCCGATGGTGGTTGTGTAGCAGATGTACCTGAAGGTAGTTGAGTAGCAGATGTACCTGTAGGTGGTTGTGTAGCGGAAGTACCTGTAGGTGGTTGAGTAGCAGATGTGCCCGATGGTGGTTGTGTAGCAGATGTACCTGAAGGTAATTGAGTAGCAGATGTACCTGTAGGTGGTTGTGTAGCAGAAGTACCTGTAGGTGGTTGTGTAGCAGATGTACCTGTAGGTGGTTGTGTAGCAGAGGTACCTGTGGGTGGTTGTGTAGCAGATGTTCCTGTTGGTGGCTGTGTTGCTGATGATCCTGCTGGGGGTTGAGTAGCAGATGTACCCGACGGAAGTTGTGTAACAGATGATCCTGATAGTGGTTGAGTAACAGATGTACCCGACGGTGGTTGCGTAGCAGATGTACCTGAAGGTGGTTGAGTAGCAGATGTACCTGTAGGTGGTTGTGTAGCAGATGTACCTGTAGGTGGTTGTGTAGCAGATGTACCTGTAGGTGGTTGTGTAGCAGATGTACCTGTAGGTGGTTGAGTAGCAGATGTACCCGATGGTGGTTGTGTAGCAGATGTACCTGAAGGTAGTTGAGTAGCAGATGTACCTGTAGGTGGTTGTGTAGCAGAAGCACCTGTAGGTGGTTGTGTAGCAGATGTACCTGTAGGTGGTTGTGTAGCAGAGGTAACTGTGGGTGGTTGTGTAGCAGATGTTCCTGTTGGTGGCTGTGTTGCTGATGATCCTGCTTGGGGTTGAGTAGCAGATGTGCCCGACAGAAGTTGTGTGACAGATGATCCTGATAGCGGTTGAGTAACAGATGTACCCGATGGTGGTTGCGTAGCAGATGTACCTGAAAGTGGTTGAGTAGCAGATGTACCTGTAGGTGGTTGTGTAGCAGATGTACCTGTAGGTGGTTGTGTAGCAGAAGTACCTGTAGGTGGTTGAGTAGCAGATGTACCTGATGGTGGTTGTGTAGCAGATGTACCCGATGGTGGTTGCGTAGCAGATGTACCTGAAGGTGGTTGTGTAGCAGATGTACCTGTAGGTGGTTGTGTAGCAGATGTACTTGTAGGTGGTTGTGTAGCAGATGTTCCTGTTGGTGGCTGTGTTGCTGATGATCCTGCTGGGGGTTGAGTAGCAGATGTGCCCGACGGAGGTTGTGTATCAGATGATCCTGATAATGGTTGAGTAACAGATGTACCCGATGGTGGTTGCGTAGCAGATGTACCTGTAGGTGGTAGTGTAGCAGATGTTCCTGTTGGTTGCTGTGTTGCTGATGATCCTGTTGGAGCTTGAGTAGCAGATGTACTCGATGATGGTTGTGTAGCAGATGTACCTGAAGGTAGTTGAGTAGCAGATGTACCTGTAGGTGGTTGTGTAGCAGATGTACCTGTAGGTGGTTGTGTAGCAGATGTACCTGTAGGTGGTAATGTTACAGATGTTCCAGAAGGAGGCAATGTAGCAGATGTGACTGACGGAGGTTGTGTAGCAGATGAACCTGGTAGAGGTTGTGTTGCTGATGACCCTGTTGAAGCTTGAGTAGCAGATGTACTCGATGGTGGTTGTGTAGCAGATGTACCTGAAGGTAGTTGAGTAGCAGATGTACCTGTAGGTGGTTGTGTAGCAGAAGTACCTGTAGGTGGTTGTGTAGCAGATGTATCTGTAGGTGGTTGTGTAGCAAATGTACCCGATGGTGGTTGTGTAGCAGATGTACCCGATGGTGGTTGTGTAGCAGATGTACCCGATGGTGGTTGTGTAGCAGATGTACCTGAAGGTAGTTGAGTAGCAGATGTACCTGTTGGTGGCTGTGTTGTTGATGATCCTTCTGGGGGTTGTGTAGCAGATGTACCCGAAGGTAGTTGAGTAGCAGATGTGCCCGACGGGGGTTGTGTAGCAGATGATTCCGATAGTGGTTGAGTAACAGATGTACCTGATGGTGGTTCTGTAGCAGATGTGCCTGGTGGTAATGATTGCATAGTAGATGAAGTTTGCTGTGGTTGTGTTGGTGATGTTCCCGTTGTACCTGGTATTGGTAATGTTTGTAAAGGTGGTTGGGTATTTGACGTAGGCCTTTGTGTTAAAGCTGTGCCATATGTCAATTTACTTTTTGATGGAGAAATATTGTGTGTTATATATGCAGTTGTCAGAGGATTTGTTGTGAATGATGATTTGATCAACTCTATGAAATAAAATAAACATGACTATAGACAATATTTCAATTGAAAAGAAATATCAAATTTAACATTTGTCGGAGTACACAAACCAGCTGGTTTATTCAAAGAATTGTAATGATAAAAACAAACCTGTAGTTGTAGTAACTGGTGCTTGTGTTGTAGTTCCAACTGTTTCTAGAAAACAAATGATTACCATCAGAAAATAGAAATAGACTAGATAATATGTATTCTTTTATCATAATACATCAAAAGGTAACCAAAAGACCGACATACAGGAGGCACAGTAATATATGTACGTATGTATGTGTGTAAAATTGCTTTTTCGATATCTAATACCGTACTCTGAATTCTTTAACTTTAGTGACGTTCTCATAACTTACCTTCAAAACATGCTCTAACATCTAATTTATCAGTAGTGGTAACTGGTACATTAGCATCTATTGGAGTTAATGTTATTTTAACCTTATCACCTCGGACATCATTAGGGAAAGTAACACTTGCTGTATCACCAACCACAGTCTGTAATAATTCAGTCAAAAGGTTTAGTAAAGAAAGTGTTACAAAGAGTCTAATAATTATCTATAACAAAGTCCCAAAAGTATTATTAAAAAAGTTTCCATGTTACAAAATAATAAATAAAACGAAGATCACACTTACTCCAGTTATTGGAGTCTTTTCAGTACCATCAGAACCAATTGGTGTAACAGTAATGGAAGCAACATTTGTTACTTTAACCGATACACTTCCTATTTCAACTTCATCTGTTGATGTTGGTGTGAGGTTTATAGTAATTTCTGGAGTTTGTCCAACAGGGTAAGATGCACCGCCATTTCTTATTTGATTTACATCAACAATTGTAGGTACTGAACTGATACTTGAATCAGGTATTATTTGTGGCTCATCCATACCATCTATCACAGTACATTCTGTTAAAATACAATTAGGCAAAATTCATGAATACAAGACCTAGTATATATTTGCTTTAATTTTATTTAAGCTTTCAACTTTATGAATTTCACAATTGAATACCAGTAGTATTAAAAGAAAATCAAATGCAAATCATTTAAATATTGACATAGATTCAAGTTACTATAAATTTGTTGACTAGTTTGGGAACTTTAAGTTCTAAAATAAAAATCTTCTCAATGTTCCCTAGTTAAGAAAAAACTATTTTTGTGTCTCAATTTCAGAATACAAGTGCTATCTACTGTCTGTTTGACAGTTTTACTTCCTATTAGCATGTGAACATACCAAATCTGTATATAAAAAAAAACTTTCCTTTGGGATAAGAAATATACCCTCTTGACGTTGTTACTTAGTAAATATATCAAATGTATCATATTTAATTAAATTACCTGATGGTGTAACTGTTGTGGGTAATGTTGGTTGTGGTGGTCCTGTTGGTTGTGTTCCTTGTGGTCCTTCGGTTGCTGATGTTCCAGATATTATTGTGGTTGTGCCAACAGGATGAGTTTCTAGAAATGAAAAAATATAAGAAATAACAATAGATATAACTGATAAAATGGATAAATGACATACGTAATATTAGCTTTTATACAAATTTTGATAAAACTGTCACCGTAGTAATAAAATCATAATATTTAAACCACATTAAAAAAAACTAAACCGTAAAACTCATTCATTATAAAAAGATAGATATTTTACAATAACTTACCTTCAAAACAGGCATGGATTTTCAATCTAAGATCAACTGGAGAATCTGGAGTAGTAGGTTTAACAAGGATTTTGATTTTGGTTGTATCAACTCCATCAGGTAATACTTTCTTTAAATCAGTCTAAAAAATAAAGTTTAGAAAATAAATACTTGAAATCAACATAACAACAACAAGATAAAACAATCAATATAATACAATAAAAGCATAAACATTATAAAACATATAAAACTTACACTGTCAGTTACTTCTTTGATGGGTACATATTCTTGTGTAGTTTCATCAAATACAAAAACTTCTATCGATTCAACATTATTGGGAGTAAAAGCTTCAACATCGCCAAGAGGAACTGGTGAACCATCTGGTGAAAGTTGTACTGTAATATTAACTCCATCACTTGGTACATTAGGAATGTTATAAGGAGATGGTGAATCTGGTCTTAAGTTCTCAGGATTATCTGATGATGGTGAGTTATCTGGTTGTGTAAGATACTCAGCAGGGAGTAATTGTGGGTTTTCCATTCCAGCGGTCTTGGTACATGGTGCTGTAAAATAAATCAATCAATATATGATTCTTAAAACAATGATCAATATCTCTTCAAATTGATGCATATATTCGAATTCCCTTTTTTCTCTTTCCATTCTTAAATATCAAATGCTTTAACAGCTATTGGTTATCTATAAAACATGAACTTACTTGATGTAGTAACAGGACCAGTTGTTGTTGAAACGCCAGGTCCAGTAGTTTCTGAAATGAAAAATAGGGGAAATATACTAACTGAACAAAATAATAAAATAAAATAGGTAAAATTAAGAATTTTAATATATCATTTGTTGTTGTCGATTTCGAATTTGCAGTTCCGTTCTAGTATCATACTCTGGTTTTATTATTAATGACTTTTTCTTAACTTACCTTCAAAACATGCTCTAACATCTAATTTATCAGTAGTGGTAACTGGTACATTAGCATCTATTGGAGTTAATGTTATTTTAACCTTATCACCTCGGACATCATTAGGGAAAGTAACACTTGCTGTATCACCAACCACAGTCTGTAATAATTCAGTCAAAAGGTTTAGTAAAGAAAGTGTTACAAAGAGTCTAATAATTATCTATAACAAAGTCCCAAAAGTATTATTAAAAAAGTTTCCATGTTACAAAATAATAAATAAAACGAAGATCACACTTACTCCAGTTATTGGAGTCTTTTCAGTACCATCAGAACCAATTGGTGTAACAGTAATGGAAGCAACATTTGTTACTTTAACCGATACACTTCCTATTTCAACTTCATCTGTTGATGTTGGTGTGAGGTTTATAGTAATTTCTGGAGTTTGTCCAGCAGGGAAAGATGCACCGCCATTTCTTATTTGATTAACATCAACAATTGTAGGTAATGAACTGATACTTGAATCAGGTATTATTTGTGGCTCATCCATACCATCTATCACAGTACATTCTGTTAAAATACAATTAGGCAAAATTCATGAATACAAGACCTAGTATATATTTGCTTTAATTTTATTTAAGCTTTCAACTTTATGAATTTCACAATTGAATACCAGTAGTATTAAAAGAAAATCAAATACAAATCATTTAAATATTGACATAGATTCAAGTTACTATAAATTTGTTGACTAGTTTGGGAACTTTAAGTTCTAAAATAAAAATCTTCTCAATGTTCCCTAGTTAAGAAAATACTATTTTTGTGTCTCAATTTCAGAATACAAGTGCTATCTACTGTCTGTTTGACAGTTTTACTTCCTATTAGCATGTGAACATACCAAATCTGTATAAAAAAAAACTTTCCTTTGGGATAAGAAATATACCCTCTTGACGTTGTTACTTAGTAAATATATCAAATGTATCATATTTAATTAAATTACCTGATGGTGTAACTGTTGTGGGTAATGTTGGTTGTGGTGGTCCTGTTGGTTGTGTTCCTTGTGGTCCTTCGGTTGCTGATGTTCCAGATATTATTGTGGTTGTGCCAACAGGATGAGTTTCTAGAAATGAAAAAAATATAAGAAATAACAATAGATATAACTGATAAAATGGATAAATGACATACGTAATATTAGCTTTTATACAAATTTTGATAAAACTGTCACCGTAGTAATAAAATCATAATATTTAAACCACATTAAAAAAAACTAAACCGTAAAACTCATTCATTATAAAAAGATAGATATTTTACAATAACTTACCTTCAAAACAGGCATGGATTTTCAATCTAAGATCAACTGGAGAATCTGGAGTAGTAGGTTTAACAAGGATTTTGATTTTGGTTGTATCAACTCCATCAGGTAATACTTTCTTTAAATCAGTCTAAAAAATAAAGTTTAGAAAATAAATACTTGAAATCAACATAACAACAACAAGATAAAACAATCAATATAATACAATAAAAGCATAAACATTATAAAACATATAAAACTTACACTGTCAGTTACTTCTTTGATGGGTACATATTCTTGTGTAGTTTCATCAAATACAAAAACTTCTATCGATTCAACATTATTGGGAGTAAAAGCTTCAACATCGCCAAGAGGAACTGGTGAACCATCTGGTGAAAGTTGTACTGTAATATTAACTCCATCACTTGGTACATTAGGAATGTTATAAGGAGATGGTGAATCTGGTCTTAAGTTCTCAGGATTATCTGATGATGGTGAGTTATCTGGTTGTGTAAGATACTCAGCAGGGAGTAATTGTGGGTTTTCCATTCCAGCGGTCTTGGTACATGGTGCTGTAAAATAAATCAATCAATATATGATTCTTAAAACAATGATCAATATCTCTTCAAATTGATGCATATATTCGAATTCCCTTTTTCTCTTTCCATTCTTAAATATCAAATGCTTTAACAGCTATTGGTTATCTATAAAACATGAACTTACTTGATGTAGTAACAGGACCAGTTGTTGTTGAAACGCCAGGTCCAGTAGTTTCTGAAATGAAAAATAGGGGAAATATACTAACTGAACAAAATAATAAAATAAAATAGGTAAAATTAAGAATTTTAATATATCATTTGTTGTTGTCGATTTCGAATTTGCAGTTCCGTTCTAGTATCATACTCTGGTTTTATTATTAATGACTTTTTCTTAACTTACCTTCAAAACATGCTCTAACATCTAATTTATCAGTAGTGGTAACTGGTACATTAGCATCTATTGGAGTTAATGTTATTTTAACCTTATCACCTCGGACATCATTAGGGAAAGTAACACTTGCTGTATCATCAACCACAGTCTGTAATAATTCAGTCAAAAGGTTTAGTAAAGAAAGTGTTACAAAGAGTCTAATAATTATCTATAACAAAGTCCCAAAAGTATTATTAAAAAAGTTTCCATGTTACAAAATAATAAATAAAACGAAGATCACACTTACTCCAGTTATTGGAGTCTTTTCAGTACCATCAGAACCAATTGGTGTAACAGTAATGGAAGCAACATTTGTTACTTTAACCGATACACTTCCTATTTCAACTTCATCTGTTGATGTTGGTGTGAGGTTTATAGTAATTTCTGGAGTTTGTCCAGCAGGGAAAGATGCACCGCCATTTCTTATTTGATTAACATCAACAATTGTAGGTAATGAACTGATACTTGAATCAGGTATTATTTGTGGCTCATCCATACCATCTATCACAGTACATTCTGTTAAAATACAATTAGGCAAAATTCATGAATACAAGACCTAGTATATATTTGCTTTAATTTTATTTAAGCTTTCAACTTTATGAATTTCACAATTGAATACCAGTAGTATTAAAAGAAAATCAAATACAAATCATTTAAATATTGACATAGATTCAAGTTACTATAAATTTGTTGACTAGTTTGGGAACTTTAAGTTCTAAAATAAAAATCTTCTCAATGTTCCCTAGTTAAGAAAATACTATTTTTGTGTCTCAATTTCTGAATACAAGTGCTATCTACTGTCTGTTTGACAGTTTTATTTTCCTATTAGCATGTGAACATACCAAATCTGTATAAAAAAAAAAAATTTCCTTTGGGATAAGAAATATACCCTCTTGACGTTGTTACTTAGTAAATATATCAAATGTATCATATTTAATTAAATTACCTGATGGTGTAACTGTTGTGGGTAATGTTGGTTGTGGTGGTCCTGTTGGTTGTGTTCCTTGTGGTCCTTCGGTTGCTGATGTTCCAGATATTATTGTGGTTGTGCCAACAGGATGAGTTTCTAGAAATGAAAAAAATATAAGAAATAACAATAGATATAACTGATAAAATGGATAAATGACATACGTAATATTAGCTTTTATACAAATTTTGATAAAACTGTCACCGTAGTAATAAAATCATAATATTTAAACCACATTAAAAAAAACTAAACCGTAAAACTCATTCATTATAAAAAGATAGATATTTTACAATAACTTACCTTCAAAACAGGCATGGATTTTCAATCTAAGATCAACTGGAGAATCTGGAGTAGTAGGTTTAACAAGGATTTTGATTTTGGTTGTATCAACTCCATCAGGTAATACTTTCTTTAAATCAGTCTAAAAAATAAAGTTTAGAAAATAAATACTTGAAATCAACATAACAACAACAAGATAAAACAATCAATATAATACAATAAAAGCATAAACATTATAAAACATATAAAACTTACACTGTCAGTTACTTCTTTGATGGGTACATATTCTTGTGTAGTTTCATCAAATACAAAAACTTCTATCGATTCAACATTATTGGGAGTAAAAGCTTCAACATCGCCAAGAGGAACTGGTGAACCATCTGGTGAAAGTTGTACTGTAATATTAACTCCATCACTTGGTACATTAGGAATGTTATAAGGAGATGGTGAATCTGGTCTTAAGTTCTCAGGATTATCTGATGATGGTGAGTTATCTGGTTGTGTAAGATACTCAGCAGGGAGTAATTGTGGGTTTTCCATTCCAGCGGTCTTGGTACATGGTGCTGTAAAATAAATCAATCAATATATGATTCTTAAAACAATGATCAATATCTCTTCAAATTGATGCATATATTCGAATTCCCTTTTTCTCTTTCCATTCTTAAATATCAAATGCTTTAACAGCTATTGGTTATCTATAAAACATGAACTTACTTGATGTAGTAACAGGACCAGTTGTTGTTGAAACGCCAGGTCCAGTAGTTTCTGAAATGAAAAATAGGGGAAATATACTAACTGAACAAAATAATAAAATAAAATAGGTAAAATTAAGAATTTTAATATATCATTTGTTGTTGTCGATTTCGAATTTGCAGTTCCGTTCTAGTATCATACTCTGGTTTTATTATTAATGACTTTTTCTTAACTTACCTTCAAAACATGCTCTAACATCTAATTTATCAGTAGTGGTAACTGGTACATTAGCATCTATTGGAGTTAATGTTATTTTAACCTTATCACCTCGGACATCATTAGGGAAAGTAACACTTGCTGTATCATCAACCACAGTCTGTAATAATTCAGTCAAAAGGTTTAGTAAAGAAAGTGTTACAAAGAGTCTAATAATTATCTATAACAAAGTCCCAAAAGTATTATTAAAAAAGTTTCCATGTTACAAAATAATAAATAAAACGAAGATCACACTTACTCCAGTTATTGGAGTCTTTTCAGTACCATCAGAACCAATTGGTGTAACAGTAATGGAAGCAACATTTGTTACTTTAACCGATACACTTCCTATTTCAACTTCATCTGTTGATGTTGGTGTGAGGTTTATAGTAATTTCTGGAGTTTGTCCAACAGGGTAAGATGCACCGCCATTTCTTATTTGATTTACATCAACAATTGTAGGTACTGAACTGATACTTGAATCAGGTATTATTTGTGGCTCATCCATACCATCTATCACAGTACATTCTGTTAAAATACAATTAGGCAAAATTCATGAATACAAGACCTAGTATATATTTGCTTTAATTTTATTTAAGCTTTCAACTTTATGAATTTCACAATTGAATACCAGTAGTATTTAAAGAAAATCAAATACACATCATTTAAATATTGACATAGATTCAAGTTACTATAAATTTGTTGACTAGTTTGGGAACTTTAAGTTCTAAAATAAAAATCTTCTCAATGTTCCCTAGTTAAGAAAATACTATTTTTGTGTCTCAATTTCAGAATACAAGTGCTATCTACTGTCTGTTTGACAGTTTTACTTCCTATTAGCATGTGAACATACCAAATCTGTATAAAAAAAAACTTTCCTTTGGGATAAGAAATATACCCTCTTGACGTTGTTACTTAGTAAATATATCAAATGTATCATATTTAATTAAATTACCTGATGGTGTAACTGTTGTGGGTAATGTTGGTTGTGGTGGTCCTGTTGGTTGTGTTCCTTGTGGTCCTTCGGTTGCTGATGTTCCAGATATTATTGTGGTTGTGCCAACAGGATGAGTTTCTAGAAATGAAAAAAATATAAGAAATAACAATAGATATAACTGATAAAATGGATAAATGACATACGTAATATTAGCTTTTATACAAATTTTGATAAAACTGTCACCGTAGTAATAAAATCATAATATTTAAACCACATTAAAAAAAACTAAACCGTAAAACTCATTCATTATAAAAAGATAGATATTTTACAATAACTTACCTTCAAAACAGGCATGGATTTTCAATCTAAGATCAACTGGAGAATCAGGAGTGGTAGGTTTAACAAGGATTTTGATCTTGGTTGTATCAACTCCATCAGGTAATACTTTCTTTAAATCAGTCTAAAAAATAAAGTTTAGAAAATAAATACTTGAAATCAACATAACAACAAAAAGATAAAACAATCAATATAATACAATAAAAGCATAAACATTATAAAACATATAAAACTTACACTGTCAGTTACTTCTTTGATGGGTACATATTCTTGTGTAGTTTCATCAAATACAAAAACTTCTATCGATTCAACATTATTGGGAGTAAAAGCTTCAACATCGCCAAGAGGAACTGGTGAACCATCTGGTGAAAGTTGTACTGTAATATTAACTCCATCACTTGGTACATTAGGAATGTTATAAGGAGATGGTGAATCTGGTCTTAAATTCTCAGGATTATCTGATGATGGTGAGTTATCTGGTTGTGTAAGATAATCAGCAGGGAGTAATTGTGGGTTTTCCATTCCAGCGGTCTTGGTACATGGTGCTGTAAAATAAATCAATCAATATATGATTCTTAAAACAATGATCAATATCTCTTCAAATTGATGCATATATTCGAATTCCCTTTTTCTCTTTCCATTCTTAAATATCAAATGCTTTAACAGCTATTGGTTATCTATAAAACATGAACTTACTTGATGTAGTAACAGGACCAGTTGTTGTTGAAACGCCAGGTCCAGTAGTTTCTGAAATGAAAAATAGGGGAAATATACTAACTGAACAAAATAATAAAATAAAATAGGTAAAATTAAGAATTTTAATATATCATTTGTTGTTGTCGATTTCGAATTTGCAGTCCGTTCTAGTATCATACTCTGGTTTTATTATTAATGACTTTTTCTTAACTTACCTTCAAAACATGCTCTAACATCTAATTTATCAGTAGTGGTAACTGGTACATTAGCATCTATTGGAGTTAATGTTATTTTAACCTTATCACCTCGGACATCATTAGGGAAAGTAACACTTGCTGTATCATCAACCACAGTCTGTAATAATTCAGTCAAAAGGTTTAGTAAAGAAAGTGTTACAAAGAGTCTAATAATTATCTATAACAAAGTCCCAAAAGTATTATTAAAAAAGTTTCCATGTTACAAAATAATAAATAAAACGAAGATCACACTTACTCCAGTTATTGGAGTCTTTTCAGTACCATCAGAACCAATTGGTGTAACAGTAATGGAAGCAACATTTGTTACTTTAACCGATACACTTCCTATTTCAACTTCATCTGTTGATGTTGGTGTGAGGTTTATAGTAATTTCTGGAGTTTGTCCAGCAGGGAAAGATGCACCGCCATTTCTTATTTGATTAACATCAA
Organism: Lottia scabra; assembly: GCA_029955415.1. Classification (NCBI taxonomy): domain Eukaryota; kingdom Metazoa; phylum Mollusca; class Gastropoda; family Lottiidae; genus Lottia; species Lottia scabra. The sequence goes on from JARJEI010000015.1 coordinate 7,510,207, forward strand.
CAATTGTAGGTAATGAACTGATACTTGAATCAGGTATTATTTGTGGCTCATCCATACCATCTATCACAGTACATTCTGTTAAAATACAATTAGGCAAAATTCATGAATACAAGACCTAGTATATATTTGCTTTAATTTTATTTAAGCTTTCAACTTTATGAATTTCACAATTGAATACCAGTAGTATTAAAAGAAAATCAAATACAAATCATTTAAATATTGACATAGATTCAAGTTACTATAAATTTGTTGACTAGTTTGGGAACTTTAAGTTCTAAAATAAAAATCTTCTCAATGTTCCCTAGTTAAGAAAATACTATTTTTGTGTCTCAATTTCTGAATACAAGTGCTATCTACTGTCTGTTTGACAGTTTTATTTTCCTATTAGCATGTGAACATACCAAATCTGTATAAAAAAAAAAAATTTCCTTTGGGATAAGAAATATACCCTCTTGACGTTGTTACTTAGTAAATATATCAAATGTATCATATTTAATTAAATTACCTGATGGTGTAACTGTTGTGGGTAATGTTGGTTGTGGTGGTCCTGTTGGTTGTGTTCCTTGTGGTCCTTCGGTTGCTGATGTTCCAGATATTATTGTGGTTGTGCCAACAGGATGAGTTTCTAGAAATGAAAAAAATATAAGAAATAACAATAGATATAACTGATAAAATGGATAAATGACATACGTAATATTAGCTTTTATACAAATTTTGATAAAACTGTCACCGTAGTAATAAAATCATAATATTTAAACCACATTAAAAAAAACTAAACCGTAAAACTCATTCATTATAAAAAGATAGATATTTTACAATAACTTACCTTCAAAACAGGCATGGATTTTCAATCTAAGATCAACTGGAGAATCTGGAGTAGTAGGTTTAACAAGGATTTTGATTTTGGTTGTATCAACTCCATCAGGTAATACTTTCTTTAAATCAGTCTAAAAAATAAAGTTTAGAAAATAAATACTTGAAATCAACATAACAACAACAAGATAAAACAATCAATATAATACAATAAAAGCATAAACATTATAAAACATATAAAACTTACACTGTCAGTTACTTCTTTGATGGGTACATATTCTTGTGTAGTTTCATCAAATACAAAAACTTCTATCGATTCAACATTATTGGGAGTAAAAGCTTCAACATCGCCAAGAGGAACTGGTGAACCATCTGGTGAAAGTTGTACTGTAATATTAACTCCATCACTTGGTACATTAGGAATGTTATAAGGAGATGGTGAATCTGGTCTTAAGTTCTCAGGATTATCTGATGATGGTGAGTTATCTGGTTGTGTAAGATACTCAGCAGGGAGTAATTGTGGGTTTTCCATTCCAGCGGTCTTGGTACATGGTGCTGTAAAATAAATCAATCAATATATGATTCTTAAAACAATGATCAATATCTCTTCAAATTGATGCATATATTCGAATTCCCTTTTTCTCTTTCCATTCTTAAATATCAAATGCTTTAACAGCTATTGGTTATCTATAAAACATGAACTTACTTGATGTAGTAACAGGACCAGTTGTTGTTGAAACGCCAGGTCCAGTAGTTTCTGAAATGAAAAATAGGGGAAATATACTAACTGAACAAAATAATAAAATAAAATAGGTAAAATTAAGAATTTTAATATATCATTTGTTGTTGTCGATTTCGAATTTGCAGTTCCGTTCTAGTATCATACTCTGGTTTTATTATTAATGACTTTTTCTTAACTTACCTTCAAAACATGCTCTAACATCTAATTTATCAGTAGTGGTAACTGGTACATTAGCATCTATTGGAGTTAATGTTATTTTAACCTTATCACCTCGGACATCATTAGGGAAAGTAACACGTGCTGTATCATCAACCACAGTCTGTAATAATTCAGTCAAAAGGTTTAGTAAAGAAAGTGTTACAAAGAGTCTAATAATTATCTATAACAAAGTCCCAAAAGTATTATTAAAAAAGTTTCCATGTTACAAAATAATAAATAAAACGAAGATCACACTTACTCCAGTTATTGGAGTCTTTTCAGTACCATCAGAACCAATTGGTGTAACAGTAATGGAAGCAACATTTGTTACTTTAACCGATACACTTCCTATTTCAACTTCATCTGTTGATGTTGGTGTGAGGTTTATAGTAATTTCTGGAGTTTGTCCAACAGGGTAAGATGCACCGCCATTTCTTATTTGATTTACATCAACAATTGTAGGTACTGAACTGATACTTGAATCAGGTATTATTTGTGGCTCATCCATACCATCTATCACAGTACATTCTGTTAAAATACAATTAGGCAAAATTCATGAATACAAGACCTAGTATATATTTGCTTTAATTTTATTTAAGCTTTCAACTTTATGAATTTCACAATTCAATACCAGTAGTATTTAAAGAAAATCAAATACACATCATTTAAATATTGACATAGATTCAAGTTACTATAAATTTGTTGACTAGTTTGGGAACTTTAAGTTCTAAAATAAAAATCTTCTCAATGTTCCCTAGTTAAGAAAATACTATTTTTGTGTCTCAATTTCAGAATACAAGTGCTATCTACTGTCTGTTTGACAGTTTTACTTCCTATTAGCATGTGAACATACCAAATCTGTATAAAAAAAAAACTTTCCTTTGGGATAAGAAATATACCCTCTTGACGTTGTTACTTAGTAAATATATCAAATGTATCATATTTAATTAAATTACCTGATGGTGTAACTGTTGTGGGTAATGTTGGTTGTGGTGGTCCTGTTGGTTGTGTTCCTTGTGGTCCTTCGGTTGCTGATGTTCCAGATATTATTGTGGTTGTGCCAACAGGATGAGTTTCTAGAAATGAAAAAAATATAAGAAATAACAATAGATATAACTGATAAAATGGATAAATGACATACGTAATATTAGCTTTTATACAAATTTTGATAAAACTGTCACCGTAGTAATAAAATCATAATATTTAAACCACATTAAAAAAAACTAAACCGTAAAACTCATTCATTATAAAAAGATAGATATTTTACAATAACTTACCTTCAAAACAGGCATGGATTTTCAATCTAAGATCAACTGGAGAATCAGGAGTGGTAGGTTTAACAAGGATTTTGATCTTGGTTGTATCAACTCCATCAGGTAATACTTTCTTTAAATCAGTCTAAAAAATAAAGTTTAGAAAATAAATACTTGAAATCAACATAACAACAAAAAGATAAAACAATCAATATAATACAATAAAAGCATAAACATTATAAAACATATAAAACTTACACTGTCAGTTACTTCTTTGATGGGTACATATTCTTGTGTAGTTTCATCAAATACAAAAACTTCTATCGATTCAACATTATTGGGAGTAAAAGCTTCAACATCGCCAAGAGGAACTGGTGAACCATCTGGTGAAAGTTGTACTGTAATATTAACTCCATCACTTGGTACATTAGGAATGTTATAAGGAGATGGTGAATCTGGTCTTAAATTCTCAGGATTATCTGATGATGGTGAGTTATCTGGTTGTGTAAGATAATCAGCAGGGAGTAATTGTGGGTTTTCCATTCCAGCGGTCTTGGTACATGGTGCTGTAAAATAAATCAATCAATATATGATTCTTAAAACAATGATCAATATCTCTTCAAATTGATGCATATATTCGAATTCCCTTTTTCTCTTTCCATTCTTAAATATCAAATGCTTTAACAGCTATTGGTTATCTATAAAACATGAACTTACTTGATGTAGTAACAGGACCAGTTGTTGTTGAAACGCCAGGTCCAGTAGTTTCTGAAATGAAAAATAGGGGAAATATACTAACTGAACAAAATAATAAAATAAAATAGGTAAAATTAAGAATTTTAATATATCATTTGTTGTTGTCGATTTCGAATTTGCAGTCCGTTCTAGTATCATACTCTGGTTTTATTATTAATGACTTTTTCTTAACTTACCTTCAAAACATGCTCTAACATCTAATTTATCAGTAGTGGTAACTGGTACATTAGCATCTATTGGAGTTAATGTTATTTTAACCTTATCACCTCGGACATCATTAGGGAAAGTAACACTTGCTGTATCATCAACCACAGTCTGTAATAATTCAGTCAAAAGGTTTAGTAAAGAAAGTGTTACAAAGAGTCTAATAATTATCTATAACAAAGTCCCAAAAGTATTATTAAAAAAGTTTCCATGTTACAAAATAATAAATAAAACGAAGATCACACTTACTCCAGTTATTGGAGTCTTTTCAGTACCATCAGAACCAATTGGTGTAACAGTAATGGAAGCAACATTTGTTACTTTAACCGATACACTTCCTATTTCAACTTCATCTGTTGATGTTGGTGTGAGGTTTATAGTAATTTCTGGAGTTTGTCCAGCAGGGAAAGATGCACCGCCATTTCTTATTTGATTAACATCAACAATTGTAGGTAATGAACTGATACTTGAATCAGGTATTATTTGTGGCTCATCCATACCATCTATCACAGTACATTCTGTTAAAATACAATTAGGCAAAATTCATGAATACAAGACCTAGTATATATTTGCTTTAATTTTATTTAAGCTTTCAACTTTATGAATTTCACAATTGAATACCAGTAGTATTAAAAGAAAATCAAATACAAATCATTTAAATATTGACATAGATTCAAGTTACTATAAATTTGTTGACTAGTTTGGGAACTTTAAGTTCTAAAATAAAAATCTTCTCAATGTTCCCTAGTTAAGAAAATACTATTTTTGTGTCTCAATTTCTGAATACAAGTGCTATCTACTGTCTGTTTGACAGTTTTATTTTCCTATTAGCATGTGAACATACCAAATCTGTATAAAAAAAAAAACTTTCCTTTGGGATAAGAAATATACCCTCTTGACGTTGTTACTTAGTAAATATATCAAATGTATCATATTTAATTAAATTACCTGATGGTGTAACTGTTGTGGGTAATGTTGGTTGTGGTGGTCCTGTTGGTTGTGTTCCTTGTGGTCCTTCGGTTGCTGATGTTCCAGATATTATTGTGGTTGTGCCAACAGGATGAGTTTCTAGAAATGAAAAAAATATAAGAAATAACAATAGATATAACTGATAAAATGGATAAATGACATACGTAATATTAGCTTTTATACAAATTTTGATAAAACTGTCACCGTAGTAATAAAATCATAATATTTAAACCACATTAAAAAAAACTAAACCGTAAAACTCATTCATTATAAAAAGATAGATATTTTACAATAACTTACCTTCAAAACAGGCATGGATTTTCAATCTAAGATCAACTGGAGAATCTGGAGTAGTAGGTTTAACAAGGATTTTGATTTTGGTTGTATCAACTCCATCAGGTAATACTTTCTTTAAATCAGTCTAAAAAATAAAGTTTAGAAAATAAATACTTGAAATCAACATAACAACAACAAGATAAAACAATCAATATAATACAATAAAAGCATAAACATTATAAAACATATAAAACTTACACTGTCAGTTACTTCTTTGATGGGTACATATTCTTGTGTAGTTTCATCAAATACAAAAACTTCTATCGATTCAACATTATTGGGAGTAAAAGCTTCAACATCGCCAAGAGGAACTGGTGAACCATCTGGTGAAAGTTGTACTGTAATATTAACTCCATCACTTGGTACATTAGGAATGTTATAAGGAGATGGTGAATCTGGTCTTAAGTTCTCAGGATTATCTGATGATGGTGAGTTATCTGGTTGTGTAAGATACTCAGCAGGGAGTAATTGTGGGTTTTCCATTCCAGCGGTCTTGGTACATGGTGCTGTAAAATAAATCAATCAATATATGATTCTTAAAACAATGATCAATATCTCTTCAAATTGATGCATATATTCGAATTCCCTTTTTCTCTTTCCATTCTTAAATATCAAATGCTTTAACAGCTATTGGTTATCTATAAAACATGAACTTACTTGATGTAGTAACAGGACCAGTTGTTGTTGAAACGCCAGGTCCAGTAGTTTCTGAAATGAAAAATAGGGGAAATATACTAACTGAACAAAATAATAAAATAAAATAGGTAAAATTAAGAATTTTAATATATCATTTGTTGTTGTCGATTTCGAATTTGCAGTTCCGTTCTAGTATCATACTCTGGTTTTATTATTAATGACTTTTTCTTAACTTACCTTCAAAACATGCTCTAACATCTAATTTATCAGTAGTGGTAACTGGTACATTAGCATCTATTGGAGTTAATGTTATTTTAACCTTATCACCTCGGACATCATTAGGGAAAGTAACACTTGCTGTATCATCAACCACAGTCTGTAATAATTCAGTCAAAAGGTTTAGTAAAGAAAGTGTTACAAAGAGTCTAATAATTATCTATAACAAAGTCCCAAAAGTATTATTAAAAAAGTTTCCATGTTACAAAATAATAAATAAAACGAAGATCACACTTACTCCAGTTATTGGAGTCTTTTCAGTACCATCAGAACCAATTGGTGTAACAGTAATGGAAGCAACATTTGTTACTTTAACCGATACACTTCCTATTTCAACTTCATCTGTTGATGTTGGTGTGAGGTTTATAGTAATTTCTGGAGTTTGTCCAACAGGGTAAGATGCACCGCCATTTCTTATTTGATTTACATCAACAATTGTAGGTACTGAACTGATACTTGAATCAGGTATTATTTGTGGCTCATCCATACCATCTATCACAGTACATTCTGTTAAAATACAATTAGGCAAAATTCATGAATACAAGACCTAGTATATATTTGCTTTAATTTTATTTAAGCTTTCAACTTTATGAATTTCACAATTGAATACCAGTAGTATTTAAAGAAAATCAAATACACATCATTTAAATATTGACATAGATTCAAGTTACTATAAATTTGTTGACTAGTTTGGGAACTTTAAGTTCTAAAATAAAAATCTTCTCAATGTTCCCTAGTTAAGAAAATACTATTTTTGTGTCTCAATTTCAGAATACAAGTGCTATCTACTGTCTGTTTGACAGTTTTACTTCCTATTAGCATGTGAACATACCAAATCTGTATAAAAAAAAACTTTCCTTTGGGATAAGAAATATACCCTCTTGACGTTGTTACTTAGTAAATATATCAAATGTATCATATTTAATTAAATTACCTGATGGTGTAACTGTTGTGGGTAATGTTGGTTGTGGTGGTCCTGTTGGTTGTGTTCCTTGTGGTCCTTCGGTTGCTGATGTTCCAGATATTATTGTGGTTGTGCCAACAGGATGAGTTTCTAGAAATGAAAAAAATATAAGAAATAACAATAGATATAACTGATAAAATGGATAAATGACATACGTAACATTAGCTTTTATACAAATTTTGATAAAACTGTCACCGTAGTAATAAAATCATAATATTTAAACCACATTAAAAAAAACTAAACCGTAAAACTCATTCATTATAAAAAGATAGATATTTTACAATAACTTACCTTCAAAACAGGCATGGATTTTCAATCTAAGATCAACTGGAGAATCAGGAGTGGTAGGTTTAACAAGGATTTTGATCTTGGTTGTATCAACTCCATCAGGTAATACTTTCTTTAAATCAGTCTAAAAATAAAGTTTAGAAAATAAATACTTGAAATCAACATAACAACAACAAGATAAAACAATCAATATAATACAATAAAAGCATAAACATTATAAAACATATAAAACTTACACTGTCAGTTACTTCTTTGATGGGTACATATTCTTGTGTAGTTTCATCAAATACAAAAACTTCTATCGATTCAACATTATTGGGAGTAAAAGCTTCAACATCGCCAAGAGGAACTGGTGAACCATCTGGTGAAAGTTGTACTGTAATATTAACTCCATCACTAGGTACATTAGGAATGTTATAAGGAGATGGTGAATCTGGTCTTAAGTTCTCAGGATTATCTGATGATGGTGAGTTATCTGGTTGTGTAAGATACTCAGCAGGGAGTAATTGTGGGTTTTCCATTCCAGCGGTCTTGGTACATGGTGCTGTAAAATAAATCAATCAATATATGATTCTTAAAACAATGATCAATATATCTTCAAATTGATGCATATATTTTGAATTCCCTTTTTCTCTTTCCTTTCTTAAATATCAAATGTTATTACAACTATTAGTTATCTATAAAACATTAGTTATCTATTAAACATGAACTTACTTGATGTAGTACCAGCTGTGGTGCCAACGGTAGCTGAAATTCCAGGTCCAGTAGTTTCTGAAATGGAGAATAGAGAAAAGATATTAACTGAACAAAAACATAAAACAGGTTAAAGTAATAAAACAGATTTTCTGCTATTACTCTTCCAGGATCTAGTTCTACTGGTGCCATGAGTTTCTGTTAAAAAACAACGAAAATCTATAACATTAAACACACATTTAAACATAACATTATATTTTGAGAACCTCAGAGTAAATATGCATTTTCTTAATCATTTGTTGCAATAGATTTTGAGTTTTGTTTTTGCTGTTCCGTTTTGAAGTATCGTTGTCTGGTTTTATTATCAACTACCTTATCTTAACTTACCTTCAAAACATGCTTTAACTTCTAATTTATCAGTAGTGGTAACTGGTACATTAGCATCTAATGGAGTTAATGTAATTTTCACCTTATCACCTCGGACATCATTAGGGAAAGTAACACTAGCTGTATCACCAACCACATTCTGTAATAATTCAGTCAAAAGGTTTAGTAAAGAAAGAGTTACAAAGAGTCTAATAATTATCTATAAAAAAGTCCCAAAAGTATCATTAAAAAAATTTCCATGTTACAAAATAATAAATAAAACGAAGATCACACTTACTCCAGTTATTGGAGTCTTTTCAGTACCATCGGAACCGATTGGTGTAGCAGTAATAGTAGCAACATTTGTTACTTTAACCGATACACTTCCTATTTCAACTTCATCTGTTGATGTTGGTGTGAGGTTTATAGTAATTTCTGGAGTTTGTCCAGCAGGGAAAGATGCACCGCCATTTCTTATTTGATTAACATCAACAATTGTAGGTAATGAACTGATACTTGAATCAGGTATTATTTGTGGCTCATCCATACCATCTATCACAGTACATTCTGTAAAATACAATTGGGTAAAATTCGTTAATCTAAGACCTACTATATATTTACTTTAATTTGACGTAAGATTTCAACTTAATGGATTCAAAATTGAATACCAGTACAATTTTTTCTAAATTATAATATAGATTCATGTTATTCTTGGTTCATACCTTGTTGAGCACTCTATCTGGAGTGTACCATTGTCGTTAGCGTTAAGCCTAGCCCACTAGCTTGCTAGTTTGAGCACTCTGGCATGGTACGATGGTATCACATAATTTGGAATCATCTGAGGTGACTATATAGCCAAATCTCAACACCAGTATCAGCACTGCACTGATGAGGCCCAGAAGGCCGAAACAGTACTGTTTGCAGTTAGATTAAAGTTACTATTAATTTGTTCACTAGTTTGGGAACTATAGGTTTTCAAATCAAAATTTTCTGGATGTTCGCTTGTTTAAGAAATATTATTTTTATATCTCAATTTTAAGAGTGTTATCTCCTGTCTGTTTGACAGTTTGACTTCCTATTAGCATGTGGACATATTAAACCTAATAAATATGTGATAAAAACGTTTCCTTTCGAAAGAAAAATATATCCTCTTGATGTTGGTAGTTTGGTAAATATATCAAATTTATCACATTTAATGAAATTACCTGATGGTGCAACTGTTGTGGGCAATGTTGGTTGTGGTGGTTGTGTTTCTTGTGGTCCTTCGGTTGCTGATGTTCCAGATATTACTGTGGTTGTGCCAACAGGGTGAGTTTCTAGAAATAAAAGAATATATGAAATGACAATATATATCAATGACAAACGTAATATTCAATTTCGCAAAAATTAAGTATACAAATTTACTGTCATCTTAGTAACAAAACCATACGATTTAAAACACATTAAAAAAATTAAACTGTTAAACTCATTCATTTTAAAAAGATAGATATTTTACAATAACTTACCTTCAAAACAGGCATGGATTTTCAATCTAATATCAACTGGAGAATCTGGAGTGGTAGGTTTAACAAGGATTTTGATTTTGGTTGTATCAACTCCATCAGGTAATACTTTCTTTAAATCAGTCTAAAAAATAAAGTTTAGAAAATAAATACTTGAAATCAACATAACAACAACAAGATAAAACAATCAATATAATACAATAAAAACAAACACATTATAAAACATGCAAAACTTACACTGTCAGTTACTTCTTGGATGGGTACATATTCTTGTGTAGTTTCATCAAATACAAAAACTTCTATCGATTCAACATTATTGGGAGTAAAAGCTTCAACATCGCCAAGAGGAACTGGTGAACCATCTGGTGAAAGTTGTACTGTAATATTAACTCCATCACTTGGTACATTAGGAATGTTATAAGGGGTTGTTGAATCTGGTCTTAAGTTCTCAGGATTATCTGATGATGGTGAGCCATCTGGTTGTGTAAGATACTCAGCAGGGAGTAATTGTGGGTTTTCCATTCCAGCGGTCTTGGTACATGGTGCTGTAAAATAAATCAAAATAATTGATTCTTGCAACAATAATCAATATCTCTTCAAATTGATGCTTTTATTCTAACAACCAATTTGATTTCACTTTTCAGGTTGAGTAAGATACGATAGTAGAAAGTAATAATGGATTTTCGATTCCACCGACCTTGGTACATTGTGACATTGATTAGAACATATTGACGCAACTTTTTATTTTGAAGAATCCAACTTCCAATTCCAGACTACTTTTCTGATTTTGTTCCACAATATTGAATATTGTCACTATTAATTATTAATGATACTTACTTGATGTAGTACCAGGTCCAGTGGTAGTTGAAACACCAGGTTCTGTAGTTTCTTTAAAATAATAACAAAGAGTTATTTTTCAACAAACAATGAATAAAAAACCTTAAGCACAAATCTCTTCGACGTTGCATGTGAATTCATATTCAAATTCTTAACACTATTATTCAAAGAGATTCTCTTTACTGATGCATCTAAACTAAAAATAATCTCGATGCATCATCACACTTATATTTATATATTGTAATATATTAAAGGGCCATTCTGCTTTTTTGAAAAAAGTTTCCATTGTCAAAAAAATCGCAAATGCCACCTGGGAGTATTTTTAAAGTATGCTTATTGTATCTCTATATCTTCTAGATCAAACTGAATTTGGTTTTAAAGGGTTAATTACAAACAGGGAGTACTTATTGTTAACTAAGCAATTTGACCTAGTTTTAGTGTTTGCCCTTTAAATGGCTCAATATTTCTAGCTGAAACCTTGTAAATACACAAGAGGGACATTTCTCTACAATTAGGCGTTTATTTTACTCAAATCCCTTCAGTAGTTTCCTATCAGCGTCCAAAAAACATAACACACTTAAAAACCTTACGTAAGGTTTTTAAAAATTTTAGCATGTTTTTAGCGTTAAAAAATTAACAGCTGGATTTTTTTAGTTAAAACTTTCAGATACATTAAAGGGTACATAGTTACACGTTTTGGTGTAAAGTTTTTACAAATTTGAGCCAAAAAAATTTTTGACCTAAAAAAAATTCAGACTGTTCCTTTAAAATCAATCCCCCTATTTCCGAAATCTTAGTTATATTAAGTTATATAAAGTTATTACTGAATTTTAGTAGCTGAATTATCGTTCCCAATTTTAATTTATGATTTGTTATTGCTAAAGGTTTGAAACTTTATTAACGCCTTTTCTTTCAAAAGTTGTGGTTTTTTTTCTCTGTTAAATGATAAGAAGCTTTTAAAATTAACTTCTAAATATTTCATGCAAATTTCAACGTTTCAACCCTAGCTGTACTTCACAGTAGTTAATAGTTCATTTTCTCAATTTGAATCATCTTAGGTTGAATATAAATCCTGGTGAGATTAAAAAGTTTAGTAAAACATAAATAGAGATCAAAAGCAAACAATACTGATTTTGGACACCAAAAAGAAAAATAATAGAATAATTGCTTTAAGATAGGAGAACAACTTTGATATTATTTATATCATTAGCTTCACATTCCAGATTTTAGATTAGATATTGTTCAAATAAACCCATATATTATTCTTGCTGAAATGAGACACTACTTTTCATTGTTCAGAATAAAGGAACCAGAGGAAATACAAAAAAGGTGGCACAATTATGCAATTTAGATGGAATTGGTTATACTATAGATACACAGAATCGTCATTTTTTTTCTCATACCTATGTAATATAAATGTGAAAAGACAGACAAGGATTATACGTTTATCGTCTAATGTATAGGGGAATTATGAACTTGTAAGTGGCAAAGTAGGCTTGGTGCAGTTGCAGATTAAATAGCTGATGTACCTGTTGGCGTTAGAGTAGCTGATGTACCTGTTGGTGGTAAAGTAGCTGATGTTCCTGTTGGTGGAAGAGTAGCTGATGTACCTGTTGGTGGTAGAGTAGCTGATGTTCCTGTTGGTGGAAGAGTAGCTGATGTACCTGTTGGTGGTAGAGTAGCTGATGTACCTGTTGGTGGTAGAGTAGCTGATGTACCTGTTGGTGGTAGAGTAGCTGATGTACCTGTTGGTGGTAGAGTAGCTGATGTACCTGTTGGTGGTAGAGTAGCTGATGTGCCTGTTGGTGGAAGAGTAGCTGATGTACCTGTTGGTGGTAGAGTAGCTGATGTACCTGTTGGTGGTAAAGTTGCTGATGTACCTGTTGGTGGTAAAGTAGCTGATGTTCCTGTTGGTGGAAGAGTAGCTGATGTACCTGTTGGTGGAAGAGTAGCTGATGTACCTGTTGGTGGTAGAGTAGCTGATGTACCTGATGGTGGTAGAGTTGCTGATGTACCTGTTGGTGGTAGAGTAGCTGATGTACCTGTTGGTGGTAGAGTAGCTGATGTACCTGTTGGTGGTAGAGTTGCTGATGTTCCTGTTGGTGGAAGAGTAGCTGATGTACCTGTTGGTGGTACAGTAGCTGATGTTCCTGTTGGTGGAAGAGTAGCTGATGTACCTGTTGGTGGTAGAGTAGCTGATGTACCTGTTGGTGGTAGAGTAGCTGATGTTCCTGTTGGTGGAAGAGTAGCTGATGTACCTGTTGGTGGTAGAGTTGCTGATGTACCTGTTGGTGGTAGAGTAGCTGATGTACCTGTTGGTGGTAAAGTTGCTGATGTACCTGTTGGTGGTAGAGTAGCTGATGTACCTATTGGTGGTAGAGTAGCTGATGTACCTGTTGGTGGTAGAGTAGCTGATGTTCCTGTTGGTGGTAGAGTAGCTGAAGTACCTGTTGGTGGTAGAGTAGCTGATGTACCTGTTGGTGGTAAAGTAGCTGATGTTCCTGTTGGTGGAAGAGTAGCTGATGTACCTGTTGGTGGTAAAGTAGCTGATGTTCCCGTTGGTGGAAGAGTAGCAGATGTACCTGTTGGTGGTAGAGTAGCTGATGTACCTGTTGGTGGTAGAGTAGCTGATGTACCTGTTGGTGGTAGAGTAGCCGATGTTCCTGTTGGTGGTAGAGTAGCTGATGTTCCTGTTGGTGGTAGAGTAGCTGATGTACCTGTTGGTGGTAGAGTAGCTGATGTACCTGTTGGTGGTAGAGTAGCAGATGTACCTGTTGGTGGTAGAGTAACTGATGTACCTGTTGGTGGTAGAGTAGCCGATGTACCTGTTGGTGGTAGAGTAGCCGATGTTCCTATTGGTGGTAGAGTAGCTGATGTACCTGTTGGTGGTAGAGTAGCCGATGTTCCTGTTGGTGGTAGAGTAGCTGAAGTACCTGTTGGTGGTAGAGTAGCCGATGTTCCTGTTGGTGGTAGAGTAGCTGAAGTACCTGTTGGTGGTAGAGTAGCTGATGTACCTGTTGGTGGTAGGGTAGCTGATGTACCTGTTGGTGGTAGAGTTGCTGATGTACCTGTTGGTGGTAGAGTTGCTGATGTACCTGTTGGTGGTAAAGTAGCTGATGTACCTGTTGGTGGTAAAGTAGCTGATGTACCTGTTGGTGAAAGAGTAGCTGATGTACCTGTTGGTGGTAGAGTAGCTGATGTTCCTGTTGGTGGTAAAGTAGCTGATGTTCCTGTTGGTGGTAAAGTAGCTGATGTTCCTGTTGGTGGAAGAGTAGCCGATGTACCTGTTGGTGGTAAAGTAGCTGATGTTCCCGTTGGTGGAAGAGTAGCTGATGTACCTGTTGGTGGTAGAGTAGCTGATGTACCTGTTGGTGGTAGAGTTGCTGATGTACCTGTTGGTGGTAGAGTAGCTGATGTACCTGTTGGTGGTAGGGTAGCTGATGTACCTGTTGGTGGTAGAGTTGCTGATGTACCTGTTGGTGGTAAAGTAGCTGATGTACCTGTTGGTGGTAAAGTAGCTGATGTACCTGTTGGTGGAAGAGTAGCTGATGTACCTGTTGGTGGTAGAGTAGCTGATGTACCTGTTGGTGGTAGAGTAGCTGATGTACCTGTTGGTGGAAGAGTAGCCGATGTTCCTATTGGTGGTAGAGTAGCTGATGTACCTGTTGGTGGTAGAGTAGCAGATGTACCTGTTGGTGGAAGAGTAGCCGATGTTCCTGTTGGTGGTAGAGTAGCTGAAGTACCTGTTGGTGGTAGAGTAGCTGATGTACCTGTTGGTGGTAAAGTAGCAGATGTACCTGTTGGTGGTAGAGTAGCTGATGTACCTGTTGGTGGTAAAGTAGCTGATGTTCCTGTTGGTGGTAAAGTAGCTGATGTTCCTGTTGGTGGTAAAGTAGCTGATGTTCCTGTTGGTGGAAGAGTAGCTGATGTACCTGTTGGTGGTAAAGTAGCTGATGTTCCCGTTGGTGGAAGAGTAACTGATGTACCTGTTGGTGGTAGAGTAGCTGATGTACCTGTTGGTGGTAGAGTAGCTGATGTACCTGTTGGTGGTAGAGTAGCTGATGTACCTGTTGGTGGTAGAGTTGCTGATGTACCTGTTGGTGGTAGAGTAGCTGATGTACCTGTTGGTGGTAGGGTAGCTGATGTACCTGTTGGTGGTAGAGTTGCTGATGTACCTGTTGGTGGTAAAGTAGCTGATGTACCTGTTGGTGGTAAAGTAGCTGATGTACCTGTTGGTGGAAGAGTAGCTGATGTACCTGTTGGTGGTAGAGTAGCTGATGTACCTGTTGGTGGTAGAGTAGCTGATGTACCTGTTGGTGGAAGAGTAGCTGATGTACCAGTTGGTGGTAAAGTAGCTGATGTTCCTGTTGGTGGTAAAGTAGCTGATGTTCCTGTTGGTGGTAAAGTAGCCGATGTTCCTGTTGGTGGAAGAGTAGCTGATGTACCTGTTGGTGGTAAAGTAGCTGATGTTCCTGTTGGTGGAAGAGTAGCTGATGTACCTGTAGGTGGTAGAGTAGCTGATGTACCTGTTGGTGGTAGAGTAGCTGATGTACCTGTTGGTGGTAGAGTAGCTGATGTTCCTGTTGGTGGAAGAGTAGCTGATGTACCTGTTGGTGGAAGAGTAGCTGATGTACCTGTTGGTGGTAGAGTAGCTGATGTTCCTGTTGGTGGTAGAGTAGCTGATGTACCTGTTGGTGGTAGAGTAGCTGATGTACCTGTGGGTGGAAGAGTAGCTGATGTACCTGAAGGTGGTAGAGTAGCTGATGTACCTGTTGGTGGTAGAGTAGCCGAGGTTCCTGTTGGTGGTAAAGTAGCCGATGTTCCTATTGGTGGAAGAGTAGCTGATGTACCTGTTGGTGGAAGAGTAGCTGATGTACCTGTTGGTGGTAAAGTAGCTGAAGTTCCTGCCGGTGGTTGTGTAGCTGTTGTTCCTGGAGGTCAAAATTAAATCATGAATTCATATCTACTTCATTAATTCATTTATGAAATTGTATCACATCAGTTCATCATCTGATCTAAATGTTTCGTGAATTTCCTTTTAGTGGTTTTCTTCCCCTATTATTGCATTTTTATCATAAGACCTGTGTGTTCTTGCCAAAGCCAATATTTGAAATGATTGAAATAATGAATAGGCCTAATATAACAAGTTAGTTTGCCAGGCAATGTGATAGCTGTCAGTCAGGATAACGGTGTTTTACATCTTAAAGAGATGTCACCTCTTAGAATGAGCCACAAAAATTAAGTTTTCAAACTTGGCCTATACGAATATATATTTATCAACGATATCAAAAGTATACAAACGGATGCAATAAACCCATAAAACTCGTGTCAATTTACATAAATTTACGGGTTATTGATGAAAAACACTTAACATTTTATTTTTGTAAGCGTTTTCCAATCATAATATTTAACAATATGTTTGGCATTGATGAGATTATACATGTAATCTGTTGTATAGTCATGACATCATGTAAGTTCACTGATATATATTTCAAATTGAAATTTTTGATTTTGTAATCATGCTAAGAGTTAGTAATTAGCATCGCTTTAAATACAAATTTCTCGTAGTAAAGAACTTTCATCAAATGGGATAAAAGGTGTTAATTGAAGTTCAAAGACAGCGAGTTAAAAACTGTTCATCCAATTACAGTCAACTTCGAATATGATTTCACAAATATAAGTCAAGGGAATAACTAAAAAAACTGTTATCCTATTATTGCCAAATTTGAAAATTGGAAGAGATTGCGTTAATAATTTATGAATGAACCCCCTTTTTGTAGCCTAATTGACATGTGTTTACAAGTCAAATGCAATAATGTGACAGAACAACTATTCATCCTATTAAAGGCAACTTCAAACATGAGATCATCAATATCATCAAGTCAATGGCAATAATTCTAATATTCCGAAATTCGAACTTGACTTAGATTTCAGCAATATGTGCATCCATTCAATCGGAAAACAAAAAAATTGGACGGGTATACAAACAATGGCGACAAAAATATACGTTCAAAGTTTCATGTGGGTGTATACAATGGTTAATCTATGTCTCTAATTGTTGCAATCATTTACATGTTAATAAAGTATGTCCTCGTGCGATATTTTATAGAATTTATAAGTCATAGGTCATAGGAATGCTATGCTATGATAAAACCAAACGAGGTCTGACATATATGGCTTAGCTATACATAGTTTCCATTCCTCACATGTGATTACTTGTACCATGTAGAAGACCTTATAATGTAGCTCCACACAAAGCTATTTCATTTTCACTTTGTAAAAGTAAATACACACTTACCAGAAACTCCAGTTGTCACTGGTGCAGCCGTTACTGAAATAAAATCAAATAGTAGTATCAGCCAAATGTTTGCTGATAACCAATTGTTCAAAGTAACTTAGCACACAAATACATTGATCGCCCCACTTCATCTTCTCGTTTTCTTTACTTGCATACGTAATATATACCGAGTTATATGAAAATATATAGTAAAATAGTCTTACCTTCAAAACAAGCCCTGATATCAACATTGAATTTAGTTTCAGCAGTGTTATCTGCTGGAGTTACAACCACCTTGATAGATTTAGCTCTTGTTCCAGCTGGGAATGTAACCTTGGGTGGACTTCCACTTGGATCAGACTAAAATAATTATAACTGGAGTAAATTACCCAAATAACACAAACAAGTTTAAACAAAATTAATCATTTCGTTCGATGTGTTTCCAATACCACAAAATGAAAAAAGACTAAGTAAGAGATTTCTCTATAATTTAGCATTTATTTCGCTTCAATGGTTTAAGTAAATTGTAATAATAGGTTTGACGTTTCAAGATATTTTTAATCAAAATTGTCAAACACCTTTCTTTATTGTTTTGATTAATTCGGGAAAATATTTCCAACTTTGAAAAATGTCTCTTCAATATTTGGAACCCTAGATTCCAAGCAATGTCACAATGATCATCATTGGTGATAATCTGGAATATAACTAAACATATACTTTTATCATCATCTTGATTATTTACACCAACTACATGTACGTCATCAAGTTTATTTCGTATAGAATGTGAACAAATAAATAGGTTTTAAAACAGTTTATACTTACATCTCCGGCTTGAGGTGCTTCACTTGAACTGTCATCAATATATACAGCAATACTACCAACATTTTCAGCATCAACTAATGTGACTGATTTCACTTCAACATCATCGTCAGAATCAGCAACCAAATCTATTACAAATTCTGGTGTAGTTCCAGCATTGTATGTAGCAGGGTTATCTCCAGGTCTTAGATCTTCTACATTACTTACTCCGGCAGAGGTGATGCTTCTTGTAGGAATATAAGCTGGATCACTCATACCTTCTTCATCAGTACAAATACCTTGAAATAAACAGATTTATTTTAGTTTAGAAAGGTACAGAGACTGGCATTAGGAATGTTATAAGGAGATGGTGAATCTGGTCTTAAGTTCTCAGGATTATCTGATGATGGTGAGTTATCTGGTTGTGTAAGATAATCAGCAGGGAATAATTGTTTTCCATTCCAGCGGTATTAGTACATGGTGCTGTAAATTAAATCAAAATAAATGATTCTTGCAGCAATGAACAACGTCTCTTCAACAAAATACAACAGACAGCCAATTTGAATTTCTAAAATAATTAATGTATCCACTGATACTATAAGTATCAATATCTCTTTAATTTAATAAATATATTGTAACAACCAATTTGAATTCCATGTTCTCGTTATTTTCTTTAATATCAAGTGGTATAACAGCTATTAGTTATCTAAAAAAACAAACTTACTTGATGTTGTGCCAGCAGTTGTGCCAACGGTAGTTGAAACGCCAAGCCCAGTAGTTTCTGAAATGAATAGTAGAGAGAAGACATAAACAATAGAGAAAACATAAAAATAGGTTCATATTATATATTGGTTAGGGCATGGGTTTAGTTGATTTTTATTAGTAAAATAGATTTTTTGAAGAATCAAAATCGATCACATGAAAATCATAGTAAGAAGTCCCTCAAAATTTAATTGTTATCATTCTGAAATACTTTCTCATCTGAAAAGTTTACCACTGGATTTGCTGTTCAGGTTTTTGAATATTTGTTATATATAGCCAATGATCTTTTCTTAACTTACCTTCAAAACATGCTCTAACATCTAATTTATCAGTAGTGATAACTGGTACATTAGCATCTAATGGAGTTAATGTAATTACAACCTTATCACCTCGGACATCATTAGGGAAAGTAACACTTGCTGTATCAACAACCACATTCTGTAACAATTAAGTCAAAAGATTAAGTAAAGAGAGAGTTACAAAGAGTCTAATAATTATCTATAACAAAGTGTAAAAAGTATAATTAAAAAATTTTCCATTTTACAAAATAATAAATAAAACGAAGATCACACTTACTCCAGTTATTGGAGTCTTTTCAGTACCATCAGAACCAATTGGTGTAACAGTAATAGAAGCAACATTTACTACTTTAACTGATACACTTCCTATTTCAACTTCATCAGTTGATGTTGGTGTGAGGTTTATAGTAATTTCTGGAGTTTGTCCAGCAGGGAAAGATGCACCGCCATTTCTTATTAGATTAACATCAGCAATTGTAGGTACTGAACTGATACTTGAATCAGGTATTATTTGTGGTTCGTCCATACCATCTATCACAGTACATTCTGTTAAATACAATTGGGTAAAAGTTATGATTCAAGATCTAGTATATTTGTTCTTTTACTTTTTAAAAGTTTTTTAGTTGAGTTATTTCACATTGTATTCTATTATATATTTGTAATGCCACATGTAATTAATTTACCTGTTGGTGTAACTGTTGTGGGTAATGTTGGTTGTGGTGGTTGTGTTGGTTGTGTTCCTTGTGGTCTTTCGGTTGCAGATGTTCCAGATATTACTGTGGTTGTTGCTGCTCCAACAGTTTCTAAAAAGTTCACAAAATGACATTTCTTAAACAAAATTCCTCCTATATTCTACATACTTTTAACGTTAGCTTTTCAATTTTTTATTGTTATTCCAATGTTTCTAAAAAAATCACCAAAATTATCTCCAATTAAATATCAAGCATCGAATTTTTTTGTACAAGTGAAACAAGTGATCAAAAAATAGTTTAAATTCAATCATCTAATTATTATTATAAAATCTTTAAGTTTCTGAAAGTTTAATGCATCAACATTTCGTGTGTAAATTACCTTTCTTCGCCGGTTGTATTGGGCTAAATGAGTTATAAATAAGATAATAAGAAAATACCTACCTTCAAAACATGCTCTGACATCTAATTTATCAGTAGTGGTAACTGGTGAAGTAGCATCTAATGGAGTTAATGTTATTTTAACCTTATCACCTCGGACATCATTAGGGAAAGTAACACTTGCTGTATCACCAACCACATTCTGTAATATTTCAATCAAAAGGTTTAGTAAAGAAAGAGTTACAGAGGTCTAATAATCATCTATAACTTCAAAAAGTAGTATTAAAAATGTTTCCATGTTACAAAATAATAAATAAAATACTTTCTGACTTACTTCAGTTACTGGAGTCTTTTCAGTACCATCGGAACCAATAGGTGTAACAGTAATAGAAGCAACATTTGTTACTTTAACCGATACACTTCCTATTTCAACTTCATCTGTTGATGTTGGTGTGAGGTTAATAGTAATTTCTGGAGCTTGTCCAACAGGGAAAGATGCACCGCCATTTCTTATTTGATTAACATCAGCAATTGTAGGTACTGAACTGATACTTGAATCAGGTATTATTTGTGGTTCATCCATACCATCTATCACAGTACATTCTGTTAAATACAATTTTGTAAAAGTTATGATTCAAGATCTAGTATATTTGTTCTTTAAGTATATAAAAGTTTTTTAGTTGAGTGATTTCTAAATTGATGACCACGAGTGTTTGAACGAACATAAAAATATTAAAAGTAAAGTATTTGTGATTTTCCAGAAATAAAATTCCAGCAACCCTCCTGAAAACTGAACATTCAGCATTTTAGTCTTTTGATTTCAATATTGTCTTAATAGTCTTTAGAAGTACAAGAAGTATCTAAAATTCACACAATCCCTTTAAATATATACATGAGACTTCAAATTTCACATTGTAATCTATTATATATTTGTAATGCCACTTATTGCATAAAACTTTCAAATACACCCAGTGCCTCGTCTTAGGAATTGTTACTGGGCGGCAGTTAATTGAACAGGCGAAGTTGAAAAACTAGATCGTCGGAAATGCAGTCAGTGAAAAACAGACATCATGCCGTTGTTGACACCAACATATTAATCTTATTTCTGTTATGTTGTGTTAGTTATATTTTCCATAAAAGAATTCCGATTGCTAGCGATATTTCAACAATATAGGACTGCAGACCGGGACTGATTTTTGTGTTCACTGGGCGGCAAAATACCGACTCTGCGCGGCAGCGCTGCCGCCTAGTGACAGTGTTAGTCGAGGCACTGAATACACCTGTATTCACTTCAAATACGAAGTAGATCAAATAACTTTAGAGTTGATTTTTTGTTTGCTTTCAAACGAAGATAACTCTTGATACACATACAATTGAAGGCTCAAAATTCGACAGTGAGCTGTGAATACTATAATTGATTACATAAGTAAAAACATTCCCGTTCCCTAGCCTAATTTTTTTTTTGGTAGAACGGATAGTGAATGTTCCTCTTCAAGTCTCAATTTTCAGAATATTGGAGTAATATCTTAATCCAATTAATTTACCTGATGGTGTAACTGTTGTGGGTAATGTTGGTTGTGTTGGTTGTGTTCCTTGTGTTCCTTGTGGTCCTTCGGTTGCAGATGTTCCAGATATTACTGTGGTTGTTGCTGCTCCAACAGTTTCTAAAATATTCACAAATGACATTTCTTTAACAAAAATTACTCATATATTCATCTCACTTTCTCATATGAAAAATTCATTTGCTGTTAACAATGAATTGACAATTTGTTGTGGATTATGGGTTTTGTTTTTCGATTCCGATCATTAATACTTTTATTAATGATGACATTTTCATAACTTACCTTCAAAACATGCTCTAACATCTAATTTATCAGTAGTGGTAACTGGTAAATTGGCATCTAATGGAGTTAATGTAATTTTAACCTTATCACCTCGGACATCATTAGGGAAAGTAACACTAGCTGTATCACCAACCACATTCTGTAATAATTCAGTAAAAATATTTAGTAAAGAGTCTAATAGTTATCTATAACAGAGTGCCAAAGGTATAATTTAAAATGTTTCCATGTTACAAAATAAAAAATGAAACAAGCTCAGACTTACTTTAGTTACTGGAGTCTTTTCAGTACCATCGGAACCAATTGGTGTAACAGTAATAGAAGCAACATTTGTTACTTTAACCGATACACTTCCTATTTCAACTTCATCTGTTGATGTTGGTGTGAGGTTTATAGTAATTTCTGGAGTTTGTCCAGCAGGGAAAGATGCACCGCCATTTCTTATTGGATTGACATCAGCAATTGTAGGTACTGAACTGATACTTGAATCAGGTATTATTTGTGGTTCGTCCATACCATCTATCACAGTACATTCTGTTAAATACAATTTTGTAAAAGTTATGATTCAAGATCTAGTATATTTGTTCTTTAATTATTTAAAAGTTTTTGACTTGGGTGATTTCGAAATTGATCACCAGGAGTGTTTGAAAGAATATAGAAATATTTAAAGTACAGTATCTGTAATTTTCCAAATAAAGTAATAACCCCCCCCCCCCCCCCCTGAACATTCAGCATTTTACTAAGATGATATAAATATTGTCTTAATAGTCTTTAGAAGTACCAGAACTATCAGAAAATACACAATCCATTTTCATATGCATTAGACTTGAAATTCCACATTGCGTCTTTCCACTGATATACTAGTTCTTTTTAAAACTTTCAAATGCTTTTGTCTAAGACTAAGGTACGACTGGTATAACAGATTGATTTGGGTGTTGAAAAGATGTAAATAGTCTTTATAAGTACCTTAAATTCTGAAAATCGCATAATACCTTTAAGTATAACTATTTGTATATACAGAGGAGTTTAAATATATTCCCAGTTGATATTTCTATTTTAGCTTTCAAGCGCGGATAATTATGGATACACATGCAATTGAAGGCTTAAAATTCGCTAGTGGGCTGTGAAGACTTTTACTTGTTACCTAAGAAAACACAGTCCCGTTCCCTAGACTAATGTGTTTTTTTGTAGAACGGATAGTGAACCTCAATTTTCAAAGTATTAGTGTAATATCTTAATCCAATTAATCTACCTGATTGTGTAACTGTTGTGGGTAATGTTGGTTGTGGTGGTTCTGTTGGTTGTGTTCCTTGTGGTCCTTCGGTTGCTGATGTTCCAGATATTATTGTGGTTGTTTTTGCTCCAACAGTTTCTAAAATATTCACAAATGACATTTCTTAAACAAAATTACTCATATATTCTTCTCACTTTTAACGTCATCTATTTAATTTTTTATTGTTATTCCAATGTTTCTAACAGAATCATCAAAATTATCTCCAATTAAATATCAAGCATTGAATACCTTTGTACAAGTGAAACAAGTGATAACAAATTAGTTTAAATTCAATCATTTAATTATTATTATAAACTCCATAAATTTCTGAAAGTTTAAGGCATCAACATTTCGTGTGTAAATTACTTTTCTTCGCCGGTTAAATCTAAGGGAGTTATGTCGCTGCATATTCTCACTTTATTCTTTCATTATGTCGACAAACATTTTTTTAAAGATAATAAGAAAATACTTACCTTCAACAAAACATGCTTTAACATCTAATTTATCAGTAGTGGTAACTGGTACATTAGCATCTAATGGAGTTAATATAATTTTAACCTTATCACCTCGGACATCATTAGGGAAAGTAACACTTGCTGTATCACCAACCACATTCTGTAATAATTCAGTCAAAATATTTAGGAAAGAGTCTAATTATTATTTATAACAGAGTGCCAAAAGTATTATTAAGAATGTTTCCATGTTACAAAATAATAATTGAAACAAGCTCAGACTTACTCCAGTTATTGGAGTCTTTTCAGTACCATCGGAACCAATTGGTATAGCAGTAATGGAAGCAACATTAGTTACTTTAACCGATACACTTCCTATTTCAACTTCATCTGTTGATGTTGGTGTGAGGTTTATAGTAATTTCTGGAGTTTGTCCAACAGGGAAAGATGCACCGCCATTTCTTATTTGATTAACATCAGCAATTGTAGGTACTGAACTGATACTTGAATCAGGTATTATTTGTGGTTCATTCATACCATCTATATCGGTACATTCTATAAAATATAATAACATACAATTGTCATTGGACACATATAGACATTGCTTATTTCAAATCAAAATCAATATCTGTTAAGTAAGAAATTAAGTTCACTATTAGTTATATTTTCGAAAGAAAAATCAAAGCCTTTGGAACAAATTACCTTGTATTTACTATTTAATAAATTCGAATCATCATATTGCATAGATCAAAAATTCTATTCAAATAGTGTTACACTTTCTTAAATTCTATATAATGAACTATTGGTGACTTTATTTCATTTTCAATTTTCAATATGAAAACCTTTAACAGAAAAAAGAAAAAAGTAGTTTGCAAGATTCAAACAATATAAATTTAATTTAATCTTTGTATTTATAATTTACCTGGTGAACCGCTTACAGTAGTAGTAGTTGTACCAACTTGTGGTGTTGTTCCTGGTAGTGGATGTGTTTCTAAAAAAATTACATCAAAACATATTATCAAAAATTCAAACATAATTTTAAAAAATGTGTTTCCTTATTATGGTGAAAGGTATAATAAAAGAAATATCATTAATGTATTTGTCATGAATAATTTACTTCAGCTGTAGCTCGTTTACTAAATGAATTCATTTTAATGCAGATAGAATGATTACATTCTAGAATAACATTAACCTAAATGCTGAATAAGACGCTGCTCTTCCAAAGATCACCTTAACCTTTCCTGTAACTTTTCTAACCTCCCCTCTAAAGACTTAAAACATGGGAGAATTATATATTTTCTGACCAAAAGATAAGCACAAAATCTACAGTGCAACTAGAAGATGTTAATGCAAACAAATTGTGTCGAGATTTTATAATGATATTTGATTATGTTATATTCATCATTTGTACATAAAAGTTAGATCAAATACTAAGTTATAGAATCTCATTTACAGTACGCTATTATACTATTAGTTTACCTTCAAAACAGGCATGTATTTTCAATTGAATGTCAACTGGAGAATCAGGAGTAGTAGGTTTAACAAGAATTTTGATTTTACTTGTATCAACTCCATCAGGTAATACTTTCTTTAAATCAGTCTATAAAATAAAGTTAAGAACATGAAGACATGAAATAAATATAACAACAACAAGATAAAACAATCAATATAATACAATAAAAACATAAACATTATAAAACATACAAAACTTACACTGTCAGTTACTTCTTGGATGGGTACATATTCTTGTGTAGTTTCATCAAATACAAAAACTTCTATAGATTCAACATTATTGGGATTTACAGCTTGAACATCGCCAAGAGGAACTGGTGAACCATCTGGTGAAAGTTGTACTGTAATATTAACTCCATCACTAGGTACATTAGGAATGTTATAAGGGGTTGTTGAATCTGGTCTTAAGTTCTCAGGATTATCTGATGATGGTGAGTTATCTGGTTGTGTAAGATAATCAGCAGGGAGTAATTGTGGGTTTTCCATTCCAGCGGTCTTGGTACATGGTGCTGTAAAATAAATCAAAATAAATGATGCTTGCAACAATGATCAATATCTCTTTAATTTGATAAATATATTGTAACAACCAATTTAAATTCCCATTTTCTCTTTATTTTCTTTAATATCAAGTGTTATAACAGGTATTAGTTATCTTACTTGATGTTGTGCCAGCAGTTGTGCCAACGGTAGTTGAAACGCCAAGCCCAGTAGTTTCTGAAATAAATAATTGAGAAAAGATATAAATTGAACAAAAAGAAAATAATCAGATTAACATTATAAAAGATATCTTATTTTAGAGGAGGTAGTTGTTTTTTATGAAAACTTCAGAGTAAATAAAATATTTAGTAATCAATTATTGTAATCATTATAAAACACTTTCTCATATGAAAAATTCATTTGCTGCTTACAATGTATTGACAATTTGTTGTGGATTATGGGTTTTGTTTTGCGATTCCGATCATTAATACTTTTATTAAAGATGACATTTTCATAACTTACCTTCAAAACATGCTCTAACATCTAATTTATCAGTAGTGGTAACTGGTACATTAGCATCTATTGGAGTTAATGTTATTTTAACCTTATCACCTCGGACATCATTAGGGAAAATAACACTTGCTGTATCACCAACCACATTCTGTAATAATTCAGTCAAAATATTTAGGAAAGAGTCTAATTATCTATAAAAGAGTGCCAAAATTATTATTTAAAATGTTTCCATGTTACAAAATAATAATTGAAACAAGCTCAGACTTACTTCAGTTACTGGAGCCTTTTCAGTACCATCGGAACCAATTGGTGTAACAGTGATAGAAGCAACATTTGTTACTTTAACCGATACACTTCCTATTTCAACTTCATCTGTTGATGTTGGTGTGAGGTTTATAGTAATTTCTGGAGTTTGTCCAGCAGGGAAAGATGCACCGCCATTTCTTATTGGATTGACATCAGCAATTGTAGGTACTGAACTGATACTTGAATCAGGTATTATTTGTGGTTCGTCCATACCATCTATCACAGTACATTCTGATAAAATACAATTTTGTAAAAGTTATGATTCAAGATCTAGTATATTTGTTCTTTAATTATTTAGAAGTTTTTGACTTCGGTGATTTCGAAATTGATCACCAGGAGTGTTTGAAAGCATATAGAAATATTTAAAGTACAGTATCTGTAATTTTCCAAATAAAATAATAAAAACCCTCCTGAACATTCAGCGTTTTACTAAGATGATATAAATATTGTCTTAATAGTCTTTAGAAGTACAAAAACTATCATAAAATTACACAATCCCTTTTCATATGCATTAGACTTGAAATTCCACATTGTAATTTTTATTCTATATTCATTCGTCATGCCACTGAAATACTAGTCCTTTTTAAAACTTTCAAATGCTTTTGTCTAAGACTAAGGTACGACTGGTATAACAGATTGATTTGGGTGTTGAAAAGATGTAAATAGTCTTCATAAGTACCTTAAATTCTGTAAATCGCATAATACCTTTAAGTATAACTATTTCTATATACAGAGTAGTTTCAAAATATTCCCAGTTGATATTTTTATTTTTGCTTTCAAGCGAGGATAATTATGGATACACATGCAATTGAAGGCTTAAAATTCGCTAGTGAGCTGTGAAGACTTTTACTTATTACCTAAAAAAAACACATTCCCGTTCCCTAGACTAATGTTTTTTTTTTTGTAGAACGGATAGTGAACCTCAATTTTCAAAGTATTAGTGTAATATCTTAATCCAATTAATCTACCTGATGGTGTAACTGTTGTGGGTAATGTTGGTTGTGGTGGTTCTGTTGGTTGTGTTCCTTGTGGTCCTTCGGTTGCTGATGTTCCAGATATTACTGTGGTTGTTTTTGCTCCAACAGTTTCTAAAATATTCACAAATGACATTTCTTAAACAAAATTCCTCATATATTCTTCTCACTTTTAACGTCAGCTATTTAATTTTTTATTGTTATTCCAATGTTTCTAATAGAATCATCAAAATTATCTCCAATTAAATATCAAGCATCGAATATCTTTCTACAAGTGAAACAAGTGATAAAAAAAATTAGTTTAAATTCAATCATTTAATTATTATTACAAACTCCACAAATTTCTGAAAGTTTAAGGCATCAACATTTCGTGTGTAAATTACTTTTCTGCGCCGGTTAAATCTAAGGGAGTTATGTCGCTACATATTCTCACTTTTTTCTTTCATTATTTCATTTTTTTCTTTAACATTTTTTTAAAGATAGTAAGAAAAATAAGAAAATACTTACCTTCAAAACATGCTCTAACATCTAATTTATCAGTAGTGGTAACTGGTGAAGAAGGATCTAATGGAGTTAATGTTATTTTAATCTTATCACCTCGGACATCTTTAGGGAAAGTAACACTTGCTGTATCACCAACCACATTCTGTAATAATTCAGTCAAAATATTTAGTAAAGAGTCTAATTATTATCTATAACAGAGTGCCAAAAGTATTATCTAAAATGTTTCCATGTTATACATAATAATTGAAACAAGCTCAGACTTACTTCAGTTATTGGAGTCTTTTCAGTACCATCAGATCCAATTGGTGTAACAGTAATGGCAGCAACATTTGTTACTTTAACCGATACACTTCCTAATTCGACTTCATCTGTTGATGTTGGTGTGAGGTTTATAGTAATTTCTGGAGTTTGTCCAGCAGGGAAAGATGCACCGCCATTTCTTATTTGATTAACATCAGCAATTGTAGGTACTGAACTGATACTTGAATCAGGTATTATTTGTGGTTCATCCATACCATCTATATCGGTACATTCTATAAAATATAATTACATACAATTGTCATTGGACACATATAGACATTGCTTATTTCAAATCAAAATCAATATCTGTTAAGTGAGACATTAAGTTCACTTTTAGTTATATTTTCGAAAGAAAAATCAAAGCCTTTGGAACAAATTACCTTGTATTTACTATTTAATAAATTCGAATCAAATTTTGATTTCAGGACTATCATCATATTGCATAGATCAAAAATTCTATTCAAATAGTGTTACACTTTCTTAAATTCTATATAATAAACTATTGGTGACTTTATTTCATTTTCAATTTTCAATGTGAAAACCTTTAACAGACAAAAGAAAAAAGTAAAAAGTAGTTTGCAAGATTCAAACAATATAAATTTAATTTAATCTTTGTATTTATAAATTACCTGTTGGACCGCTTACAGTAGTAGTAGTTGTACCAACTTGTGGTGTTGTTCCTGGTAGTGGATGTGTTTCTAAAAAAATTACATCAAAACATATTATCAAAAATTCAAACATAATTTTTAAAAAAATATGTTCCCTTATTATGGTCAAAGGTATAATAAAAGAAATATCATTAATGTATTTGCCGTGAATGATTTACTTCATCTGTAGTAGTTCGTTAACTAAATGAATTCATTTTAATCCAGATAGAATGATTACATTCTATAATAACATTAACCTGAATGCTGAATAAGACGCTACTCTTCAAAAGATGACCTAAACCTTTTCTGTAACTTTTCTAACCTCCCCTCTAAAGACTTAAAACATGGGAGAATTTTATATTTTCTGACCAAAAGATAAACACAAAATCTACAGTGCAACTAGAAGATGTTAATGCAAACAAATTGTGTCGAGATTTTATAATTATATTTGATTATGTTGTATTCATCATTTGTACATAAAAGTTAGATCAAATACTAAGTTATAGAATCTCATTTACAGTACACTATTATACTATTAGTTTACCTTCAAAACAGGCATGTATTTTCAATTGAATGTCAACTGGAGAATCAGGAGTAGTAGGTTTAACAAGAATTTTGATTTTACTTGTATCAACTCCATCAGGTAATACTTTCTTTAAATCAGTCTAAAAATAAAGTTAAGAACATGAAGACATGAAATAAACATAACAACAACAAGATAAAACAATCAATATAATACAATAAAAACATAAACATTATAAAACATATAAAACTTACACTGTCAGTTACTTCTTTGATGGGTACATATTCTTGTGTAGTTTCATCAAATACAAAAACTTCTATCGATTCAACATTATTGGGATTTACAGCTTGAACATCGCCAAGAGGAACTGGTGAACCATCTGGTGAAAGTCGTACTGTAATATTAACTCCATCACTTGGTACATTAGGAATGTTATAAGGGGTTGTTGAATCTGGTCTTAAGTTCTCAGGATTATCTGATGATGGTGAGTCATCTGGTTGTGTAAGATAATCAGCAGGGAGTAATTGTGGGTTTTCCATTCCAGCGGTCTTGGTACATGGTGCTGTAAAATAAATCAAAATAATTGATTCTTGCAATAATGATCAATATCTCTTTAATTTGATAAATGTATTGTAACAACCAATTTGAATTCCCCTTTTCTCTTTATTTTCTTTAATATCAAGTGTTATAACAGCTATTAGTTATCTAAAAAAAAACTTACTTGATGTTGTGCCAGCAGTTGTGCCAACGGTAGTTGAAACGCCAAGCCCAGTAGTTTCTTTAATAAATAATTGAGAAAAGATATAAATTGAACAAAAAGAAAATAATCAGATTAACATTATAAAAGATACCTTATTTTAGAGGAGGTAGTTGTTTTTTATGAAAACTTCAGAGTAAATAAAATATTTAGTAATCAATTATTGTAATCATTATAAAACACTTTCTCATATGAAAAATTCATTTGCTGCTAACAATATATTGACAATTTGTTGTGGATTATGGGTTTTGTTTTGCAATTCCGATCATTAATACTTTTATTAAAGATGACATTTTCATAACTTACCTTCAAAACATGCTCTAACATCTAATTTAGCAGTAGTGGTAACTGGTACATTAGCATCTATTGGAGTTAATGTAATTTTAATCTTATCACCTCGGACATCATTAGGGAAAATAACACTTGCTGTATCACCAACCACAGTCTGTAATAATTCAGTCAAAATATTTAGGAAAGAGTCTAATTATCTATAACAGAGTGCCAAAATTATTATTTAAAATGTTTCCATGTTACAAAAATAATAATTGAAACAAGCTCAGACTTACTTCAGTTACTGGAGCCTTTTCAGTACCATCGGAACCAATTGGTGTAACAGTGATAGAAGCAACATTTGTTACTTTAACCGATACACTTCCTATTTCAACTTCATCTGTTGATGTTGGTGTGAGGTTTATAGTAATTTCTGGAGTTTGTCCAGCAGGGAAAGATGCACCGCCATTTCTTATTGGATTGACATCAGCAATTGTAGGTACTGAACTGATACTTGAATCAGGTATTATTTGTGGTTCTTCCATACCATCTATCACAGTACATTCTGTTAAAATACAATTTTGTAAAAGTTATGATTCAAGATCTAGTATATTTGTTCTTTAATTATTTAAAAGTTTTTGACTTGGGTGATTTCGAAATTGATCACCAGGAGTGTTTGAAAGCATATAGAAATATTTAAAGTACAGTATCTGTAATTTTCCAAATAAAATAATAAAAACCCTCCTGAACATTCAGCGTTTTACTAAGATGATATTGTCTTAATAGTCTGTAGATGTACCAGAACTTTCAAATGCTGTTGTCTAAGACTAAGGTACGACTGGTATAACAGATTGATTTGGGTGTTGAAAAGATGTAAATAGTCCTTATAAGTACCTTAAATTCTGAACATCGTATAATACCTTTAAGTATAACTATTTCTATATACAGAGTAGTTTCAAAATATTCCCAGTTGATATTTTTGAGGATAATTATGGATACACATGCAATTGAAGGCTTAAAATCGCTAGTGAGCTGTGAAGACTTTTACTTATTACCTAAGAAAACACAGTCCCGTTCCCTAGACTAATGTTTTTTTTTGTAGAACGGATAGTGAACCTCAATTTTCAAAGTATTAGTGTAATATCTTAATCCAATTAATCTACCTGATGGTCTAACAGTTGTGGGTAATGTTGGTTGTGGTGGTTGTGTTCCTTGTGTTCCTTCGGTTGCTGATGTTCCAGATATTACTGTGGTTGTTTTTGCTCCAACAGTTTCTAAAAAATTCACAAATAACATTTCTTAAGCAAAATTCCTCCTATATTCTATACACTTTTAACGTCAGCTAGTTAATTTTTTATTGTTATTCCAATGTTAACAGTTTCTAAAAGAATCACCAATCGTATCTCCAATTAAATATCAAGCATCGAATATCTTTGTACAAGTGAAACAAGTGGTCAAAAATTAGTTTAAATTTAATCATCTAATTATTATTATAAACTCCATAAATTTCTGAAAGTTTAAGGCATCAACATTTCGGGTGTAAATTACTTTTCTTCGCCGGTAGAATTGGGTTAAATCTAAGGGAGTTATGTCGCTGCATATTCTCACTTTTTTCTGTCTCATTTATTAAAGATAATTAGAAAATACTTACCTTCAAAACATGCTCTAACATCTAATTTATCAGTAGTGGTAACTGGTACATTAGCATCTATTGGAGTTAATGTAATTTTAATCTTATCACCTCGGACATCATTAGGGAAAGTAACACTAGCTGTATCACCAACCACATTCTGTAATAATTCAGTAAAAAGATTTAGTAAAGAGTAAAATTATTATCTATAACAGAGTGCCAAAAGTATTATTTAAAATGTTTCCATGTTACAAAAAAATTAATTAAACAAGCTCAGACTTACTTCAGTTATTGGAGCCTTTTCTGTACCATCAGATCCAATTGGTGTAACAGTAATAGAAGCAACATTTGTTACTTTAACCGATACACTTCCTATTTCAACTTCATCTGTTGATGTTGGTGTGAGGTTTATAGTAATTTCTGGAGTTTGTCCAGCAGGGAAAGATGCACCGCCATTTCTTATTGGATTGACATCAGCAATTGTAGGTACTGAACTGATACTTGAATCAGGTATTATTTGTGGTTCGTCCATACCATCTATCACAGTACATTCTGTTAAAATACAATTTTGTAAAAGTTATGATTCAAGATCTAGTATATTTGTTCTTTAATTATTTAAAAGTTTTTGACTTGATCCCCAGGAGTGTTTGAAAGCATATAGAAATATTTAAAGTACAGTATCTGTAAATTTCCAAATAAAGTAATAAAAACCCTCCTGAACATTCAGCGTTTTACTAAGATGATATAAATATTGTCTTAATAGTCTGTAGATGTACCAGAACTATCAGAAAATACACAATCCCTTTTCATATGCATTAGACTTAAAATTCCACATAGTAATTTTTATTCTATATTCATTCGTCATGCCACTGAAATACTAGTCCTTTTTAAAACTTTCAAATGCTTTTGTCTAAGACTAAGGTACGACTGGTATAACAGGCAGGCCCGTAGGCAGGGGGGGGTGCGTCGGGTGCGAACGCACCCCCCCGAAAAATTTCGGAGTTCCGCTTTTTTCGAACTGAATTTATTTTTGAACTACGTACGCCCCCTTTACTTTGTCTTTTTTTTAAGAATGGGGAGAATACGAAATCAAAAGTATCTAACCCATTAACGTTTACTATAAAACATACATGGTCCACGTCAAACACAGTTAAATTAGTACAATTTATACTAAATCTATGTGTTTAAGCCAAAAAAAATTTCGCCTCGCTTCGCTCGGCTAACATTTTAAGCTACGCCCCCCTTTCCAAAAACCTGGATCCGCCCCTGCTAGTTCCGCTTGCAGGCTGTAAGCACCCCCCCATTTAAAGACCTGGCTACGGGCCTGTAACAGATTGATTTGGGTGTTGAAAAGATGTAAATAGTCTTTATAAGTACATTAAATTCTGAACATCGTATAATACCTTTAAGTATAACTATTTTTATATACAGAGCAGTTTCAAAATATTCCCAGTTGATATTTTTATTTTTGCTTTCAAGCGCAGATAATTATGGATACACATGCAATTGAAGGCTTAAAATTCGCTAGTGAGCTGTGAAGACTTTTACTTATTACCTAAGAAAACACATTCCCGTTCCCTAGACTAATGTTTTTTTTGTAGAACGGATAGTGAACCTCAATTTTCAAAGTATTAGTGTAATATCTTAATCCAATTAATCTACCTGATGGTCTAACAGTTGTGGGTAATGTTGGTTGTGGTGGTTGTGTTCCTTGTGTTCCTTCGGTTGCTGATGTTCCAGATATTACTGTGGTTGTTTTTGCTCCAACAGTTTCTAAAAAATTCACAAATGACATTTCTTAAGCAAAATTCCTCCTATATTCTATACACTTTTAACGTCAGCTAGTTAATTTTTTATTGTTATTCCAATGTTAACAGTTTCTAAAAGAATCACCAATAGTATCTCCAATTAAATATCAAGCATCGAATATCTTTGTACAAGTGAAACAAGTGGTCAAAAATTAGTTTAAATTTAATCATTTAATTATTATTATAAACTCCATAAATTTCTGAAAGTTTATAGCATCAACATTTCGGGTGTAAATTACTTTTCTTCGCCGGTAGAATTGGGTTAAATCTAAGGGAGTTATGTCGCTGCATATTCTCACTTTTTTCTGTCTCATTTATTAAAGATAATTAGAAAATACTTACCTTCAAAACATGCTCTAACATCTAATTTATCAGTAGTGGTAACTGGTACATTAGCATCTATTGGAGTTAATGTAATTTTAATCTTATCACCTCGGACATCATTAGGGAAAGTAACACTAGCTGTATCACCAACCACATTCTGTAATAATTCAGTAAAAAGATTTAGTAAAGAGTAAAATTATTATCTATAACAGAGTGCCAAAAGTATTATTTAAAATGTTTCCATGTTACAAAAAAATTAATTAAACAAGCTCAGACTTACTTCAGTTATTGGAGCCTTTTCTGTACCATCAGATCCAATTGGTGTAACAGTAATAGAAGCAACATTTGTTACTTTAACCGATACACTTCCTATTTCAACTTCATCTGTTGATGTTGGTGTGAGGTTTATAGTAATTTCTGGAGTTTGTCCAGCAGGGAAAGATGCACCGCCATTTCTTATTGGATTGACATCAGCAATTGTAGGTACTGAACTGATACTTGAATCAGGTATTATTTGTGGTTCGTCCATACCATCTATCACAGTACATTCTGTTAAAATACAATTTTGTAAAAGTTATGATTCAAGATCTAGTATATTTGTTCTTTAATTATTTAAAAGTTTTTGACTTGATCCCCAGGAGTGTTTGAAAGCATATAGAAATATTTAAAGTACAGTATCTGTAAATTTCCAAATAAAGTAATAAAAACCCTCCTGAACATTCAGCGTTTTACTAAGATGATATAAATATTGTCTTAATAGTCTGTAGATGTACCAGAACTATCAGAAAATACACAATCCCTTTTCATATGCATTAGACTTAAAATTCCACATAGTAATTTTTATTCTATATTCATTCGTCATGCCACTGAAATACTAGTCCTTTTTAAAACTTTCAAATGCTTTTGTCTAAGACTAAGGTACGACTGGTATAACAGGCAGGCCCGTAGGCAGGGGGGGGTGCGTCGGGTGCGAACGCACCCCCCCGAAAAATTTCGGAGTTCCGCTTTTTTCGAACTGAATTTATTTTTGAACTACGTACGCCCCCTTTACTTTGTCTTTTTTTTAAGAATGGGGAGAATACGAAATCAAAAGTATCTAACCCATTAACGTTTACTATAAAACATACATGGTCCACGTCAAACACAGTTAAATTAGTACAATTTATACTAAATCTATGTGTTTAAGCCAAAAAAAATTTCGCCTCGCTTCGCTCGGCTAACATTTTAAGCTACGCCCCCCTTTCCAAAAACCTGGATCCGCCCCTGCTAGTTCCGCTTGCAGGCTGTAAGCACCCCCCCATTTAAAGACCTGGCTACGGGCCTGTAACAGATTGATTTGGGTGTTGAAAAGATGTAAATAGTCTTTATAAGTACATTAAATTCTGAACATCGTATAATACCTTTAAGTATAACTATTTTTATATACAGAGCAGTTTCAAAATATTCCCAGTTGATATTTTTATTTTTGCTTTCAAGCGCAGATAATTATGGATACACATGCAATTGAAGGCTTAAAATTCGCTAGTGAGCTGTGAAGACTTTTACTTATTACCTAAGAAAACACATTCCCGTTCCCTAGACTAATGTTTTTTTTGTAGAACGGATAGTGAACCTCAATTTTCAAAGTATTAGTGTAATATCTTAATCCAATTAATCTACCTGATGGTCTAACAGTTGTGGGTAATGTTGGTTGTGGTGGTTGTGTTCCTTGTGTTCCTTCGGTTGCTGATGTTCCAGATATTACTGTGGTTGTTTTTGCTCCAACAGTTTCTAAAAAATTCACAAATGACATTTCTTAAGCAAAATTCCTCCTATATTCTATACACTTTTAACGTCAGCTAGTTAATTTTTTATTGTTATTCCAATGTTAACAGTTTCTAAAAGAATCACCAATAGTATCTCCAATTAAATATCAAGCATCGAATATCTTTGTACAAGTGAAACAAGTGGTCAAAAATTAGTTTAAATTTAATCATCTAATTATTATTATAAACTCCATAAATTTCTGAAAGTTTATAGCATCAACATTTCGGGTGTAAATTACTTTTCTTCGACGGTAGAATTGGGTTAAATCTAAGGGAGTTATGTCGCTGCATATTCTCACTTTTATCTTTCTCATTTATTAAAGATAATTAGAAAATACTTACCTTCAAAACATGCTCTAATATCTAATTTATCAGTAGTGGTAACTGGTACATTAGCATCTAATGGAGTTAATGTAATTTTAATCTTATCACCTCGGACATCATTAGGGAAAGTAACACTTGCTGTATCACCAACCACATTCTGTAATAATTCAGTAAAAAGATTTAGTAAAGAGTATAATTATTATCTATAACAAAGTGCCAAAGTAATATTTAAAATGTTTCCATGTTACAAAAAAATTAATTAAACAAGCTCAGACTTACTTCAGTTATTGGAGCCTTTTCTGTACCATCAGATCCAATTGGTGTAACAGTAATAGAAGCAACATTTGTTACTTTAACCGATACACTTCCTATTTCAACTTCATCTGTTGATGTTGGTGTGAGGTTTATAGTAATTTCTGGAGTTTGTCCAGCAGGGAAAGATGCACCACCATTTCTTATTTGATTGACATCAGCAATTGTAGGTACTGAACTGATACTTGAATCAGGTATTATTTGTGGTTCATCCATACCATCTATATCGGTACATTCTATAAAATATAATTACATACAATTGTCATTGGACACATATAGACATTGCTTATTTCAAATCAAAATCAATATCTGTTAAGTGAGACACATTAAGTTATATTTTCGAAAGAAAAATCAAAGCCTTTGGAACAAATTACCTTGTATTTACTATTTAATAAATTCGAATCAAATTTTGATTTCAGGACTATCATCATATTGCATAGATCAAAAATTCTATTCAAATAGTGTTACACTTTCTTAAATTCATTATAATGAACTATTGGTGACTTTTTCAATTTTCAATGTGAAAACCTTTAACAGACAAAAGAAAAAAGTAAAAAGTAGTTTGCAAGTTTCAAACAATATAAATTTAATTTAATCTTTGTATTTATAATTTACCTGATGGACCTCTTGTAGTAGGTAATGCTGGTGTTGTAGTACCAACTTGTGGTGTTGTTCCTGGTAGTGGATGTGTTTCTAAAAAAAATACATCAAAACATATTATCAAAAATTCAAACATAATTTTAAAAAAAATATGTTCCCTTATTATGGTCAAAGGTATAATAAAAGAAATATCATTAATGTATTTGTCGTGAATGATTGACTTCAGTTGTAGCTTGTTTACTAAATGAATTCATTTTAATGCAGATAGAATGATTACATTCTAGAATAACATTAACCTGAATGCTGAATAAGACGCTACTCTTCAAAAGATCACCTTAACCTTTTCTGTAACTTTTCTAACCTCCCCTCTAAAGACTTAAAACATGGGAGAATTATATATTTTCTGACCAAAAGATAAGCACAAAATCTACAGTGCAACTAGAATATGTTAATGCAAACAAATTGTGTCGAGATTTTATAATTATATTTGATATTTTGTATTCATCATTTGTACATAAAAGTTAGATCAAATACTAAGTTATAGAATCTCATTTACAGTACGCTATTATACTATTAGTTTACCTTCAAAACAGGCATGTATTTTCAATTGAATGTCAACTGGAGAATCAGGAGTAGTAGGTTTAACAAGAATTTTTATTTTACTTGTATCAACTCCATCAGGTAATACTTTCTTTAAATCGGTCTAAAAAATAAAGTTAAGGACATGAAGACTTTCATAACAACAACAAGATAAAACAATCAATATAATACAATAAAAGCATAAACATTATAAAACATATAAAACTTACACTGACAGTTACTTCTTTGATGGGTACATATTCTTGTGTAGTTTCATCAAATACAAAAACTTCTATCGATTCAACATTATTGGGATTTACAGCTTGAACATCGCCAAGAGGAACTGGTGAACCATCTGGTGAAAGTCGTACTGTAATATTAACTCCATCACTTGGTACATTAGGAATGTTATAAGGGGTTGTTGAATCTGGTCTTAAGTTCTCAGGATTATCTGATGATGGTGAGTTATCTGGTTGTGTAAGATAATCAGCAGGGAGTAATTGTGGGTTTTCCATTCCAGCGGTCTTGGTACATGGTGCTGTAAAATAAATCAAAATAATTAATTCTTGCAATAATGATCAATATCTCTTTAATTTGATAAATGTATTGTAACAACCAATTTGAATTCCCCTTTTCTCTTTATTTTCTTTAATATCAAGTGTTATAACAGCTATTAGTTATCTAAAAAAAAACTTACTTGATGTTGTGCCAGCAGTTGTGCCAACGGTAGTTGAAACGCCAAGCCCAGTAGTTTCTGAAATGAATAATTGAGAAAAGATATAAATTGAACAAAAAGAAAATAATCAGATTAACATTATAAAAGATACCTTATTTTAGAGGAGGTAGTTGTTTTTTATGAAAACTTCAGAGTAAATAAAATATTTAGTAATCAATTATTGTAATCATTATAAAACACTTTCTCATATGAAAAATTCATTTGCTGCTAACAATGTATTGACAATTTGTTGTGGATTATGGGTTTTGTTTTGCGATTCCGATCATTAATACTTTTATTAAAGATGACATTTTCATAACTTACCTTCAAAACATGCTCTAACATCTAATTTAGCAGTAGTGGTAACTGGTACATTAGCATCTATTGGAGTTAATGTAATTTTAATCTTATCACCTCGGACATCATTAGGGAAAATAACACTAGCTGTATCACCAACCACATTCTGTAATAATTCAGTCAAAATATTTAGGAAAGAATCTAATTATCTATAACAGGGTGCCAAAATTATTATTTAATATGTTTCCATGTTACAAAATAATAATTGAAACAAGCTCAGACTTACTTCAGTTACTGGAGCCTTTTCAGTACCATCGGAACCAATTGGTGTAACAGTGATAGAAGCAACATTTGTTACTTTAACCGATACACTTCCTATTTCAACTTCATCTGTTGATGTTGGTGTGAGGTTTATAGTAATTTCTGGAGTTTGTCCAGCAGGGAAAGATGCTCCGCCATTTCTTATTGGATTGACATCAGCAATTGTAGGTACTGAACTGATACTTGAATCAGGTATTATTTGTGGTTCATCCATACCATCTATCACAGTACATTCTGTTAAAATACAATTTTGTAAAAGTTATGATTCAAGATCTAGTATATTTGTTCTTTAA
Organism: Lottia scabra; assembly: GCA_029955415.1. Lineage (NCBI taxonomy): Eukaryota > Metazoa > Mollusca > Gastropoda > Lottiidae > Lottia > Lottia scabra. The sequence goes on from JARJEI010000015.1 coordinate 7,549,603, forward strand.
TTATTTAAAAGTTTTTGACTTGGGTGATTTCGAAATTGATCACCAGGAGTGTTTGAAAGCATATAGAAATATTTAAAGTACAGTATCTGTAATTTTCCAAATAAAATAATAAAAACCCTCCTGAACATTCAGCGTTTTACTAAGATGATATAAATATTGTCTTAATAGTCTTTAGAAGTACAAAAACTATCATATAATTACACAACCCCTTTTCATATGCATTAGACTTGAAATTCCACATTGTAATTTTTATTCTATATTCATTCGTCATGCCACTGAAATACTAGTCCTTTTTAAAACTTTCAAATGCTTTTGTCTAAGACTAAGGTACGACTGGTATAACAGATTGATTTGGATGTTGAAAAGATGTAAATAGTCTTTATAAGTACATTAAATTCTGTAAATCGCATAATACCTTTAAGTATAACTATTTCTATATACAGAGTAGTTTAAAAATATTCCCAGTTGATATTTTTATTTTTGCTTTCAAGCGCGGATAATTATGGATACACATGCAATTGAAGGCTTAAAATTCGCTAGTGAGCTGTGAAGACTTTTACTTATTACCTAAAAAAAACACATTCCCGTTCCCTAGACTAATGTTTTTTTTTTTTGTAGAACGGATAGTGAACCTCAATTTTCAAAGTATTAGTGTAATATCTTAATCCAATTTATCTACCTGATGGTGTAACTGTTGTGGGTAATGTTGGTTGTGGTGGTTCTGTTGGTTGTGTTCCTTGTGGTCCTTCGGTTGCTGATGTTCCAGATATTACTGTGGTTGTTTTTGCTCCAACAGTTTCTAAAATATTCACAAATGACATTTCTTAAACAAAATTCCTCATATATTCTTCTCACTTTTAACGTCAGCTATTTAATTTTTTATTGTTATTCCAATGTTTCTAATAGAATCATCAAAATTATCTCCAATTAAATATCAAGCATCGAATATCTTTGTACAAGTGAAACAAGTGATAAAAAAATTAGTTTAAATTCAATCATTTAATTATTATTATAACTTCATAAATTTCTGAAAGTTTAAGGCATCAACATTTCGTGTGTAAATTACTTTTCTTCGCCGGTTAAATCTAAGGGAGTTATGTCGCTGCATATTCTCACTTTTTTCTTTCATTATGTCGACAAACAATTTTTTAAAGATAGTAAGAAAAATAAGAAAATACTTACCTTCAAAACATGCTCTAACATCTAATTTATCAGTAGTGGTAACTGGTGAAGAAGGATCTATTGGAGTTAATGTAATTTTAATCTTATCACCTCGGACATCATTAGGGAAAGTAACACTTGCTGTATCACCAACCACATTCTGTAATAATTCAGTAAAAAGATTTAGTAAAGAGTATAATTATTATCTATAACAGAGTGCCAAAAGTATTATTTAAAATGTTTCCATGTTACAAAAAAATTAATTAAACAAGCTCAGACTTACTTCAGTTATTGGAGCCTTTTCTGTACCATCAGATCCAATTGGTGTAACAGTAATAGAAGCAACATTTGTTACTTTAACCGATACACTTCCTATTTCAACTTCATCTGTTGATGTTGGTGTGAGGTTTATAGTAATTTCTGGAGTTTGTCCAGCAGGGAAAGATGCACCGCCATTTCTTATTTGATTAACATCAGCAATTGTAGGTACTGAACTGATACTTGAATCAGGTATTATTTGTGGTTCATCCATACCATCTATATCGGTACATTCTATAAAATATAATTACATACAATTGTCATTGGACACATATAGACATTGCTTATTTCAAATCAAAATCAATATCTGTTAAATGAGATATTAAGTTATATTTTCGAAAGAAAAATCAAAGCCTTTGGAACAAATTACCTTGCATTTACTATTTAATAAATTCGAATCAAATTTTGATTTCAGGACTATCATCATATTGCATAGATCAAAAATTCTATTCAAATAGTGTTACACTTTCTTAAATTCTATATAATAAACTATTGGTGACTTTATTTCATTTTCAATTTTCAATGTGAAAACCTTTAACAGACAAAAGAAAAAAGTAAAAAGTAGTTTGCAAGTTTCAAACAATATAAATTTAATTTAATCTTTGTATTTATAATTTACCTGATGGACCTCTTGTAGTAGGTAATGCTGGTGTTGTAGTACCAACTTGTGGTGTTGTTCCTGGTAGTGGATGTGTTTCTAAAAAAATTACATCAAAACATATTATCAAAAATTCAAACATAATTTTTAAAAAAATATGTTCCCTTATTATGGTCAAAGGTATAATAAAAGAAATATCATTAATGTATTTGCCGTGAATGATTTACTTCATCTGTAGTTCGTTAACTAAATGAATTCATTTTAATCCAGATAGAATGATTACATTCTATAATAACATTAACCTGAATGCTGAATAAGACGCTACTCTTCAAAAGATCACCTAAACCTTTTCTGTAACTTTTCTAACCTCCCCTCTAAAGACTTAAAACATGGGAGAATTATATATTTTCTGACCAAAAGATAAGCACAAAATCTACAGTGCAACTAGAATATGTTAATGCAAACAAATTGTGTCGAGATTTTATAATTATATTTGATATTTTGTATTCATCATTTGTACATAAAAGTTAGATCAAATACTAAGTTATAGAATCTCATTTACAGTACGCTATTATACTATTAGTTTACCTTCAAAACAGGCATGTATTTTCAATTGAATGTCAACTGGAGAATCAGGAGTAGTAGGTTTAACAAGAATTTTGATTTTACTTGTATCAACTCCATCAGGTAATACTTTCTTTAAATCAGTCTATAAAATAAAGTTAAGAACATGAAGACATGAAATAAACATAACAACAACAAGATAAAACAATCAATATAATACAACAAAAGCATAAACATTATAAAACATATAAAACTTACACTGTCAGTTACTTCTTTGATGGGTACATATTCTTGTGTAGTTTCATCAAATACAAAAACTTCTATCGATTCAACATTATTGGGATTTACAGCTTGAACATCGCCAAGAGGAACTGGTGAACCATCTGGTGAAAGTCGTACTGTAATATTAACTCCATCACTTGGTACATTAGGAATGTTATAAGGGGTTGTTGAATCTGGTCTTAAGTTCTCAGGATTATCTGATGATGGTGAGTCATCTGGTTGTGTAAGATAATCAGCAGGGAGTAATTGTGGGTTTTCCATTCCAGCGGTCTTGGTACATGGTGCTGTAAAATAAATCAAAATAATTGATTCTTGCAACAATGATCAATATCTCTTTAATTTGATAAATGTATTGTAACAACCAATTTGAATTCCCCTTTTCTCTTTATTTTCTTTAATATCAAGTGTTATAACAGCTATTAGTTATCTAAAAAAAAAACTTACTTGATGTTGTGCCAGCAGTTGTGCCAACGGTAGTTGAAACGCCAAGCCCAGTAGTTTCTGAAATAAATAATTGAGAAAAGATATAAATTGAAAAAAAAGAAAATAATCAGATTAACATTATAAAAGATACCTTATTTTAGAGGAGGTAGTTGTTTTTTATGAAAACTTCAGAGTAAATAAAATATTTAGTAATCAATTATTGTAATCATTATAAAACACTTTCTCATATGAAAAATTCATTTGCTGCTAACAATATATTGACAATTTGTTGTGGATTATGGGTTTTGTTTTGCGATTCCGATCATTAATACTTTTATTAAAGATGACATTTTCATAACTTACCTTCAAAACATGCTCTAACATCTAATTTAGCAGTAGTGGTAACTGGTACATTAGCATCTATTGGAGTTAATGTAATTTTAATCTTATCACCTCGGACATCTTTAGGGAAAGTAACACTAGCTGTATCACCAACCACAGTCTGTAATAATTCAGTCAAAATATTTAGGAAAGAGTCTAATTATCTATAACAGGGTGCCAAAATTATTATTTAAAATGTTTCCATGTTACAAAATAATAATTGAAACAAGCTCAGACTTACTTCAGTTACTGGAGCCTTTTCAGTACCATCGGAACCAATTGGTGTAACAGTGATAGAAGCAACATTTGTTACTTTAACCGATACACTTCCTATTTCAACTTCATCTGTTGATGTTGGTGTGAGGTTTATAGTAATTTCTGGAGTTTGTCCAGCAGGGAAAGATGCACCGCCATTTCTTATTGGATTGACATCAGCAATTGTAGGTACTGAACTGATACTTGAATCAGGTATTATTTGTGGTTCGTCCATACCATCTATCACAGTACATTCTGTTAAATACAATTTATTTTTATTATTTAAGATCTAGTGTATATTTGATTTAACTTGGACTTCATATTGATAACCAAATTTGATGATTTTCCTAGTAATAATATAAATTTAATTCAATTTGAATAGTTTTATTTTCTAATTTAAAGTCTAGAAGTAGGGAACCTTTTTTGAATTGAAACAATTTTGGTTCTTGAAAATGATGTAAAAAAAACTCCCTTTAAATCCTTATAAATATTCACCAAACTTTACATTTTACATATAAATTACTAGTCACAGTTTAAACTTTCAAATATTGATTATTGTATAAAAGACATGGATTTATAGGCTGATGGTGAGCCGTAGAAAACTATTTTAATTAACCTAGATTAAGTTACGGTTGGTTAAATGAATGATAACGTGTTTCTTTCGCTGCTAACTCTTACAAAACAGGTCACATACGAATATTTCTCTTTAAAGCTCAATTTTAAGGAAACATGTTTAATCTCTGTTGACAAGTTGACTTCCTAGAAGCAAATTAACATATTAAACCCACAAAAGAAAATTAACAGTTGACCAACTCTAAATACTAATAAAATATTCTTAATATTCAATTTTAATTACACAAAATAAATTACCTGATGGTGCAACTGTTGTAGGTGATGTTGGTTGTGTTTCTTGTGGTCCTTCTGTTGCTGATGTTCCAGATGGTCCTTGAGTTTGTGAAACTTCAGGTCCAACAGTTTCTAAAAATTATATACGAGACTCTAAAATTCCACCTATCTTTTAAGTATATTCGAAGGTAGATGTATTATAAAGGGCCTTTTTTAATGTCAACAGTTTCTACTAAAAGATTCGTCAGTATTAACTCCAAGCTCTATGTGAGGTAATTTAATATGAAGCATAAAATACCTTTGTAGAAATGAAACATGTGACCAAATATTATATTAGAGTTTATCATTAAAGTGTTATTTTTGCTTGATCATAAACACACACATTAGAAAATACTTGCCTTCGAAACATGCTCTAACATCTAATTTATCAGTAGTGGTAACTGGTACATTAGCATCTAATGGAGTTAATGTAATTTTAATCTTATCACCTCGGACATCATTAGGGAAAGTAACACTTGCTGTATCACCAACCACAGGCTGTAATAATTCAATGAACCGATGAAATACGAAGTGCATTAATTCTCTAAAAGAAAGTGCTACCATTAAATCATTAAAAACATTCCTATAAACTATAAATTATGTTCAGATAGTGAATACAAAATGATTCTCGAGCCAAGAGGGATAAGACAGAATCAGATGAAGCTGGTAAATAATTGCCATAATTGAGAAACTGTGCTAAAAACCAAATATTTTTCTAAAGAAGATTAACACATAAAATGCCAAAATACCAGAACTATAGAACGGTAATATTATGATTGCAATTGTAAAAAAATATATATATCTAGATATAACTCTGTTACAGTATTCAAGAATGTAATAGTTTATCTCTAGTTGTTAGATCCTCATAGTTTATCTCTAGTTGTTTGATCCTCATATAAAAGATTGTTATCTCGGCAAGATAAGCTCATTAGCGAAAAATGAACAAAAAACCTATGACTGAATGGCATCATACCATGAAATCATGCTAAAAAGCAGGTTTTAAATTGGTTTCTTAAAAAACGAATCCGTATCACAATTCTTCAACTTACTTTAGTTACGGATTCGGAAGTCTTTTCAGTACCATCGGAACCAATTGGTGTAACAGTAATAGAAGCAACATTTGTTACTTTAACTGATACACTTCCTATTTCAACTTCATCTGTTGATGTTGGTGTGAGGTTTATAATAATTTCTGGAGTTTGTCCAGCAGGGAAAGATGCACCTGTATCTCTTATTTGAGTAACATCAACATAGGGTGTTGAACTGATACTTGAATCAGGTATTATTTGTGCCTCATCCATACCATTTATCACAGTACATTCTGTTGAATATAAATATGTACAATTTATGAGTTATGAGAATGATATTTCTTAGTTATATGAAAACTTTGCAGATATCAGAGTTAACCAAGTTAAACACTTTTATACCAACTGTACTTTTTTCAAATAATGACATTAATTGAAGTACAATTATTTCAGACTGCTTGAAAATTATAAGCTTGCTTGTAAAAGAAGTATCAACGTGTTTTGCCCAAAACTATACACAAAGTTAATTGAGAGGCTTTACAGAGTAATATTGTCATTTTAAAAATGTCTAAGTTTTATTAAATCAATTTTATTTATTTTATTACAGAAATAAACCTAAACATTAATTACAATTATTCTTCATGGAGCGAAAGTTGACTTGAAATAATTTCAAAACAGGAAGATCACTGTGGTGAAATGAAAGTTCAAGAATACTGACTTTTAACTCACAATTTTTTCAATAATGTTAATTCTAGATGACGCAATAGATAATGATTCAATGTCACAAAACTCTGAATTTATTTCCAACCTTTTATTTTCTTCATTGATAATAAGAATAAAAAAAACAATACTGTTTTTTTGTAAATGCATAAGATGGGATTAAGTAAGACAGACCCTTTGACTTATCAAAAAATAAAAGAAAATTAACAGTAGATCAACTGTGTAACAAAATATTTTCATTTCGAAAGAGCAATATACTTTCTTAAATTCATTTAATCCAATTAATTTACCTGATGGTACAACTGTTGTGGGTAATGTTGGTTGTGTTGGTTGTGGTCCTTCGGTTGCTGATGTTCCAGATATTACTGTGGTTGTAGTTGGTGCAAGAGTTTGTGAAGTTCCAAGTCCAACAGTTTCTGAAAATTACAAATGACTATTTTTAAACAATAATTCTCTATTTTTAAAGTTAGTTATATCTTAATTGTATATTTAAAGGAGTGTTTTTTCAATTTACCTTTAAGATCTATATGGTGCAATTTAAATCAAGCAAAGACTATCCCGGTGCTTAAACTAGCAGTCAAATAAATGGATGACTATTAATTTTCTGTTTTCTATTATTTCACAAACAAATATTGGGTTTTGAATGGGAAAATACTTACCTTCGAAGCATGCTCTAACATCTAATTTATCAGTAGTGGTAACTGGTACATTAGCATCTATTGGAGTTAATGTAATTTTAATCTTATCACCTCGGACATCATTAGGGAAAATAACACTAGCTGTATCACCAACCACATTCTGTAATAATTCAGTAAAAAGATTTAGTAAAGAGAGAGTTACAAAGAGTCTAATAATCATCTATAACAATGTCCCAAAAGTATAATTAATGATGTTTCCATGTTACAAAATAATAAATAAAAGACTTTCTGACTTACTTCAGTAACTGGAGTTTTTTCAATACCATCGGAACCAATTGGTGTAACAGTAATGGTAGCAACATTTGTTACTTTAACCGATACACTTCCTATTTCAACTTCATCTGTTGATGTTGGTGTGAGGTTTATAATGACTTCTGGGTTTGATCCAGCAGGGAAAGATGCACCGCCAGCTCTTATTTGACTTACATCGGGAACTGAAGGTACTGAACTGATACTTGAATCAGGTATTATTTGTGGCTCATCCATACCATCTATCACAGTACATTCTGTTGAAATACAATTATGTAAAATGTATGAGTTCAGATATTAAAGAACATTATGTAAAGATACAAGCTAATTTATCTTTGTAAAGATATTTATATAAATATAAACCATCGTACTTTGTTGACTATCAACAATATATCATTAATAAAAAAATTTAAATTATATTAGACAATATATTATTAAATAATATATATTATTGGTAAAGGTTGCTCTACCTGATTCGGAGACAGCAGTTGTAGTAGTTCCTAAAAAAATCAATATACATATATGTAATATAAATGTAACCAATGCTTTATTTAATTTCAAGTACATGCAGTGAACAACTTCCTTCATAAAACATTGGAGGATGATATTTATAAACGTTTCTTTAGTAGAAATTTTTCCCTTAGAAACTTTTAATTTACTTTCAGGAAAACCCACAACACATGAGGTTGTTTTCATGGATAACATAAACTAAAATTGTTCAAATGCAACAGAGCCATAGCAATAAGCTCATATCTACAAGCGCTCAAGTGCCGATATTCGATTTACTATATTATCCCCTTAAAACTGGTCACAGCGTTTTAGATTTTATATTAATGTTTAAATAACCAGAGATTTGTAAAATCACACCTGCCAAAATTTAATGATAAGACAACCCATTAAGTGTACTTCTAAGGCTCATGCTTTGGCTCATAGTCTAATGCCTAGTTATGAGAAAGAGTTTCAGCTGCTTATCACTATAATACACATCATTGCATGTCATGTCAAGATTTGTTTAGTGTTCCTTAGCAGATTGGATTATTGGTGTACCCTGAAACCAAGTTTGCAATTGATGGTGCCAGTTTGTGTTTCAGTTTTACCAATTCCTGCGTAAATTCAATGTGTACACCTTAGAATATGTGGTGGCATAATGTGAATGGACAGAAAAAAGATAATAATAATAAGAAAAATATTTTTTGAATGTATAAAAATGAATTACCTTGAGGAGCAGCAGTTTGTTCAAAACATGCTCTTATTTCAATTCCAAATTCTACATTTAGTAATGGATCGTCTCGTGATATTATTACTCTAATCTTCTCCGCACTGTCTGTTGCTGGGAAATCAACACTTGGTGATGGAGAATTGAGTCCAGGCTGCAAAGATTTTATACACATACAAAATTATAAGTCTTTATAATTTAAATCTCTTTTCCATTATTAGCCTTATTATTATTATCATCATCAAGTCATTTAAGTCAATGTCAATGACTCAAAGCATATTTATCGAATGATCCTGAAAATCAAACTTCTCTAACAAATCAGAACAGACCGTTGTCTACCTTTCTAAATACGCCACATCTGTAGACTCTCTAGAGTTGTTCATGTACAATTCCTTAATTGTCATAATCTTATCAATTGATAAAAACTGTTAATCAAAATGTATATAGTAAGATCAATTGGACATACACATTTAATAATTACAATTGTACATTAAGTCAACTCACACAGTTTTATTGGTCAATGTCTTGTTTCCTACTTACTTGATTAGTAACAGGTTCTTCAGCTCCGGTATTCTTTATCAATACCAATTCAACACCCTTTAAATTGTTGGTGTCAGTTAACTTAAAAGAACCCAACTGAACTTCACTATCATCATTTGGTGTTAAATCAACAGTGAAAACGATCTTATCTTCTACACCAGTATTTACAGAAACAGAACCAGTTCTTAATGCTGATACTTGCTGAGGAGTTAACCCATCAACACTACTTTCAGGAATAAAGGCTGGTGAATCCATTCCATTGATCTCTTCACATAATTCTGCGAAAGAAAATGAAAAGAGTTTGGATGATTTTAGATAAAAAAAACTAAACAGGATATCATTGTATTAATATTTACAACTTTTACTAATTTTTAGAGCTTAAAAATTCACTCACGACTGGATTTTTTAAGTTGTGAAAACAGTATAGAAAAACAGTTATTTAGAAAATAGAAAAAATATATGAGATCTCAACAATGAATTTATAAAAACATTCAATCTAAATGCTGGCTTCAATGGCTTCATATCGAAACATTTTTGGCAATGTCACGGTCATCAAAGTTTTTTTTAAAGAATCAAATATAAAAAAAAAACAAAAAAAAACAAAAAACAAATAGATAAACACCCTTAAACTTACTTGATGTAGTACCAGCTGAGGTGCCAACGGTAGCTGATATTCCAGGTCCAGTAGTTTCTGAAATGAACAATAGTAAAAAGATATAAACAGTAAAAAAATAAAGCAGGATAAAATCATAAAGGAGACTTTCTATGGGAAATGAACCAGTTGCACTGATGTCATGACTTTCTGTTAGAAAAACAAACGAAAACATGAAAACTTCAAAGTACATACAAATTTTATTAATAATTTGCATGCATTTTAAGATTTGTTTTGCTGTTCTGATCTTTAGTATCATACTCTGGTTTTATTATTAATGACTTTTTCTTAACTTACCTTCAAAACATGCTCTAACATCTAATTTATCAGTAGTGGTAACTGGTGAAGAAGGATCTAATGGAGTTAATGTTATTTTAACCTTATCACCTCGGACATCATTAGGGAAAGTAACACTTGCTGTATCACCAACCACATTCTGTAATAATTCAGTCAAAAGATTTAGTAAAGAGAGAGTTACAAAGAGTCTAATAATCATCTATAACAATGTCCCAAAAGTATAATTAATAATGTTTCCATGTTACAAAATAATAAATAAAATACTTTCTGACTTACTTCAATAACTGGAGTTTTTTCAATACCATCGGAACCAATTGGTGTAACAGTAATGGAAGCAACATTTGTTACTTTAACCGATACACTTCCTATTTCAACTTCATCTGTTGATGTTGGTGTGAGGTTTATAGTAATTTCTGGAGTTTGTCCAGCAGGGAAAGATGCACCGCCAGCTCTTATTTGACTTACATCGGGAACTGAAGGTACTGAACTGATACTTGAATCAGGTATTATTTGTGGCTCATCCATACCATCTATCACAGTACATTCTGTTAAAATACAATTAGGCAAAATTCATGAATACAAGACCTAGTATATATTTGCTTTAATTTTATTTAAGCTTTCAACTTTATGAATTTCACAATTGAATACCAGTAGTATTAAAAGAAAATCAAATACAAATCATTTAAATATTGACATAGATTCAAGTTACTATAAATTTGTTGACTAGTTTGGGAACTTTAAGTTCTAAAATAAAAATCTTCTCAATGTTCCCTAGTTAAGAAAATACTATTTTTGTGTCTCAATTTCAGAATACAAGTGCTATCTACTGTCTGTTTGACAGTTTTACTTCCTATTAGCATGTGAACATACCAAATCTGTATAAAAAAAAACTTTCCTTTGGGATAAGAAATATACCCTCTTGACGTTGTTACTTAGTAAATATATCAAATGTATCATATTTAATTAAATTACCTGATGGTGTAACTGTTGTGGGTAATGTTGGTTGTGGTGGTCCTGTTGGTTGTGTTCCTTGTGGTCCTTCGGTTGCTGATGTTCCAGATATTATTGTGGTTGTGCCAACAGGATGAGTTTCTAGAAATGAAAAAAATATAAGAAATAACAATAGATATAACTGATAAAATGGATAAATGACATACGTAATATTAGCTTTTATACAAATTTTGATAAAACTGTCACCGTAGTAATAAAATCATAATATTTAAACCACATTAAAAAAAACTAAACCGTAAAACTCATTCATTATAAAAAGATAGATATTTTACAATAACTTACCTTCAAAACAGGCATGGATTTTCAATCTAAGATCAACTGGAGAATCTGGAGTAGTAGGTTTAACAAGGATTTTGATTTTGGTTGTATCAACTCCATCAGGTAATACTTTCTTTAAATCAGTCTAAAAAATAAAGTTTAGAAAATAAATACTTGAAATCAACATAACAACAACAAGATAAAACAATCAATATAATACAATAAAAGCATAAACATTATAAAACATATAAAACTTACACTGTCAGTTACTTCTTTGATGGGTACATATTCTTGTGTAGTTTCATCAAATACAAAAACTTCTATCGATTCAACATTATTGGGAGTAAAAGCTTCAACATCGCCAAGAGGAACTGGTGAACCATCTGGTGAAAGTTGTACTGTAATATTAACTCCATCACTTGGTACATTAGGAATGTTATAAGGAGATGGTGAATCTGGTCTTAAGTTCTCAGGATTATCTGATGATGGTGAGTTATCTGGTTGTGTAAGATACTCAGCAGGGAGTAATTGTGGGTTTTCCATTCCAGCGGTCTTGGTACATGGTGCTGTAAAATAAATCAATCAATATATGATTCTTAAAACAATGATCAATATCTCTTCAAATTGATGCATATATTCGAATTCCCTTTTTCTCTTTCCATTCTTAAATATCAAATGCTTTAACAGCTATTGGTTATCTATAAAACATGAACTTACTTGATGTAGTAACAGGACCAGTTGTTGTTGAAACGCCAGGTCCAGTAGTTTCTGAAATGAAAAATAGGGGAAATATACTAACTGAACAAAATAATAAAATAAAATAGGTAAAATTAAGAATTTTAATATATCATTTGTTGTTGTCGATTTCGAATTTGCAGTTCCGTTCTAGTATCATACTCTGGTTTTATTATTAATGACTTTTTCTTAACTTACCTTCAAAACATGCTCTAACATCTAATTTATCAGTAGTGGTAACTGGTACATTAGCATCTGTTGGAGTTAATGTTATTTTAACCTTATCACCTCGGACATCATTAGGGAAAGTAACACTTGCTGTATCATCAACCACAGTCTGTAATAATTCAGTCAAAAGGTTTAGTAAAGAAAGTGTTACAAAGAGTCTAATAATTATCTATAACAAAGTCCCAAAAGTATTATTAAAAAAGTTTCCATGTTACAAAATAATAAATAAAACGAAGATCACACTTACTCCAGTTATTGGAGTCTTTTCAGTACCATCAGAACCAATTGGTGTAACAGTAATGGAAGCAACATTTGTTACTTTAACCGATACACTTCCTATTTCAACTTCATCTGTTGATGTTGGTGTGAGGTTTATAGTAATTTCTGGAGTTTGTCCAGCAGGGAAAGATGCACCGCCATTTCTTATTTGATTAACATCAACAATTGTAGGTAATGAACTGATACTTGAATCAGGTATTATTTGTGGCTCATCCATACCATCTATCACAGTACATTCTGTTAAAATACAATTAGGCAAAATTCATGAATACAAGACCTAGTATATATTTGCTTTAATTTTATTTAAGCTTTCAACTTTATGAATTTCACAATTGAATACCAGTAGTATTAAAAGAAAATCAAATACAAATCATTTAAATATTGACATAGATTCAAGTTACTATAAATTTGTTGACTAGTTTGGGAACTTTAAGTTCTAAAATAAAAATCTTCTCAATGTTCCCTAGTTAAGAAAATACTATTTTTGTGTCTCAATTTCAGAATACAAGTGCTATCTACTGTCTGTTTGACAGTTTTACTTCCTATTAGCATGTGAACATACCAAATCTGTATAAAAAAAAACTTTCCTTTGGGATAAGAAATATACCCTCTTGACGTTGTTACTTAGTAAATATATCAAATGTATCATATTTAATTAAATTACCTGATGGTGTAACTGTTGTGGGTAATGTTGGTTGTGGTGGTCCTGTTGGTTGTGTTCCTTGTGGTCCTTCGGTTGCTGATGTTCCAGATATTATTGTGGTTGTGCCAACAGGATGAGTTTCTAGAAATGAAAAAAATATAAGAAATAACAATAGATATAACTGATAAAATGGATAAATGACATACGTAATATTAGCTTTTATACAAATTTTGATAAAACTGTCACCGTAGTAATAAAATCATAATATTTAAACCACATTAAAAAAAACTAAACCGTAAAACTCATTCATTATAAAAAGATAGATATTTTACAATAACTTACCTTCAAAACAGGCATGGATTTTCAATCTAAGATCAACTGGAGAATCTGGAGTAGTAGGTTTAACAAGGATTTTGATTTTGGTTGTATCAACTCCATCAGGTAATACTTTCTTTAAATCAGTCTAAAAAATAAAGTTTAGAAAATAAATACTTGAAATCAACATAACAACAACAAGATAAAACAATCAATATAATACAATAAAAGCATAAACATTATAAAACATATAAAACTTACACTGTCAGTTACTTCTTTGATGGGTACATATTCTTGTGTAGTTTCATCAAATACAAAAACTTCTATCGATTCAACATTATTGGGAGTAAAAGCTTCAACATCGCCAAGAGGAACTGGTGAACCATCTGGTGAAAGTTGTACTGTAATATTAACTCCATCACTTGGTACATTAGGAATGTTATAAGGAGATGGTGAATCTGGTCTTAAATTCTCAGGATTATCTGATGATGGTGAGTTATCTGGTTGTGTAAGATACTCAGCAGGGAGTAATTGTGGGTTTTCCATTCCAGCGGTCTTGGTACATGGTGCTGTAAAATAAATCAATCAATATATGATTCTTAAAACAATGATCAATATCTCTTCAAATTGATGCATATATTCGAATTCCCTTTTTCTCTTTCCATTCTTAAATATCAAATGCTTTAACAGCTATTGGTTATCTATAAAACATGAACTTACTTGATGTAGTAACAGGACCAGTTGTTGTTGAAACGCCAGGTCCAGTAGTTTCTGAAATGAAAAATAGGGGAAATATACTAACTGAACAAAATAATAAAATAAAATAGGTAAAATTAAGAATTTTAATATATCATTTGTTGTTGTCGATTTCGAATTTGCAGTTCCGTTCTAGTATCATACTCTGGTTTTATTATTAATGACTTTTTCTTAACTTACCTTCAAAACATGCTCTAACATCTAATTTATCAGTAGTGGTAACTGGTACATTAGCATCTATTGGAGTTAATGTTATTTTAACCTTATCACCTCGGACATCATTAGGGAAAGTAACACTTGCTGTATCATCAACCACAGTCTGTAATAATTCAGTCAAAAGGTTTAGTAAAGAAAGTGTTACAAAGAGTCTAATAATTATCTATAACAAAGTCCCAAAAGTATTATTAAAAAAGTTTCCATGTTACAAAATAATAAATAAAACGAAGATCACACTTACTCCAGTTATTGGAGTCTTTTCAGTACCATCAGAACCAATTGGTGTAACAGTAATGGAAGCAACATTTGTTACTTTAACCGATACACTTCCTATTTCAACTTCATCTGTTGATGTTGGTGTGAGGTTTATAGTAATTTCTGGAGTTTGTCCAGCAGGGAAAGATGCACCGCCATTTCTTATTTGATTAACATCAACAATTGTAGGTAATGAACTGATACTTGAATCAGGTATTATTTGTGGCTCATCCATACCATCTATCACAGTACATTCTGTTAAAATACAATTAGGCAAAATTCATGAATACAAGACCTAGTATATATTTGCTTTAATTTTATTTAAGCTTTCAACTTTATGAATTTCACAATTGAATACCAGTAGTATTAAAAGAAAATCAAATACAAATCATTTAAATATTGACATAGATTCAAGTTACTATAAATTTGTTGACTAGTTTGGGAACTTTAAGTTCTAAAATAAAAATCTTCTCAATGTTCCCTAGTTAAGAAAATACTATTTTTGTGTCTCAATTTCTGAATACAAGTGCTATCTACTGTCTGTTTGACAGTTTTATTTTCCTATTAGCATCTGAACATACCAAATCTGTATAAAAAAAAAACTTTCCTTTGGGATAAGAAATATACCCTCTTGACGTTGTTACTTAGTAAATATATCAAATGTATCATATTTAATTAAATTACCTGATGGTGTAACTGTTGTGGGTAATGTTGGTTGTGGTGGTCCTGTTGGTTGTGTTCCTTGTGGTCCTTCGGTTGCTGATGTTCCAGATATTATTGTGGTTGTGCCAACAGGATGAGTTTCTAGAAATGAAAAAAATATAAGAAATAACAATAGATATAACTGATAAAATGGATAAATGACATACGTAATATTAGCTTTTATACAAATTTTGATAAAACTGTCACCGTAGTAATAAAATCATAATATTTAAACCACATTAAAAAAAACTAAACCGTAAAACTCATTCATTATAAAAAGATAGATATTTTACAATAACTTACCTTCAAAACAGGCATGGATTTTCAATCTAAGATCAACTGGAGAATCTGGAGTAGTAGGTTTAACAAGGATTTTGATTTTGGTTGTATCAACTCCATCAGGTAATACTTTCTTTAAATCAGTCTAAAAAATAAAGTTTAGAAAATAAATACTTGAAATCAACATAACAACAACAAGATAAAACAATCAATATAATACAATAAAAGCATAAACATTATAAAACATATAAAACTTACACTGTCAGTTACTTCTTTGATGGGTACATATTCTTGTGTAGTTTCATCAAATACAAAAACTTCTATCGATTCAACATTATTGGGAGTAAAAGCTTCAACATCGCCAAGAGGAACTGGTGAACCATCTGGTGAAAGTTGTACTGTAATATTAACTCCATCACTTGGTACATTAGGAATGTTATAAGGAGATGGTGAATCTGGTCTTAAGTTCTCAGGATTATCTGATGATGGTGAGTTATCTGGTTGTGTAAGATACTCAGCAGGGAGTAATTGTGGGTTTTCCATTCCAGCGGTCTTGGTACATGGTGCTGTAAAATAAATCAATCAATATATGATTCTTAAAACAATGATCAATATCTCTTCAAATTGATGCATATATTCGAATTCCCTTTTTCTCTTTCCATTCTTAAATATCAAATGCTTTAACAGCTATTGGTTATCTATAAAACATGAACTTACTTGATGTAGTAACAGGACCAGTTGTTGTTGAAACGCCAGGTCCAGTAGTTTCTGAAATGAAAAATAGGGGAAATATACTAACTGAACAAAATAATAAAATAAAATAGGTAAAATTAAGAATTTTAATATATCATTTGTTGTTGTCGATTTCGAATTTGCAGTTCCGTTCTAGTATCATACTCTGGTTTTATTATTAATGACTTTTTCTTAACTTACCTTCAAAACATGCTCTAACATCTAATTTATCAGTAGTGGTAACTGGTACATTAGCATCTATTGGAGTTAATGTTATTTTAACCTTATCACCTCGGACATCATTAGGGAAAGTAACACTTGCTGTATCATCAACCACAGTCTGTAATAATTCAGTCAAAAGGTTTAGTAAAGAAAGTGTTACAAAGAGTCTAATAATTATCTATAACAAAGTCCCAAAAGTATTATTAAAAAAGTTTCCATGTTACAAAATAATAAATAAAACGAAGATCACACTTACTCCAGTTATTGGAGTCTTTTCAGTACCATCAGAACCAATTGGTGTAACAGTAATGGAAGCAACATTTGTTACTTTAACCGATACACTTCCTATTTCAACTTCATCTGTTGATGTTGGTGTGAGGTTTATAGTAATTTCTGGAGTTTGTCCAGCAGGGAAAGATGCACCGCCATTTCTTATTTGATTAACATCAACAATTGTAGGTAATGAACTGATACTTGAATCAGGTATTATTTGTGGCTCATCCATACCATCTATCACAGTACATTCTGTTAAAATACAATTAGGCAAAATTCATGAATACAAGACCTAGTATATATTTGCTTTAATTTTATTTAAGCTTTCAACTTTATGAATTTCACAATTGAATACCAGTAGTATTAAAAGAAAATCAAATACAAATCATTTAAATATTGACATAGATTCAAGTTACTATAAATTTGTTGACTAGTTTGGGAACTTTAAGTTCTAAAATAAAAATCTTCTCAATGTTCCCTAGTTAAGAAAATACTATTTTTGTGTCTCAATTTCTGAATACAAGTGCTATCTACTGTCTGTTTGACAGTTTTATTTTCCTATTAGCATCTGAACATACCAAATCTGTATAAAAAAAAAACTTTCCTTTGGGATAAGAAATATACCCTCTTGACGTTGTTACTTAGTAAATATATCAAATGTATCATATTTAATTAAATTACCTGATGGTGTAACTGTTGTGGGTAATGTTGGTTGTGGTGGTCCTGTTGGTTGTGTTCCTTGTGGTCCTTCGGTTGCTGATGTTCCAGATATTATTGTGGTTGTGCCAACAGGATGAGTTTCTAGAAATGAAAAAAATATAAGAAATAACAATAGATATAACTGATAAAATGGATAAATGACATACGTAATATTAGCTTTTATACAAATTTTGATAAAACTGTCACCGTAGTAATAAAATCATAATATTTAAACCACATTAAAAAAAACTAAACCGTAAAACTCATTCATTATAAAAAGATAGATATTTTACAATAACTTACCTTCAAAACAGGCATGGATTTTCAATCTAAGATCAACTGGAGAATCTGGAGTAGTAGGTTTAACAAGGATTTTGATTTTGGTTGTATCAACTCCATCAGGTAATACTTTCTTTAAATCAGTCTAAAAAATAAAGTTTAGAAAATAAATACTTGAAATCAACATAACAACAACAAGATAAAACAATCAATATAATACAATAAAAGCATAAACATTATAAAACATATAAAACTTACACTGTCAGTTACTTCTTTGATGGGTACATATTCTTGTGTAGTTTCATCAAATACAAAAACTTCTATCGATTCAACATTATTGGGAGTAAAAGCTTCAACATCGCCAAGAGGAACTGGTGAACCATCTGGTGAAAGTTGTACTGTAATATTAACTCCATCACTTGGTACATTAGGAATGTTATAAGGAGATGGTGAATCTGGTCTTAAGTTCTCAGGATTATCTGATGATGGTGAGTTATCTGGTTGTGTAAGATACTCAGCAGGGAGTAATTGTGGGTTTTCCATTCCAGCGGTCTTGGTACATGGTGCTGTAAAATAAATCAATCAATATATGATTCTTAAAACAATGATCAATATCTCTTCAAATTGATGCATATATTCGAATTCCCTTTTTCTCTTTCCATTCTTAAATATCAAATGCTTTAACAGCTATTGGTTATCTATAAAACATGAACTTACTTGATGTAGTAACAGGACCAGTTGTTGTTGAAACGCCAGGTCCAGTAGTTTCTGAAATGAAAAATAGGGGAAATATACTAACTGAACAAAATAATAAAATAAAATAGGTAAAATTAAGAATTTTAATATATCATTTGTTGTTGTCGATTTCGAATTTGCAGTTCCGTTCTAGTATCATACTCTGGTTTTATTATTAATGACTTTTTCTTAACTTACCTTCAAAACATGCTCTAACATCTAATTTATCAGTAGTGGTAACTGGTACATTAGCATCTATTGGAGTTAATGTTATTTTAACCTTATCACCTCGGACATCATTAGGGAAAGTAACACTTGCTGTATCATCAACCACAGTCTGTAATAATTCAGTCAAAAGGTTTAGTAAAGAAAGTGTTACAAAGAGTCTAATAATTATCTATAACAAAGTCCCAAAAGTATTATTAAAAAAGTTTCCATGTTACAAAATAATAAATAAAACGAAGATCACACTTACTCCAGTTATTGGAGTCTTTTCAGTACCATCAGAACCAATTGGTGTAACAGTAATGGAAGCAACATTTGTTACTTTAACCGATACACTTCCTATTTCAACTTCATCTGTTGATGTTGGTGTGAGGTTTATAGTAATTTCTGGAGTTTGTCCAGCAGGGAAAGATGCACCGCCATTTCTTATTTGATTAACATCAACAATTGTAGGTAATGAACTGATACTTGAATCAGGTATTATTTGTGGCTCATCCATACCATCTATCACAGTACATTCTGTTAAAATACAATTAGGCAAAATTCATGAATACAAGACCTAGTATATATTTGCTTTAATTTTATTTAAGCTTTCAACTTTATGAATTTCACAATTGAATACCAGTAGTATTAAAAGAAAATCAAATACAAATCATTTAAATATTGACATAGATTCAAGTTACTATAAATTTGTTGACTAGTTTGGGAACTTTAAGTTCTAAAATAAAAATCTTCTCAATGTTCCCTAGTTAAGAAAATACTATTTTTGTGTCTCAATTTCTGAATACAAGTGCTATCTACTGTCTGTTTGACAGTTTTATTTTCCTATTAGCATCTGAACATACCAAATCTGTATAAAAAAAAAACTTTCCTTTGGGATAAGAAATATACCCTCTTGACGTTGTTACTTAGTAAATATATCAAATGTATCATATTTAATTAAATTACCTGATGGTGTAACTGTTGTGGGTAATGTTGGTTGTGGTGGTCCTGTTGGTTGTGTTCCTTGTGGTCCTTCGGTTGCTGATGTTCCAGATATTATTGTGGTTGTGCCAACAGGATGAGTTTCTAGAAATGAAAAAAATATAAGAAATAACAATAGATATAACTGATAAAATGGATAAATGACATACGTAATATTAGCTTTTATACAAATTTTGATAAAACTGTCACCGTAGTAATAAAATCATAATATTTAAACCACATTAAAAAAAACTAAACCGTAAAACTCATTCATTATAAAAAGATAGATATTTTACAATAACTTACCTTCAAAACAGGCATGGATTTTCAATCTAAGATCAACTGGAGAATCTGGAGTAGTAGGTTTAACAAGGATTTTGATTTTGGTTGTATCAACTCCATCAGGTAATACTTTCTTTAAATCAGTCTAAAAAATAAAGTTTAGAAAATAAATACTTGAAATCAACATAACAACAACAAGATAAAACAATCAATATAATACAATAAAAGCATAAACATTATAAAACATATAAAACTTACACTGTCAGTTACTTCTTTGATGGGTACATATTCTTGTGTAGTTTCATCAAATACAAAAACTTCTATCGATTCAACATTATTGGGAGTAAAAGCTTCAACATCGCCAAGAGGAACTGGTGAACCATCTGGTGAAAGTTGTACTGTAATATTAACTCCATCACTTGGTACATTAGGAATGTTATAAGGAGATGGTGAATCTGGTCTTAAGTTCTCAGGATTATCTGATGATGGTGAGTTATCTGGTTGTGTAAGATACTCAGCAGGGAGTAATTGTGGGTTTTCCATTCCAGCGGTCTTGGTACATGGTGCTGTAAAATAAATCAATCAATATATGATTCTTAAAACAATGATCAATATCTCTTCAAATTGATGCATATATTCGAATTCCCTTTTTCTCTTTCCATTCTTAAATATCAAATGCTTTAACAGCTATTGGTTATCTATAAAACATGAACTTACTTGATGTAGTAACAGGACCAGTTGTTGTTGAAACGCCAGGTCCAGTAGTTTCTGAAATGAAAAATAGGGGAAATATACTAACTGAACAAAATAATAAAATAAAATAGGTAAAATTAAGAATTTTAATATATCATTTGTTGTTGTCGATTTCGAATTTGCAGTTCCGTTCTAGTATCATACTCTGGTTTTATTATTAATGACTTTTTCTTAACTTACCTTCAAAACATGCTCTAACATCTAATTTATCAGTAGTGGTAACTGGTACATTAGCATCTATTGGAGTTAATGTTATTTTAACCTTATCACCTCGGACATCATTAGGGAAAGTAACACTTGCTGTATCATCAACCACAGTCTGTAATAATTCAGTCAAAAGGTTTAGTAAAGAAAGTGTTACAAAGAGTCTAATAATTATCTATAACAAAGTCCCAAAAGTATTATTAAAAAAGTTTCCATGTTACAAAATAATAAATAAAACGAAGATCACACTTACTCCAGTTATTGGAGTCTTTTCAGTACCATCAGAACCAATTGGTGTAACAGTAATGGAAGCAACATTTGTTACTTTAACCGATACACTTCCTATTTCAACTTCATCTGTTGATGTTGGTGTGAGGTTTATAGTAATTTCTGGAGTTTGTCCAGCAGGGAAAGATGCACCGCCATTTCTTATTTGATTAACATCAACAATTGTAGGTAATGAACTGATACTTGAATCAGGTATTATTTGTGGCTCATCCATACCATCTATCACAGTACATTCTGTTAAAATACAATTAGGCAAAATTCATGAATACAAGACCTAGTATATATTTGCTTTAATTTTATTTAAGCTTTCAACTTTATGAATTTCACAATTGAATACCAGTAGTATTAAAAGAAAATCAAATACAAATCATTTAAATATTGACATAGATTCAAGTTACTATAAATTTGTTGACTAGTTTGGGAACTTTAAGTTCTAAAATAAAAATCTTCTCAATGTTCCCTAGTTAAGAAAATACTATTTTTGTGTCTCAATTTCTGAATACAAGTGCTATCTACTGTCTGTTTGACAGTTTTATTTTCCTATTAGCATCTGAACATACCAAATCTGTATAAAAAAAAAACTTTCCTTTGGGATAAGAAATATACCCTCTTGACGTTGTTACTTAGTAAATATATCAAATGTATCATATTTAATTAAATTACCTGATGGTGTAACTGTTGTGGGTAATGTTGGTTGTGGTGGTCCTGTTGGTTGTGTTCCTTGTGGTCCTTCGGTTGCTGATGTTCCAGATATTATTGTGGTTGTGCCAACAGGATGAGTTTCTAGAAATGAAAAAAATATAAGAAATAACAATAGATATAACTGATAAAATGGATAAATGACATACGTAATATTAGCTTTTATACAAATTTTGATAAAACTGTCACCGTAGTAATAAAATCATAATATTTAAACCACATTAAAAAAAACTAAACCGTAAAACTCATTCATTATAAAAAGATAGATATTTTACAATAACTTACCTTCAAAACAGGCATGGATTTTCAATCTAAGATCAACTGGAGAATCTGGAGTAGTAGGTTTAACAAGGATTTTGATTTTGGTTGTATCAACTCCATCAGGTAATACTTTCTTTAAATCAGTCTAAAAAATAAAGTTTAGAAAATAAATACTTGAAATCAACATAACAACAACAAGATAAAACAATCAATATAATACAATAAAAGCATAAACATTATAAAACATATAAAACTTACACTGTCAGTTACTTCTTTGATGGGTACATATTCTTGTGTAGTTTCATCAAATACAAAAACTTCTATCGATTCAACATTATTGGGAGTAAAAGCTTCAACATCGCCAAGAGGAACTGGTGAACCATCTGGTGAAAGTTGTACTGTAATATTAACTCCATCACTTGGTACATTAGGAATGTTATAAGGAGATGGTGAATCTGGTCTTAAGTTCTCAGGATTATCTGATGATGGTGAGTTATCTGGTTGTGTAAGATACTCAGCAGGGAGTAATTGTGGGTTTTCCATTCCAGCGGTCTTGGTACATGGTGCTGTAAAATAAATCAATCAATATATGATTCTTAAAACAATGATCAATATCTCTTCAAATTGATGCATATATTCGAATTCCCTTTTTCTCTTTCCATTCTTAAATATCAAATGCTTTAACAGCTATTGGTTATCTATAAAACATGAACTTACTTGATGTAGTAACAGGACCAGTTGTTGTTGAAACGCCAGGTCCAGTAGTTTCTGAAATGAAAAATAGGGGAAATATACTAACTGAACAAAATAATAAAATAAAATAGGTAAAATTAAGAATTTTAATATATCATTTGTTGTTGTCGATTTCGAATTTGCAGTTCCGTTCTAGTATCATACTCTGGTTTTATTATTAATGACTTTTTCTTAACTTACCTTCAAAACATGCTCTAACATCTAATTTATCAGTAGTGGTAACTGGTACATTAGCATCTATTGGAGTTAATGTTATTTTAACCTTATCACCTCGGACATCATTAGGGAAAGTAACACTTGCTGTATCATCAACCACAGTCTGTAATAATTCAGTCAAAAGGTTTAGTAAAGAAAGTGTTACAAAGAGTCTAATAATTATCTATAACAAAGTCCCAAAAGTATTATTAAAAAAGTTTCCATGTTACAAAATAATAAATAAAACGAAGATCACACTTACTCCAGTTATTGGAGTCTTTTCAGTACCATCAGAACCAATTGGTGTAACAGTAATGGAAGCAACATTTGTTACTTTAACCGATACACTTCCTATTTCAACTTCATCTGTTGATGTTGGTGTGAGGTTTATAGTAATTTCTGGAGTTTGTCCAACAGGGTAAGATGCACCGCCATTTCTTATTTGATTTACATCAACAATTGTAGGTACTGAACTGATACTTGAATCAGGTATTATTTGTGGCTCATCCATACCATCTATCACAGTACATTCTGTTAAAATACAATTAGGCAAAATTCATGAATACAAGACCTAGTATATATTTGCTTTAATTTTATTTAAGCTTTCAACTTTATGAATTTCACAATTGAATACCAGTAGTATTAAAAGAAAATCAAATACAAATCATTTAAATATTGACATAGATTCAAGTTACTATAAATTTGTTGACTAGTTTGGGAACTTTAAGTTCTAAAATAAAAATCTTCTCAATGTTCCCTAGTTAAGAAAATACTATTTTTGTGTCTCAATTTCAGAATACAAGTGCTATCTACTGTCTGTTTGACAGTTTTACTTCCTATTAGCATGTGAACATACCAAATCTGTATAAAAAAAAACTTTCCTTTGGGATAAGAAATATACCCTCTTGACGTTGTTACTTAGTAAATATATCAAATGTATCATATTTAATTAAATTACCTGATGGTGTAACTGTTGTGGGTAATGTTGGTTGTGGTGGTCCTGTTGGTTGTGTTCCTTGTGGTCCTTCGGTTGCTGATGTTCCAGATATTATTGTGGTTGTGCCAACAGGATGAGTTTCTAGAAATGAAAAAAATATAAGAAATAACAATAGATATAACTGATAAAATGGATAAATGACATACGTAATATTAGCTTTTATACAAATTTTGATAAAACTGTCACCGTAGTAATAAAATCATAATATTTAAACCACATTAAAAAAAACTAAACCGTAAAACTCATTCATTATAAAAAGATAGATATTTTACAATAACTTACCTTCAAAACAGGCATGGATTTTCAATCTAAGATCAACTGGAGAATCTGGAGTAGTAGGTTTAACAAGGATTTTGATTTTGGTTGTATCAACTCCATCAGGTAATACTTTCTTTAAATCAGTCTAAAAAATAAAGTTTAGAAAATAAATACTTGAAATCAACATAACAACAACAAGATAAAACAATCAATATAATACAATAAAAGCATAAACATTATAAAACATATAAAACTTACACTGTCAGTTACTTCTTTGATGGGTACATATTCTTGTGTAGTTTCATCAAATACAAAAACTTCTATCGATTCAACATTATTGGGAGTAAAAGCTTCAACATCGCCAAGAGGAACTGGTGAACCATCTGGTGAAAGTTGTACTGTAATATTAACTCCATCACTTGGTACATTAGGAATGTTATAAGGAGATGGTGAATCTGGTCTTAAATTCTCAGGATTATCTGATGATGGTGAGTTATCTGGTTGTGTAAGATACTCAGCAGGGAGTAATTGTGGGTTTTCCATTCCAGCGGTCTTGGTACATGGTGCTGTAAAATAAATCAATCAATATATGATTCTTAAAACAATGATCAATATCTCTTCAAATTGATGCATATATTCGAATTCCCTTTTTCTCTTTCCATTCTTAAATATCAAATGCTTTAACAGCTATTGGTTATCTATAAAACATGAACTTACTTGATGTAGTAACAGGACCAGTTGTTGTTGAAACGCCAGGTCCAGTAGTTTCTGAAATGAAAAATAGGGGAAATATACTAACTGAACAAAATAATAAAATAAAATAGGTAAAATTAAGAATTTTAATATATCATTTGTTGTTGTCGATTTCGAATTTGCAGTTCCGTTCTAGTATCATACTCTGGTTTTATTATTAATGACTTTTTCTTAACTTACCTTCAAAACATGCTCTAACATCTAATTTATCAGTAGTGGTAACTGGTACATTAGCATCTATTGGAGTTAATGTTATTTTAACCTTATCACCTCGGACATCATTAGGGAAAGTAACACTTGCTGTATCATCAACCACAGTCTGTAATAATTCAGTCAAAAGGTTTAGTAAAGAAAGTGTTACAAAGAGTCTAATAATTATCTATAACAAAGTCCCAAAAGTATTATTAAAAAAGTTTCCATGTTACAAAATAATAAATAAAACGAAGATCACACTTACTCCAGTTATTGGAGTCTTTTCAGTACCATCAGAACCAATTGGTGTAACAGTAATGGAAGCAACATTTGTTACTTTAACCGATACACTTCCTATTTCAACTTCATCTGTTGATGTTGGTGTGAGGTTTATAGTAATTTCTGGAGTTTGTCCAACAGGGTAAGATGCACCGCCATTTCTTATTTGATTTACATCAACAATTGTAGGTACTGAACTGATACTTGAATCAGGTATTATTTGTGGCTCATCCATACCATCTATCACAGTACATTCTGTTAAAATACAATTAGGCAAAATTCATGAATACAAGACCTAGTATATATTTGCTTTAATTTTATTTAAGCTTTCAACTTTATGAATTTCACAATTGAATACCAGTAGTATTAAAAGAAAATCAAATACAAATCATTTAAATATTGACATAGATTCAAGTTACTATAAATTTGTTGACTAGTTTGGGAACTTTAAGTTCTAAAATAAAAATCTTCTCAATGTTCCCTAGTTAAGAAAATACTATTTTTGTGTCTCAATTTCAGAATACAAGTGCTATCTACTGTCTGTTTGACAGTTTTACTTCCTATTAGCATGTGAACATACCAAATCTGTATAAAAAAAAACTTTCCTTTGGGATAAGAAATATACCCTCTTGACGTTGTTACTTAGTAAATATATCAAATGTATCATATTTAATTAAATTACCTGATGGTGTAACTGTTGTGGGTAATGTTGGTTGTGGTGGTCCTGTTGGTTGTGTTCCTTGTGGTCCTTCGGTTGCTGATGTTCCAGATATTATTGTGGTTGTGCCAACAGGATGAGTTTCTAGAAATGAAAAAAATATAAGAAATAACAATAGATATAACTGATAAAATGGATAAATGACATACGTAATATTAGCTTTTATACAAATTTTGATAAAACTGTCACCGTAGTAATAAAATCATAATATTTAAACCACATTAAAAAAAACTAAACCGTAAAACTCATTCATTATAAAAAGATAGATATTTTACAATAACTTACCTTCAAAACAGGCATGGATTTTCAATCTAAGATCAACTGGAGAATCTGGAGTAGTAGGTTTAACAAGGATTTTGATTTTGGTTGTATCAACTCCATCAGGTAATACTTTCTTTAAATCAGTCTAAAAAATAAAGTTTAGAAAATAAATACTTGAAATCAACATAACAACAACAAGATAAAACAATCAATATAATACAATAAAAGCATAAACATTATAAAACATATAAAACTTACACTGTCAGTTACTTCTTTGATGGGTACATATTCTTGTGTAGTTTCATCAAATACAAAAACTTCTATCGATTCAACATTATTGGGAGTAAAAGCTTCAACATCGCCAAGAGGAACTGGTGAACCATCTGGTGAAAGTTGTACTGTAATATTAACTCCATCACTTGGTACATTAGGAATGTTATAAGGAGATGGTGAATCTGGTCTTAAATTCTCAGGATTATCTGATGATGGTGAGTTATCTGGTTGTGTAAGATACTCAGCAGGGAGTAATTGTGGGTTTTCCATTCCAGCGGTCTTGGTACATGGTGCTGTAAAATAAATCAATCAATATATGATTCTTAAAACAATGATCAATATCTCTTCAAATTGATGCATATATTCGAATTCCCTTTTTCTCTTTCCATTCTTAAATATCAAATGCTTTAACAGCTATTGGTTATCTATAAAACATGAACTTACTTGATGTAGTAACAGGACCAGTTGTTGTTGAAACGCCAGGTCCAGTAGTTTCTGAAATGAAAAATAGGGGAAATATACTAACTGAACAAAATAATAAAATAAAATAGGTAAAATTAAGAATTTTAATATATCATTTGTTGTTGTCGATTTCGAATTTGCAGTTCCGTTCTAGTATCATACTCTGGTTTTATTATTAATGACTTTTTCTTAACTTACCTTCAAAACATGCTCTAACATCTAATTTATCAGTAGTGGTAACTGGTACATTAGCATCTATTGGAGTTAATGTTATTTTAACCTTATCACCTCGGACATCATTAGGGAAAGTAACACTTGCTGTATCATCAACCACAGTCTGTAATAATTCAGTCAAAAGGTTTAGTAAAGAAAGTGTTACAAAGAGTCTAATAATTATCTATAACAAAGTCCCAAAAGTATTATTAAAAAAGTTTCCATGTTACAAAATAATAAATAAAACGAAGATCACACTTACTCCAGTTATTGGAGTCTTTTCAGTACCATCAGAACCAATTGGTGTAACAGTAATGGAAGCAACATTTGTTACTTTAACCGATACACTTCCTATTTCAACTTCATCTGTTGATGTTGGTGTGAGGTTTATAGTAATTTCTGGAGTTTGTCCAACAGGGTAAGATGCACCGCCATTTCTTATTTGATTTACATCAACAATTGTAGGTACTGAACTGATACTTGAATCAGGTATTATTTGTGGCTCATCCATACCATCTATCACAGTACATTCTGTTAAAATACAATTAGGCAAAATTCATGAATACAAGACCTAGTATATATTTGCTTTAATTTTATTTAAGCTTTCAACTTTATGAATTTCACAATTGAATACCAGTAGTATTAAAAGAAAATCAAATACAAATCATTTAAATATTGACATAGATTCAAGTTACTATAAATTTGTTGACTAGTTTGGGAACTTTAAGTTCTAAAATAAAAATCTTCTCAATGTTCCCTAGTTAAGAAAATACTATTTTTGTGTCTCAATTTCAGAATACAAGTGCTATCTACTGTCTGTTTGACAGTTTTACTTCCTATTAGCATGTGAACATACCAAATCTGTATAAAAAAAAACTTTCCTTTGGGATAAGAAATATACCCTCTTGACGTTGTTACTTAGTAAATATATCAAATGTATCATATTTAATTAAATTACCTGATGGTGTAACTGTTGTGGGTAATGTTGGTTGTGGTGGTCCTGTTGGTTGTGTTCCTTGTGGTCCTTCGGTTGCTGATGTTCCAGATATTATTGTGGTTGTGCCAACAGGATGAGTTTCTAGAAATGAAAAAAATATAAGAAATAACAATAGATATAACTGATAAAATGGATAAATGACATACGTAATATTAGCTTTTATACAAATTTTGATAAAACTGTCACCGTAGTAATAAAATCATAATATTTAAACCACATTAAAAAAAACTAAACCGTAAAACTCATTCATTATAAAAAGATAGATATTTTACAATAACTTACCTTCAAAACAGGCATGGATTTTCAATCTAAGATCAACTGGAGAATCTGGAGTAGTAGGTTTAACAAGGATTTTGATTTTGGTTGTATCAACTCCATCAGGTAATACTTTCTTTAAATCAGTCTAAAAAATAAAGTTTAGAAAATAAATACTTGAAATCAACATAACAACAACAAGATAAAACAATCAATATAATACAATAAAAGCATAAACATTATAAAACATATAAAACTTACACTGTCAGTTACTTCTTTGATGGGTACATATTCTTGTGTAGTTTCATCAAATACAAAAACTTCTATCGATTCAACATTATTGGGAGTAAAAGCTTCAACATCGCCAAGAGGAACTGGTGAACCATCTGGTGAAAGTTGTACTGTAATATTAACTCCATCACTTGGTACATTAGGAATGTTATAAGGAGATGGTGAATCTGGTCTTAAGTTCTCAGGATTATCTGATGATGGTGAGTTATCTGGTTGTGTAAGATACTCAGCAGGGAGTAATTGTGGGTTTTCCATTCCAGCGGTCTTGGTACATGGTGCTGTAAAATAAATCAATCAATATATGATTCTTAAAACAATGATCAATATCTCTTCAAATTGATGCATATATTCGAATTCCCTTTTTCTCTTTCCATTCTTAAATATCAAATGCTTTAACAGCTATTGGTTATCTATAAAACATGAACTTACTTGATGTAGTAACAGGACCAGTTGTTGTTGAAACGCCAGGTCCAGTAGTTTCTGAAATGAAAAATAGGGGAAATATACTAACTGAACAAAATAATAAAATAAAATAGGTAAAATTAAGAATTTTAATATATCATTTGTTGTTGTCGATTTCGAATTTGCAGTTCCGTTCTAGTATCATACTCTGGTTTTATTATTAATGACTTTTTCTTAACTTACCTTCAAAACATGCTCTAACATCTAATTTATCAGTAGTGGTAACTGGTACATTAGCATCTATTGGAGTTAATGTTATTTTAACCTTATCACCTCGGACATCATTAGGGAAAGTAACACTTGCTGTATCATCAACCACAGTCTGTAATAATTCAGTCAAAAGGTTTAGTAAAGAAAGTGTTACAAAGAGTCTAATAATTATCTATAACAAAGTCCCAAAAGTATTATTAAAAAAGTTTCCATGTTACAAAATAATAAATAAAACGAAGATCACACTTACTCCAGTTATTGGAGTCTTTTCAGTACCATCAGAACCAATTGGTGTAACAGTAATGGAAGCAACATTTGTTACTTTAACCGATACACTTCCTATTTCAACTTCATCTGTTGATGTTGGTGTGAGGTTTATAGTAATTTCTGGAGTTTGTCCAGCAGGGAAAGATGCACCGCCATTTCTTATTTGATTTACATCAACAATTGTAGGTACTGAACTGATACTTGAATCAGGTATTATTTGTGGCTCATCCATACCATCTATCACAGTACATTCTGTTAAAATACAATTAGGCAAAATTCATGAATACAAGACCTAGTATATATTTGCTTTAATTTTATTTAAGCTTTCAACTTTATGAATTTCACAATTGAATACCAGTAGTATTAAAAGAAAATCAAATACAAATCATTTAAATATTGACATAGATTCAAGTTACTATAAATTTGTTGACTAGTTTGGGAACTTTAAGTTCTAAAATAAAAATCTTCTCAATGTTCCCTAGTTAAGAAAATACTATTTTTGTGTCTCAATTTCTGAATACAAGTGCTATCTACTGTCTGTTTGACAGTTTTATTTTCCTATTAGCATCTGAACATACCAAATCTGTATTAAAAAAAAACTTTCCTTTGGGATAAGAAATATACCCTCTTGACGTTGTTACTTAGTAAATATATCAAATGTATCATATTTAATTAAATTACCTGATGGTGTAACTGTTGTGGGTAATGTTGGTTGTGGTGGTCCTGTTGGTTGTGTTCCTTGTGGTCCTTCGGTTGCTGATGTTCCAGATATTATTGTGGTTGTGCCAACAGGATGAGTTTCTAGAAATGAAAAAAATATAAGAAATAACAATAGATATAACTGATAAAATGGATAAATGACATACGTAATATTAGCTTTTATACAAATTTTGATAAAACTGTCACCGTAGTAATAAAATCATAATATTTAAACCACATTAAAAAAAACTAAACCGTAAAACTCATTCATTATAAAAAGATAGATATTTTACAATAACTTACCTTCAAAACAGGCATGGATTTTCAATCTAAGATCAACTGGAGAATCTGGAGTAGTAGGTTTAACAAGGATTTTGATTTTGGTTGTATCAACTCCATCAGGTAATACTTTCTTTAAATCAGTCTAAAAAATAAAGTTTAGAAAATAAATACTTGAAATCAACATAACAACAACAAGATAAAACAATCAATATAATACAATAAAAGCATAAACATTATAAAACATATAAAACTTACACTGTCAGTTACTTCTTTGATGGGTACATATTCTTGTGTAGTTTCATCAAATACAAAAACTTCTATCGATTCAACATTATTGGGAGTAAAAGCTTCAACATCGCCAAGAGGAACTGGTGAACCATCTGGTGAAAGTTGTACTGTAATATTAACTCCATCACTTGGTACATTAGGAATGTTATAAGGAGATGGTGAATCTGGTCTTAAGTTCTCAGGATTATCTGATGATGGTGAGTTATCTGGTTGTGTAAGATACTCAGCAGGGAGTAATTGTGGGTTTTCCATTCCAGCGGTCTTGGTACATGGTGCTGTAAAATAAATCAATCAATATATGATTCTTAAAACAATGATCAATATCTCTTCAAATTGATGCATATATTCGAATTCCCTTTTTCTCTTTCCATTCTTAAATATCAAATGCTTTAACAGCTATTGGTTATCTATAAAACATGAACTTACTTGATGTAGTAACAGGACCAGTTGTTGTTGAAACGCCAGGTCCAGTAGTTTCTGAAATGAAAAATAGGGGAAATATACTAACTGAACAAAATAATAAAATAAAATAGGTAAAATTAAGAATTTTAATATATCATTTGTTGTTGTCGATTTCGAATTTGCAGTTCCGTTCTAGTATCATACTCTGGTTTTATTATTAATGACTTTTTCTTAACTTACCTTCAAAACATGCTCTAACATCTAATTTATCAGTAGTGGTAACTGGTACATTAGCATCTATTGGAGTTAATGTTATTTTAACCTTATCACCTCGGACATCATTAGGGAAAGTAACACTTGCTGTATCATCAACCACAGTCTGTAATAATTCAGTCAAAAGGTTTAGTAAAGAAAGTGTTACAAAGAGTCTAATAATTATCTATAACAAAGTCCCAAAAGTATTATTAAAAAAGTTTCCATGTTACAAAATAATAAATAAAACGAAGATCACACTTACTCCAGTTATTGGAGTCTTTTCAGTACCATCAGAACCAATTGGTGTAACAGTAATGGAAGCAACATTTGTTACTTTAACCGATACACTTCCTATTTCAACTTCATCTGTTGATGTTGGTGTGAGGTTTATAGTAATTTCTGGAGTTTGTCCAACAGGGTAAGATGCACCGCCATTTCTTATTTGATTTACATCAACAATTGTAGGTACTGAACTGATACTTGAATCAGGTATTATTTGTGGCTCATCCATACCATCTATCACAGTACATTCTGTTAAAATACAATTAGGCAAAATTCATGAATACAAGACCTAGTATATATTTGCTTTAATTTTATTTAAGCTTTCAACTTTATGAATTTCACAATTGAATACCAGTAGTATTAAAAGAAAATCAAATACAAATCATTTAAATATTGACATAGATTCAAGTTACTATAAATTTGTTGACTAGTTTGGGAACTTTAAGTTCTAAAATAAAAATCTTCTCAATGTTCCCTAGTTAAGAAAATACTATTTTTGTGTCTCAATTTCAGAATACAAGTGCTATCTACTGTCTGTTTGACAGTTTTACTTCCTATTAGCATGTGAACATACCAAATCTGTATAAAAAAAAACTTTCCTTTGGGATAAGAAATATACCCTCTTGACGTTGTTACTTAGTAAATATATCAAATGTATCATATTTAATTAAATTACCTGATGGTGTAACTGTTGTGGGTAATGTTGGTTGTGGTGGTCCTGTTGGTTGTGTTCCTTGTGGTCCTTCGGTTGCTGATGTTCCAGATATTATTGTGGTTGTGCCAACAGGATGAGTTTCTAGAAATGAAAAAAATATAAGAAATAACAATAGATATAACTGATAAAATGGATAAATGACATACGTAATATTAGCTTTTATACAAATTTTGATAAAACTGTCACCGTAGTAATAAAATCATAATATTTAAACCACATTAAAAAAAACTAAACCGTAAAACTCATTCATTATAAAAAGATAGATATTTTACAATAACTTACCTTCAAAACAGGCATGGATTTTCAATCTAAGATCAACTGGAGAATCTGGAGTAGTAGGTTTAACAAGGATTTTGATTTTGGTTGTATCAACTCCATCAGGTAATACTTTCTTTAAATCAGTCTAAAAAATAAAGTTTAGAAAATAAATACTTGAAATCAACATAACAACAACAAGATAAAACAATCAATATAATACAATAAAAGCATAAACATTATAAAACATATAAAACTTACACTGTCAGTTACTTCTTTGATGGGTACATATTCTTGTGTAGTTTCATCAAATACAAAAACTTCTATCGATTCAACATTATTGGGAGTAAAAGCTTCAACATCGCCAAGAGGAACTGGTGAACCATCTGGTGAAAGTTGTACTGTAATATTAACTCCATCACTTGGTACATTAGGAATGTTATAAGGAGATGGTGAATCTGGTCTTAAGTTCTCAGGATTATCTGATGATGGTGAGTTATCTGGTTGTGTAAGATACTCAGCAGGGAGTAGTTGTGGGTTTTCCATTCCAGCGGTCTTGGTACATGGTGCTGTAAAATAAATCAAAATAATTGATTCTTGCAACAATGATCAATATCTCTTCAAATTGATGCATATGTTCTAACAACCAATTTGAATTCCTTTTTTATCTTTCCTTTCTTAAATATCAAATAATATTACAACTATTATTAGTTACATATAAAACATGAACTTACTTGATGTAGTACCAGCTGTGGTGCCAATGGTAGCTGAAATTCCAGGTCCAGTAGTTTCTGAAATGGAGAATAGAGAAAAGATATTAACTGAACAAAAACATAAAACATGTTAAAGTTACAAAACAGATTTTCTGCTATTACTCTTCCAGGATCTAGTTCACTGGTGCCACGAGTTTCTGTTAAAAAACAACGAAAATCTATAACATTAAACACACATTTAAACATAACAGTTAACATTATATTTTGAGAACCTCAGAGTAAATATGCATTTTCTTAATCATTTGTTGTAAAAGATTTTGATTTTTGTTTTTGCTGTTCCGTTTTGAAGTATCGTTGTCTGGTTTTATTATCAACTACCTTATCTTAACTTACCCTCAAAGCATGCTTTAACTTCTAATTTATCAGTAGTGGTAACTGGTAAATTAGCATCTAATGGAGTTAATTTAATTACAACCTTATCACCTCGGACATCATTAGGGAAAGTAACACTTGCTGTATCACCAACCAGAGTCTGTAATAATTCAGTCAAAAGGTTAAGTAAAGAAAGTGTTACAAAGAGTCTAATAATTATCTATAAAAAGTCACAAAAGTATCATTAAAAAATTGTCCATGTTACAAAATAATAAATAAAACAACATCAGACTTACTCCAGTTATTGGAGTCTTTTCAGTACCATCGGAACCAATTGGTGTAGCAGTAATGAAAGCAACATTTGTTACTTTAACCGATACACTTCCTATTTCAACTTCATCTGTTGATGTTGGTGTGAGGTTGACAATAATTTCTGGATTTGATCCAACAGGGAAAGATGCACCACCATTTCTTATTTGATTTACATCAATAATTGTAGGTAATGAACTGATACTTGAATCAGGTATTATTTGTGGCTCGTCCATACCATCTATCACAGTACATTCTGTTAAAATACAATTACGTAGAATTCGTTAATTTAATATATTTGCTTTAACTTGATGCAAGGTTTCCAAATTTCAAAATTGATTACCAGTAGTGTTAAAAGAAAATCAAAAATACAAATTTGTCAAGTAATGACATAGATTCAAGTCAATATAAATATGCTGGCCAGTTTGGGAACTATTAATCTGCAAATTAGAATTTTCTTATTGACTAAAAAATGACTAATTTTATATCTAAATTAAATACAAGACCAAATCTGTAATTAAATATTTTTCTTCAGAAACAGAAACATACTTTCTTGATGGTGGTATTTCAGTATAGATATCAAATTATATTTATTTAATTTACCTGATGGTGTAACTGTTGTGGGTAATGTTGGTTGTGGTGGTCCTGTTGGTTGTGTTCCTTCGGTTGCTGAGGTTACAGATACTACAGTGGTTGTGCCAACAGGATGAGTTTCTAGAAATGAAAAAAAAAATAAGAAATTACAATAGATGTAACACACAAAATAGATAATGATATACGTAAATATTAAGTTTCATAAACATGAGGCGAAAAGTAAGTATACAAATTTTAATAAAACTGTCATCAAAGTAACAAAATCGTAATATTTAAAACACATTAAAACAACTAAACTGTAAAACTCATTCATTTTAAATAGATAGATAGTTTAAAATAACTTACCTTCAAAACAGGCATGGATTTTCAATCTAATATCAACTGGAGAATCTGGAGTAGTAGGTTTAACAAGGATTTTGATTTTGGTTGTATCAACTCCATCAGGTAATACTTTCTTTAAATCAGTCTAAAAAATAAAGTTTAGAAAATAAATACTTGAAATCAACATAACAACAACAAGATAAAACAATCAACGTAATACAATAAAAACATAAACATTATAAAACATACAAAACTTACACTGTCAGTTACTTCTTTGATGGGTACATATTCTTGTGTAGTTTCATCAAATACAAAAACTTCTATCGATTCAACATTATTGGGAGTAAAAGCTTCAACATCGCCAAGAGGAACTGGTGAACCATCTGGTGAAAGTTGTACTGTAATATTAACTCCATCACTTGGTACATTAGGAATGTTATAAGGAGATGGTGAATCTGGTCTTAAGTTCTCAGGATTATCTGATGATGGTGAGTTTTCTGGTTGTGTAAGATACTCAGCAGGAAGTAATTGTGGGTTGTCCATTCCAGCGGTCTTGGTACATGGTGCTGTAACATAAATTAAAATATATAATTGATGCAACTCAAATCTTTACTTTAATATATTTCTTAAAAAAATTAGTTCCTGTTCCTTTCTATATTAAATTGTTAAAATATTAAATATTATTACAACTATTAATTATCAGAAAAAAACACATAAACTTACTTGATGTAGTAATAGGACCTGTAGTTGTTGAAACACCGGGCCCTGAAAAAATTAAATGAATGAATTAATTTATATAAACTTATAAATATAACATGATCATTTTAATTCAATTATCAATTGAAAACAAGTTATAATTCAGGAACAGGCTAGAAAAAGTAATGTCAATAGCAAATTTGTTTATAATTATATAATATCAATGACATCAAATCAGTTCAATAGGGATGTTGGTGTTAAAATAGCTGATGTACCTGTTGGTGGTAGAGTAGCTGATGTACCTGTTGGTGGTAAAGTAGCTGATGTACCTGTTGGTGGTAAAGTAGCTGATGTTCCTGATGGTGGTAGGGTAGCCGAGGTACCTGTTGGTGGTAGAGTAGCTGATGTACCTGTTGGTGGAAGAGTGGCCGATGTACCTGTTGGTGGTAGAGTAGCTGATGTACCTGTTGGTGGTAGAGTAGCTGATGTACCTGTTGGTGGTAGAGTAGCTGATGTACCTGTTGGTGGTAGAGTAGCTGATGTACCTGTTGGTGGTAGAGTAGCCGATGTACCTGCTGGTGGCAGAGTAGCTGATGTACCTGTTGGTGGTAGAGTAGCTGATGTACCTGTTGGTGGTAGAGTTGCTGATGTACCTGTTGGTGGTAGAGTAGCTGATGTACCTGTTGGTGGTAAAGTAGCTGATGTACCTGTTGGTGGTAAAGTAGCTGATGTACCTGTTGGTGGTAAAGTAGCTGATGTACCTGTTGGTGGTAAAGTAGCTGATGTACCTGTTGGTGGTAGAGTAGCTGATGTACCTGTTGGTGGTAAAGTTAGAGAATTTTCAATTGTTGAACCTTATTATATCATTTTATATAGTGTTTATAATATTTTTCAATTTGAAGTATATGTTTATAAAAGGGTTATACATGTATAGGCGAAAGCCTATTCCCCAATCCTTTTCGTATTCTTATAAATAAAATATTGTTTAAAAGAAAATCCGTTAAAGCAAACAATTCCGTTAATAAAAAATCTCGTCCAGAGCAAAATCAGACTCAATGAGTGTATAGTAGTGAACCCATCGGGTGTGTTAAAAAAAGTGCACAACAGGTACAATCTGGCCAATTCATGCCTGACTGAACAGATCTGCCAAATACAAGAAGCAGATCTGTCGTCTTTGACAAGGAGTTCTCCATAAAGACCATAAAATTTCCTACAAGAAATATAAGGTTTGTTTGGGTCAAGAAACTCTGTTTCAGTAATTTCAGGGTTAATATTTGCTGATAGATTCTTACAGTATATATGTTAAATGTACAGGGAAAGGATTAATACTCTGTATATAAGTTCATTGCACCATCTTGTACTTTTAAGACATTTGTCGCAAACTTTCTTTTTCAGATATATTGTTAATTGAAAATTGTTTAAAACCCAGATAAAAATAATAACAGCATTCAATACTAAAATCAATTATAGTATTCTATTTCCTCCGTAAAACAAGCTCATGTTGTTGATATAGCCAATCCACCTCTGACGACACAACATAAACATAAACTAAAAAATTATTCGCATATTTGAAGCATAACAATAAACATTTTTAAAAGAGCCTCTAGCATTACTCACCTGCTGTAGTTGGGCTAACTGTGCCTTCAAAACAAGCTCGTACATCTAAACTGAATTCAACATTTTCGGACGCATTAAGAGCATAAAAGGTGATTTTTATCTTTTGGGCCTTTTCATCGGGTCTGAAATCTATTCTCTGATCTCCTGGAGCATTAAGAGCAGGCTGCAAAAAAAAGTAAAAACATTATAAGGATTAATCATCCTTTGTGGAATCATTGAACTCAAGCACATTCAAACAGTACCACCACTACTTTAAACATAGAAATGAGTAGTAAATGATTAACTAACTACAAGTTGCAAAGTTGCATGCTTTTAAAATTGGATACATTCAAATTTCATGATGGATTTTGTGAATATATATATATATATATAAAATAAAAAACAAACTGCTATCTCATAGTAAATCTCATTTTACTCCATTAAGTACTTTCTCGCCTTCGGCGTTATATATATCAATTTTTATACATAACATACCTTATCAGTAACAGATGTTATATCTCCATTATCAGAAATCAACTCTATTTCCACTCTCTGAACATTCTTGGTATTTTTGTATTCCACAAATCCTAGACTGATATCAGTGGCTGCCAATGTAATAGTTATAGGACCATTGTCTGCCAATGACACAATACCAGCAGGATTTCGGAGAGAAGATTTTTGTGTATCAGTTAAACCATCAATATTTGAATCAGGAATGTAGGAAGGTTCTTCCATACCATTTATTTCTTCACACACTTCTAAAAACAGACACCAAGGAATGTGAAAGAAAGGGAAGGAATATGAAATAAAGGGAAGGAATGTGAAAGAGACGAAAGGTTTATATATCATATAACAATTATTGACTAAAATATAATAACTTAATATTAATAAGTTTTAATTATTTTACTTTGCGCATTAAAAATGTTGTAAGGCAGTATGTCAAGTCAGTCCTCAATATTTGCCAAGACTTTTTTATAAAAGTTATAATTAGTTTATTCTTTCAAATTACCAGCTGTTGGTTGGGGTGGTTGCGTTGGTTGTGTTTCTTGTGGTCCTTCGGTTGCTGATGTTCCAGATACAACTGTGGTTGTGCCAACAGGATGAGTTTCTAAAAATAAAAATAAAAATATTGACAATAGATATAACTGACAAAATGGATAAATAACATTTTTATAATTTTATTGATAGTGAAGTTAGATTCATGAAATTGAACAAAAAGAAAAAAATAATAAGAATTTAAAATAAAAAAAAAATCATCGATATAAATTAATATGTGATTGTAAATTTCAATAGTCGTAAGATTTGAATTCTTATCAAAAAATAAAACGAAATCAATTTAAATGGATTAATATCAAGAAAACATTTACAATAATTTACCTTCGAAACAGGCATGAATTTTCAATCTAATATCAACTGGAGAATCAGGAGTAGTAGGTTTAACAAGAATTTTTATTTTACTTGTATCAACTCCATCAGGTAATATTTTCTTTAAATCAGTCTAAAATATAAATTTTAGAAAATGAAGACCTGAAATCAACATACCACTACCAAGATAAAACAATCAATATAATACAATAAAAACATAAACATTATAAAACATACAAAACTTACACTGTCAGTTACTTCTTGGATTGGTACATATTCGTTTGTAGTTTCATCAAATACAAAAACTTCTATCGATTCAACATTATTGGGAATAAAAGCTTCAACATCGCCAAGAGGAACTGGTGAACCATCTGGTGAAAGTCGTACTGTAATATTAACTCCATCACTTGGTACATTAGGAATGTTATAAGGGGTTGTTGAATCTGGTCTTAAGTTCTCAGGATTATCTGACGATGGTGAGTCATCTGGTTGTGTAAGATAATCAGCAGGGAGTAATTGTGGGTTGTCCATTCCAGCGGTCTTGGTACATGGTGCTGTAACATAAATTAAAATATATTATTGACTCTTGCAACAATGCAACACAAACCCCAATTTAATAAATTATAGTAACTATTTTACATGTCCGTTTTCATTTTTTTTTAAATGATCTTACAACTATTGATTATTTAGAAATACCATAAACTTACTTGATGTAGTACCTTCTTTAGGGGTAGTTGAAACACCAAGCCCTGTAGTTTCTAAAATGACAGAAAATAGATCATGACTAATCATTAGGTAAAAATAAATCAAAAACTTCACACGATACAATATACTTAGAATTTAAAAGTACTCAAACTCCATTCAAATATTTACATAAACCTTTTTTTTTCAAATATCTTAAAACTTTGAAGTTTACGCAGTTGATAAATCATTGATTTAATTAATTCAGTGATATCTGCTTGTTGCAGAATATTTCATCTTGGGTTCATCTACATACTGTGTCGTAATGTGACTTTTCATCAAGTTAAGTTCACAAATATTCAAATGATGCTATTGCCATGTCCAAGCAAATTACTTTCCGGTTTTCAAAAATATTACTTGTACTCAGCTAAAACTTTTTTTATTTACCTTCAAAACATGCTCTAACATCTAATTTAGCAGTAGTGGTAACTGGTAAATTAGCATCTAATGGAGTTAATGTTATTTTAACCTTATCACCTCGGACATCATTAGGGAAAGTAACACTAGCTGTATCACCAACCACAGTCTGAAATAATTCAATCAAAAGGTTTAGTAAAGAAAGAGTTGCAGATAGTCTAATAATCATCTATAACTTCAAAAAGTAGTATTAAAATGTTTCCATGTTACAAAATAATAAATAAAACGAAGCTCAGACTTACTCCAGTTATTGGAGTCTTTTCAGTACCATCGGAACCAATTGGTGTAGCAGTAATGGTAGCAACATTTGTTACTTTAACCGATACACTTCCTATTTCAACTTCATCTGTTGATGTTGGTGTGAGGTTTATAGTAATTTCTGGAGTTTGTCCAACAGGGAAAGATGCACCGCCATTTCTTATTTGATTAACATCAACAATTGTAGGTAATGAACTGATACTTGAATCAGGTATTATTTGTGGCTCATCCATACCATCTATCACAGTACATTCTGTAAAATACAATTGGGTAAAATTCGTTAATCTAAGACCTACTATATATTTGCTTTAATTTGACGTAAGATTTCAACTTAATGGATTCAAAATTGAATACCAGTACAATTTTTTCTAAGTAATAACATAGATTCAAGTTACTATTAATTTGTTGACTAGTTTGGGAACTTTAAGTCTTTAAATCAAAATTTTCTGTATGTTCGATCGTTTAAGAAATATTATTTTTCTTTCTCAATTTTAAGAATACAAGTGTTATCTCCTGTCTGTTTGACATTTTGACTTCCTATTAGCATGTGAACATATTAAACCTAATAAATATGTGATAAAAAAGTTTCCTTTCGAAAGAAAAATATATTGATGTTGGTAGTTTGTTAAATATATCAAATTTATCATATTTAATGAAATTACCTGATGGTGCAACTGTTGTGGGTAATGTTGGTTGTGGTGGTTGTGTTTCTTGTGGTCCTTCGGTTGCTGATGTTCCAGATATTACTGTGGTTGTGCCAACAGGATGAGTTTCTAGAAATACAAGAAATATATGAAATGACAATATAGATCACTGACATAATATTAAGTTTCATCAAATTTCGCTAAAAGTAAGTATACAAATTTACTGTCATCTTTGTAACAAAACCATACGATTTAAAACACATTCAACAAAATAAAGCGGTGAAACTCATTCGTTTTAAATAGATAAATATTTTAGAATAAATTACCCTCAAAACAGGCATGGATTTTCAATCTAATATCAACTGGAGAATCTGGAGTAGTAGGTTTAACAAGGATTTTGATTTTGGATGTATCAACTCCATCCGGTAATACTTTCTTTAAATCAGTCTATAAAATAAAGTTTAGAAAATAAATACCTGAAATTAACATACCAATAACAAGAAAAAACAATCAATATAATAGTATAAAAACAATAACATTATAAAACATACAAAACTTACACTGTCAGTTACTTCTTTGATGGGTACATATTCTTTTGTAGTTTCATCAAATACAAAAACTTCTATCGATTCAACATTATTGGGAGTAAAAGCTTCAACATCGCCAAGAGGAACTGGTGAACCATCTGGTGAAAGTCGTACTGTAATATTAA
Source organism: Lottia scabra (assembly GCA_029955415.1). Lineage (NCBI taxonomy): Eukaryota > Metazoa > Mollusca > Gastropoda > Lottiidae > Lottia > Lottia scabra. Next base: position 7,591,911 of record JARJEI010000015.1, read on the forward strand.
CTCCATCACTTGGTACATTAGGAATGTTATAAGGAGATGGTGAATCTGGTCTTAAGTTCTCAGGATTATCTGACGATGGTGAGTCATCTGGTTGTGTAAGATAATCAGCAGGGAGTAATTGTGGGTTGTCCATTCCAGCGGTCTTGGTACATGGTGCTGTAACATAAATTAAAATATATAATTGATGCAACTCAAATCTTTACTTTAATATATTTCTTAAAAAAATTATTTCCTGTTCCTTTCTATATTAAATTGTTAAAATATTAAATATTATTACAACTATTAATTATCAGAAAAAAACACATAAACTTACTTGATGTAGTAATAGGACCTGTAGTTGTTGAAACACCGGGCCCTGAAAAAATTAAATGAATGAATTAATTTATATAAACTTATAAATATAACATGATCATTTTAATTCAATTATAAATTGAAAACAAGTTATAATTCAGGAACAGGCTAGAAAAAGTAATGTCAATAGCAAATTTGTTTATAATTATATAATATCAATGACATCAAATCAGTTCAATAGGGATGTTGGTGTTAAAATAGCTGATGTACCTGTTGGTGGTAGAGTAGCTGATGTACCTGTTGGTGGTAGAGTAGCTGATGTACCTGTTGGTGGTAGAGTAGCTGATGTACCTGTTGGTGGTAAAGTAGCTGATGTACCTGTTGGTGGTAAAGTAGCTGATGATCCTGATGGTGGTAGAGTAGCCGAGGTACCTGTTGGTGGTAGAGTAGCTGATGTACCTGTTGGTGGTAGAGTAGCTGATGTACCTGTTGGTGGTAGAGTAGCTGATGTACCTGTTGGTGGTAAAGTAGCTGATGTTCCTGATGGTGGTAGGGTAGCCGAGGTACCTGTTGGTGGTAGAGTAGCTGATGTACCTGTTGGTGGAAGAGTGGCCGATGTACCTGTTGGTGGTAGAGTAGCTGATGTACCTGTTGGTGGTAGAGTAGCTGATGTACCTGTTGGTGGTAGAGTAGCTGATGTACCTGTTGGTGGTAGAGTAGCCGATGTACCTGCTGGTGGTAGAGTAGCTGATGTACCTGTTGGTGGTAGAGTAGCTGATGTACCTGTTGGTGGTAGAGTTGCTGATGTACCTGTTGGTGGTAGAGTAGCTGATGTACCTGTTGGTGGTAAAGTAGCTGATGTACCTGTTGGTGGTAAAGTAGTTGATGTACCTGTTGGTGGTAGAGTAGCTGATGTACCTGTTGGTGGTAAAGTGAGAGAATTTTCAATTGTTGAACCTTATTATATCATTTTATATAGTGTTTATAATATTTTTCAATTTGAAGTATATGTTTATAAAAGGGTTATACATGTATAGGCGAAAGCCTATTCCCCAATCCTTTTCGTATTCTTATAAATAAAATATTGTTTAAAAGAAAATCCGTTAAAGCAAACAATTCCGTTAATAAAAAATCTCGTCAAGAGCAAAATCAGACTCAATGAGTGTATAGTAGTGAACCCATCGGGTGTGTTCAAAAAAGTGCACAACAGGTACAATCTGGCCAATTCATGCCTGACTGAACAGATCTGCCAAATACAAGAAGCAGATCTGTCGTCTTTGACAAGGAGTTCTCCATAAAGACCATAAAATTTCCTACAAGAAATATAAGGTTTGTTTGGGTCAAGAAACTCTGTTTCAGTAATTTCAGGGTTAATATTTGCTGATAGATTCTTACAGTATATATGTTAAATGTACAGGGAAAGGATTAATACTCTGTATATAAGTTCATTGCAACATCTTGTACTTTTAAGACATTTGTCGCAAACTTTCTTTTTCAGATATATTGTTAATTGAAAATTGTTTAAAACCCAGATAAAAATAATAACAGCATTCAATAATAAAATCAATTATAGTATTCTATTTCCTCCGTAAAACAAGCTCATGTTGTTGATATAGCCAATCCACCTCTGACGACACAACATAAACATAAACTAAAAAATTATTCGCATATTTGAAGCATAACAATAAACATTTTTAAAAGAGCCTCTAGCATTACTCACCTGCTGTAGTTGGGCTAACTGTGCCTTCAAAACAAGCTCGTACATCTAAACTGAATTCAACATTTTCGGACGCATTAAGAGCATAAAAGGTGATTTTTATCTTTTGGGCCTTTTCATCGGGTCTGAAATCTATTCTCTGATCTCCTGGAGCATTAAGAGCAGGCTGCAAAAAAAAGTAAAAACATTATAAGGATTAATCATCCTTTGTGGAATCCTTGAACTCAAGCACATTCAAACAGTACCACCACTACTTTAAACATAGAAATGAGTAGTAAATGATTAACTAACTACAAGTTGCAAAGTTGCATGCTTTTAAAATTGGATACATTCAAATTTCATGATGGATTTTGTGAATATATATATATATATATATATCAATTTTTATACATAACATACCTTATCAGTAACAGATGTTATATCTCCATTATCAGAAATCAACTCTATTTCCACTCTCTGAACATTCTTGGTATTTTTGTATTCCACAAATCCTAGACTGATATCAGTGGCTGCCAATGTAATAGTTATAGGACCATTGTCTGCCAATGACACAATACCAGCAGGATTTCGGAGAGAAGATTTTTGTGTATCAGTTAAACCATCAATATATGAATCAGGAATGTAGGAAGGTTCTTCCATACCATTTATTTCTTCACACACTTCTAAAAACAAATACCAAGAAATGTGAAAGAAAGGGAAGGAATATGAAATAAAGGGAAGGAGTGTGAAGGTGACGAAAGGTTTATATATCATATAACAATTATTGACTAAAATATAATAACATAATATTAATAAGTTTTAATTATTTTACTTTGCGCATTAAAAATGTTGTAAGGCGGTATGTCAAGTCAGTCCTCAATATTTGCCAAGACTTTTTATAAAAGTTATAATTAGTTTATTCTTTCAAATTACCAGCTGTTGGTTGGGGTGGTTGCGTTGGTTGTGTTTCTTGTGGTCCTTCGGTTGCTGATGTTCCAGATACAACTGTGGTTGTGCCAACAGGATGAGTTTCTAAAAATAAAAATATTGACAATAGATATAACTGACAAAATGGATAAATAACATTTTTATAATTTTATTGATAGTGAAGTTAGATTCATGAAATTGAACAAAAAGAAAAAAATAATAAGAATTTAAAATAAAAAAAAAATCATCGATATAAATTAATATGTGATTGTAAATTTCAATAGTCGTAAGATTTGAATTCTTATCAAAAAATAAAACGAAATCAATTTAAATGGATTAATATCAAGAAAACATTTACAATAATTTACCTTCGAAACAGGCATGAATTTTCAATCTAATATCAACTGGAGAATCAGGAGTAGTAGGTTTAACAAGAATTTTTATTTTACTTGTATCAACTCCATCAGGTAATATTTTCTTTAAATCAGTCTAAAATAAAAATTTTAGAAAATGAAGACCTGAAATCAACATACCACTACCAAGATAAAACAATCAATATAATACAATAAAAACATAAACATTATAAAACATACAAAACTTACACTGTCAGTTACTTCTTGGATTGGTACATATTCGTTTGTAGTTTCATCAAATACAAAAACTTCTATCGATTCAACATTATTGGGAATAAAAGCTTCAACATCGCCAAGAGGAACTGGTGAACCATCTGGTGAAAGTCGTACTGTAATATTAACTCCATCACTTGGTACATTAGGAATGTTATAAGGGGTTGTTGAATCTGGTCTTAAGTTCTCAGGATTATCTGACGATGGTGAGTCATCTGGTTGTGTAAGATAATCAGCAGGGAGTAATTGTGGGTTGTCCATTCCAGCGGTCTTGGTACATGGTGCTGTAACATAAATTAAAATATATTATTGACTCTTGCAACAATGCAACACAAACCCCAATTTAATAAATTATAGTAACTATTTTACATGTCCGTTTTCTTTTTTTTTTAAATGATCTTACAACTATTGATTATTTAGAAATACCATAAACTTACTTGATGTAGTACCTTCTTTAGGGGTAGTTGAAACACCAAGCCCTGTAGTTTCTAAAATGACAGAAAATAGATCATGACTAATCATTAGGTAAAAATAAATCAAAAACTTCACACGATACAATATACTTAGAATTTAAAAGTACTCAAACTCCATTCAAATATTTACATAAACCTTTTTTTTTTAAATATCTTAAAACTTTGAAGTTTACGCAGTTGATAAATCATTGATTTAATTAATTCAGTGATATCTGCTTGTTCATCTTGGGTTCATCTACATACTGTGTCGTAATGTGACTTTTCATCAAGTTAAGTTCACAAATATTCAAATGATGCTATTGCCATGTCCAAGCAAATTACTTTCCGGTTTTCAAAAATATTACATTGTACTCAGCTAAAACTTTTTTTATTTACCTTCAAAACATGCTCTAACATCTAATTTATCAGTAGTGGTAACTGGTAAATTAGCATCTAATGGAGTTAATGTTATTTTAACCTTATCACCTCGGACATCATTAGGGAAAGTAACACTAGCTGTATCACCAACCACAGTCTGAAATAATTCAATCAAAAGGTTTAGTAAAGAAAGAGTTGCAGATAGTCTAATAATCATCTATAACTTCAAAAAGTAGTATTAAAATGTTTCCATGTTACAAAATAATAAATAAAACGAAGCTCAGACTTACTCCAGTTATTGGAGTCTTTTCAGTACCATCGGAACCAATTGGTGTAGCAGTAATGGTAGCAACATTTGTTACTTTAACCGATACACTTCCTATTTCAACTTCATCTGTTGATGTTGGTGTGAGGTTTATAGTAATTTCTGGAGTTTGTCCAACAGGGAAAGATGCACCGCCATTTCTTATTTGATTAACATCAACAATTGTAGGTAATGAACTGATACTTGAATCAGGTATTATTTGTGGCTCATCCATACCATCTATCACAGTACATTCTGTAAAATACAATTGGGTAAAATTCGTTAATCTAAGACCTACTATATATTTGCTTTAATTTGACGTAAGATTTCAACTTAATGGATTCAAAATTGAATACCAGTACAATTTTTTCTAAGTAATAACATAGATTCAAGTTACTATTAATTTGTTGACTAGTTTGGGAACTTTAAGTCTTTAAATCAAAATTTTCTGTATGTTCGATCGTTTAAGAAATACTATTTTTGTTTCTCAATTTTAAGAATACAAGTGTTATCTCCTGTCTGTTTGACAGTTTGACTTCCTATTAGCATGTGAACATATTAAACCTAATAAATATGTGATAAAAAAAGTTTCCTTTCGAAAGAAAAATATATTGATGTTGGTAGTTTGGTAAATATATCAAATTTATCATATTTAATGAAATTACCTGATGGTGCAACTGTTGTGGGTAATGTTGGTTGTGGTGGTTGTGTTTCTTGTGTTCCTTCGGTTGCTGATGTTCCAGATATTACTGTGGTTGTGCCAACAGGATGAGTTTCTAGAAATACAAGAAATATATGAAATGACAATATAGATCACTGACATACGTAATATTAAGTTTCATCAAATTTCGCTAAAAGTAAGTATACAAATTTACTGTCATCTTTGTAACAAAACCATACGATTTAAAACACATTCAACAAAATAAAGCGGTGAAACTCATTCGTTTTAAATAGATAAATATTTTAGAATAAATTACCCTCGAAACAGGCATGGATTTTCAATCTAATATCAACTGGAGAATCTGGAGTAGTAGGTTTAACAAGGATTTTGATTTTGGTTGTATCAACTCCATCAGGTAATACTTTCTTTAAATCAGTCTAAAAAATAAAGTTTAGAAAATAAATACTTGAAATCAACATAACAACAACAAGATAAAACAATCAATATAATACAATAAAAGCATAAACATTATAAAACATATAAAACTTACACTGTCAGTTACTTCTTTGATGGGTACATATTCTTGTGTAGTTTCATCAAATACAAAAACTTCTATCGATTCAACATTATTGGGAGTAAAAGCTTCAACATCGCCAAGAGGAACTGGTGAACCATCTGGTGAAAGTCGTACTGTAATATTAACTCCATCACTTGGTACATTAGGAATGTTATAAGGAGATGGTGAATCTGGTCTTAAGTTCTCAGGATTATCTGACGATGGTGAGTCATCTGGTTGTGTAAGATAATCAGCAGGAAGTAATTGTGGGTTGTCCATTCCAGCGGTCTTGGTACATGGTGCTGTAACATAAATTAAAATATATAATTGATGCAACTCAAATCTTTACTTTAATATATTTCTTAAAAAAATTATTTCCTGTTCCTTTCTATATTAAATTGTTAAAATATTAAATATTATTACAACTATTAATTATATTAAAAAAACACATAAACTTACTTGATGTAGTAATAGGACCTGTAGTTGTTGAAACACCGGGCCCTGAAAAAATTAAATGAATGAATTAATTTATATAAACTTATAAATATAACATGATCATTTTAATTCAATTGTAAATTGAAAACAAGTTCTAATTCAGGAACAGGCTAGAAAAAGTAATGTCAATAGCAAATTTGTTTATAATTATATAATATCAATGACATCAAATCAGTTCAATAGGGATGTTGGTGTTAAAATAGCTGATGTACCTGTTGGTGGTAGAGTAGCTGATGTACCTGTTGGTGGTAGAGTAGCTGATGTACCTGTTGGTGGTAGAGTAGCTGATGTACCTGTTGGTGGTAAAGTAGCTGATGTACCTGTTGGTGGTAAAGTAGCTGATGTTCCTGATGGTGGTAGGGTAGCCGAGGTACCTGTTGGTGGTAGAGTAGCTGATGTACCTGTTGGTGGTAGAGTAGCTGATGTACCTGTTGGTGGAAGAGTGGCCGATGTACCTGTTGGTGGTAGAGTAGCTGATGTACCTGTTGGTGGTAGAGTAGCTGATGTACCTGTTGGTGGTAGAGAAGCTGAGGTACCTGTTGGTGGTAGAGTAGCCGATGTACCTGCTGGTGGTAGAGTAGCTGATGTACCTGTTGGTGGTAGAGTAGCTGATGTACCTGTTGGTGGTAGAGTTGCTGATGTACCTGTTGGTGGTAGAGTAGCTGATGTACCTGTTGGTGGTAAAGTAGCTGATGTACCTGTTGGTGGTAAAGTAGCTGATGTACCTGTTGGTGGTAGAGTAGCTGATGTACCTGTTGGTGGTAGAGTTGCTGATGTACCTGTTGGTGGTAGAGTAGCTGATGTACCTGTTGGTGGTAAAGTAGCTGATGTACCTGTTGGTGGTAAAGTAGCTGATGTACCTGTTGGTGGTAGAGTAGCTGATGTACCTGTTGGTGGTAAAGTGAGAGAATTTTCAATTGTTGAACCTTATTATATCATTTTATATAGTGTTTATAATATTTTTCAATTTGAAGTATATGTTTATAAAAGGGTTATACATGTATTTGCTGATAGATTCTTACAGTATATATGTTAAATGTACAGGGAAAGGATTAATACTCTGTATATAAGTTCATTGCACCATCTTGTACTTTCAAGGCATTTGTCGCAAACTTTTGAGATATAGTGTTAATTGAAAATTGTTTAAAACCCAGATAAAAATAATAACAGCATTCAATAATAAAATCAATTATAGTATTCTATTTCCTCCGTAAAACAAGCTCATGTTGTTGATATAGCCAATCCACCTCTGACGACACACCATAAAAATAAACTAAAAAATTATTCGCATATTTGAAGCATAACAATAAACATTTTTAAAAGAGCCTCTAGCATTACTCACCTGCTGTAGTTGGGCTAACTGTGCCTTCAAAACAAGCTCGTACATCTAAACTGAATTCAACATTTTCGGACGCATTAAGAGCATAAAAGGTGATTTTTATCTTTTGGGCCTTTTCATCAGGTCTGAAATCTATTCTCTGATCTCCTGGAGCATTAAGAGCAGGCTGCAAAAAAAAGTAAAAACATTATAAGGATTAATCATCCTTTGTGGAATCCTTGAACTCAAGCACATTCAAACAGTACCACCACTACTTTAAACATAGAAATGAGTAGTAAATGATTAACTAACTACAAGTTGCAAAGTTGCATGCTTTTAAAATTGGATACATTCAAGTTTCATGATGGATTTTGTGAATATATATATATATCAATTTTTATACATAACATACCTTATCAGTAACAGATGTTATATCTCCATTATCAGAAATCAACTCTATTTCCACTCTCTGAACATTCTTGGTATTCTTGTATTCCACAAATCCTAGACTGATATCAGTGGCTGCCAATGTAATAGTTATAGGACCATTGTCTGCCAATGACACAATACCAGCAGGATTTCGGAGAGAAGATTTTTGTGTATCAGTTAAACCATCAATATATGAATCAGGAATGTAGGAAGGTTCTTCCATACCATTTATTTCTTCACACACTTCTAAAAACAGACACCAAGGAATGTGAAAGAAAGGGAAGGAATATGAAATAAAGGGAAGGAGTGTGAAAGAGACGAAAGGTTTATATATCATATAACAATTATTGACTAAAATATAATAACTTAATATTAATAAGTTTTAATTATTTTACTTTGCGCATTAAAAATGTTGTAAGGCAGTATGTCAAGTCAGTCCTCAATATTTGCCAAGACTTTTTATAAAAGTTATAATTAGTTTATTCTTTCAAATTACCAGCTGTTGGTTGGGGTGGTTGCGTTGGTTGTGTTTCTTGTGGTCCTTCGGTTGCTGATGTTCCAGATACAACTGTGGTTGTGCCAACAGGATGAGTTTCTAAAAATAAAAATAAAAATATTGACAATAGATATAACTGACAAAATGGATAAATAACATTTTTATAATTTTATTGATAGTGAAGTTAGATTCATGAAATTGAACAAAAAGAAAAAAATAATAAGAATTTAAAATAAAAAACAAATCATTGATATAAATTAATATGTGATTGTAAATTTCAATAGTCGTAAGATTTGAATTCTTATCAAAAAATAAAACGAAATCAATTTAAATGGATTAATATCAAGAAAACATTTACAATAATTTACCTTCGAAACAGGCATGGATTTTCAATCTAATATCAACTGGAGAATCAGGAGTAGTAGGTTTAACAAGAATTTTTATTTTACTTGTATCAACTCCATCAGGTAATATTTTCTTTAAATCAGTCTAAAATATAAAGTTTAGAAAATGAAGACCTGAAATCAACATACCATTACCAAGATAAAACAATCAATATAATACAATAAAAACATAAACATTATAAAACATACAAAACTTACACTGTCAGTTACTTCTTTGATTGGTACATATTCGTTTGTAGTTTCATCAAATACAAAAACTTCTATCGATTCAACATTATTGGGAGTAAAAGCTTCAACATCGCCAAGAGGAACTGGTGAACCATCTGGTGAAAGTTGTACTGTAATATTAACTCCATCACTTGGTACATTAGGAATGTTATAAGGAGATGGTGAATCTGGTCTTAAGTTCTCAGGATTATCTGACGATGGTGAGTCATCTGGTTGTGTAAGATAATCAGCAGGAAGTAATTGTGGGTTGTCCATTCCAGCGGTCTTGGTACATGGTGCTGTAACATAAATTAAAATATATTATTGACTCTTGCAACAATGCAACACAAAACCCAATTCAATAAATTATAGTAACTATTTTACATGTCCGTTTTCTTTTTTTTAAATGATCTTACAACTATTGATTATTTAGAAATACCATAAACTTACTTGATGTAGTACCTTCTTTAGGGGTAGTTGAAACACCAAGCCCTGTAGTTTCTAAAATGACAGAAAATAGATCATGACTAATCAATAGGTAAAAATAAATCAAAAACTTCACACGATACAATATACTTAGAATTTAAAAGTACTCAAACTCCATTCAAATATTTACATAAACCTTTTTTTTTTAAATATCTTAAAACTTTGAAGTTTACGCACTTGATAAATCATTGATTTAATTAATTCAGTGATATCCGCTTGTTGCAGAATATTTCATCTTGGGTTCCTCTACATACTGTGTCGTAATGCGACTTTTCATCAAGTTAAGTTCACAAATATTCAAATGATGTTATTGCCATGTCCAAGCAAATTACTTTCCGGTTTTCAAAAATATTACTTGTACTCATCTAAAACTTTTTTATTTACCTTCAAAACATGCTCTAACATCTAATTTATCAGTAGTGGTAACTGGTAAATTAGCATCTAATGGAGTTAATGTTATTTTAACCTTATCACCTCGGACATCATTAGGGAAAGTAACACTAGCTGTATCACCAACCACAGTCTGAAATAATTCAATCAAAAGGTTTAGTAAAGAAAGAGTTGCAGATAGTCTAATAATCATCTATAACTTCAAAAAGTAGTATTAAAATGTTTCCATGTTACAAAATAATAAATAAAACGAAGCTCAGACTTACTCCAGTTATTGGAGTCTTTTCAGTACCATCGGAACCAATTGGTGTAGCAGTTATGGTAGCAACATTTGTTACTTTAACCGATACACTTCCTATTTCAACTTCATCTGTTGATGTTGGTGTGAGGTTTATAGTAATTTCTGGAGTTTGTCCAACAGGGAAAGATGCACCGCCATTTCTTATTTGATTAACATCAACAATTGTAGGTAATGAACTGATACTTGAATCAGGTATTATTTGTGGCTCATCCATACCATCTATCACAGTACATTCTGTAAAATACAATTGGGTAAAATTCGTTAATCTAAGACCTACTATATATTTGCTTTAATTTGACGTAAGATTTCAACTTAATGGATTCAAAATTGAATACCAGTACAATTTTTTCTAAGTAATAACATAGATTCAAGTTACTATTAATTTGTTGACTAGTTTGGGAACTTTAAGTCTTTAAATCAAAATTTTCTGTATGTTCGATCGTTTAAGTAATATTATTTTTGTTTCTCAATTTTAAGAATACAAGTGTTATCTCCTGTCTGTTTGACATTTTGACTTCCTATTAGCATGTGAACATATTAAACCTAATAAATATGTGATAAAAAAGTTTCCTTTCGAAAGAAAAATATATTGATGTTGGTAGTTTGGTAAATATATCAAATTTATCATATTTAATGAAATTACCTGATGGTGCAACTGTAGTGGGTAATGTTGGTTGTGGTGGTTGTGTTTCTTGTGGTCCTTCGGTTGCTGATGTTCCAGATACAACTGTGGTTGTGCCAACAGGATGAGTTTCTAAAATACAAGAAATATATCAAATGACAATATAGATCACTGACATACGTAATATTAAGTTTCATCAAATTTCGCTAAAAGTAAGGATACAAATTTACTGTCATCTTTGTAACAAAACCATAAGATTTAAAACACATTCAAAAAAATAAAGCGGTGAAACTCATTCGTTTTAAATAGATAATATTTTACAATAAATTACCCTCAAAACAGGCATGGATTTTCAATCTAATATCAACTGGAGAATCAGGAGTAGTAGGTTTAACAAGGATTTTGATTTTGGATGTATCAACTCCATCAGGTAATACTTTCTTTAAATCAGTCTAAAAATAAAGTTTAGAAAATAAATACTTGAAATAAACATAACAACAACAAGATAAAACAATCAATATAATACAATAAGAACATAAACATTATAAAACATACAAAACTTACACTGTCAGTTACTTCTTTGATGGGTACATATTCTTGTGTAGTTTCATCAAATACAAAAACTTCTATCGATTCAACATTATTGGGAGTAAAAGCTTCAACATCGCCAAGAGGAACTGGTGAACCATCTGGTGAAAGTTGTACTGTAATATTCACTCCATCACTTGGTACATTAGGAATGTTATAAGGGGTTGTTGAATCTGGTCTTAAGTTCTCAGGATTATCTGATGATGGTGAGCCATCTGGTTGTGTAAGATAATCAGCAGGGAGTAATTGTGGGTTTTCCATTCCAGCGGTCTTGGTACATGGTGCTGTAAAATAAATTCAAATATATAATTGATGCAACTCAACCCCTTACTTTTATATATGTCGCAAAGTTCTTTTATTTCCTGTTCATTTGTATATTAAATTGTAAAAATATTAAATATTATTACAACTATTAATTATCAGAAAAGAAATACATAAACTTACTTGATGTAGTAATAGGACCTGTAGTTGTTGAAACACCGGGACCTGAAAAAATGAAATGAATGAATTAATCAATATAAACTTATAAAAGTAATATCATCATTATAATTCAATTATAAATTGAAAACAAGTTATAATTCAGCAACAGGTCGGAATAGTAATGTCAGGAACAAATTTATTCAGAATAATATCAATGGCATCAATATCAGTTCAATAAGGATGTACCTGTTGGTGGTAGAGTAGCTGATGTACCTGTTGGTGGTAGAGTAGCTGATGTACCTGTTGGTGGTAGAGTAGCTGATGTACCTGTTGGTGGTATAGTAGCTGATGTACCTGTTGGTGGTAGAGTAGCTGATGTACCTGTTGGTGGTAGAGTAGCTGATGTACCTGTTGGTGGTATAGTAGCCGATGTACCTGTTGGTGGTAGAGTAGCTGATGTACCTGTTGGTGGTAGAGTAGCCGATGTGCCTGTTGGTGGTAGAGTAGCTGATGTACCTGTTGGTGGTAGAGTAGCTGATGTACCTGTTGGTGGTAGAGTAGCCGATGTACCTGTTGGTGGTATAGTAGCTGATGTACCTGTTGGTGGTAGAGTAGCTGATGTACCTGTTGGTGGTAGAGTAGCTGATGTACCTGTTGGTGGTAGAGTAGCTGATGTACCTGTTGGTGGTAGAGTAGCCGATGTGCCTGTTGGTGGTAAAGTAGCTGATGTTCCAGTTGGTGGCAGAGTAGCTGATGTACCTGTTGGTGGTAGAGTAGCTGATGTACCGGTTGGTGGTAGAGTAGCTGATGTACCTGTTGGTGGTAGAGTAGCTGATGTACCTGTTGGTGGTAGAGTAGCTGATGTACCTGTTGGTGGTAGAGTTGCTGATGTACCTGTTGGTGGTAGAGTAGCTGATGTACCTGTTGGTGGTAGAGTAGCTGATGTACCTGTTGGTGTTAAAGTGATAGAATTGTCAATTGTTGAACCTTAAAATATCATTTATAAAAAAAGACTTAAATAAGCTGTTGAATAGTGTCATTTCTCAATTTAAAGTTTTGAATCTCGTCCAGAGCATGACAAGTTGGGCGCAATAATTGTATGGTAGTGGACTTCCCATACGAGAAGTACCATAAGAGTAAGCATGGTCTGCTTTGCGCGCCGCATCCGCGACTTTTATATAGGTTAAATGATATGTAACTCAAGCCTGGCTAGAAGTATATCTGTCGTATTTAACAAGTAATTCTCTGTATAACTATAACATTTTTTACTAGGAATATGAATTTTGTTTGGTCAAGAAACCCTGTTTCAGTAATTTCAGGGTTAATATTTGCTGATAGATTCTTACATTATATATGTTAAATGTACAGGGAAAGGATTAATACTCTGTATATAAGTTCATTGCACCATCTTGTACTTTTAAGACATTTGTCGCAAACTTTCTTTTTCAGATATATTGTTAATTGAAAATTGTTTAAAACCCAGATAAAAATAATAACAGCATTCAATAATAAAATCAATTATAGTATTCTATTTCCTCCGTAAAACAAACTCATGTTGTTGATACAGCCAATAAACCTCTGACGACACACCATAAAAATAAACTAAAAAATTATTCGCATATTTGAAGCATAACAATAAACATTTTTAAAAGAGCCTCTAGCATTACTCACCTGCTGTAGTTGGGCTAACTGTGCCTTCAAAACAAGCTCGTACATCTAAACTGAATTCAACATTTTCGGACGCATTAAGAGCATAAAAGGTGATTTTTATCTTTTGGGCCTTTTCATCAGGTCTGAAATCTATTCTCTGATCTCCTGGAGCATTAAGAGCAGGCTGCAAAAATAAAAGTAAAAACATTATAAAGATTAATCATCGTTTGTCGAATCCTTGACCTCAAGCACATTCAAATAGTACCACCACTACTTTAAAATATATTTTTTTAACATAGAAATGAGTAGTAAATGATTAACTAACTACAAGTTGCAAAGTTGCATGCTTTTAAAATTGGATACATTCAAGTTTCATGATGGATTTTGTGAATATATATATATATCAATTTTTATACATAACATACCTTATCAGTAACAGATGTTATATCTCCATTATCAGAAATCAACTCTATTTCCACTCTCTGAACATTCTTGGTATTTTTGTATTCCACAAATCCTAGACTGATATCAGTGGCTGCCAATGTAATAGTTATAGGACCATTGTCTGCCAATGACACAATACCAGCAGGATTTCGGAGAGAAGATTTTTGTGTATCAGTTAAACCATCAATATATGAATCAGGAATGTAGGAAGGTTCTTCCATACCATTTATTTCTTCACACACTTCTAAAAACAGACACCAAGGAATGTGAAAGAAAGGGAAGGAATATGAAATAAAGGGAAGGAGTGTGAAGGAGACGAAAGGTTTATATATCATATAACAATTATTGACTAAAATATAATAACATAATATTAATAAGTTTTAATTATTTTACTTTGCGCATTAAAAATGTTGTAAGGCGGTATGTCAAGTCAGTCCTCAATATTTGCCAAGACTTTTTTATAAAAGTTATAATTAGTTTATTCTTTCAAATTACCAGCTGTTGGTTGAGGTGGTTGCGTTGGTTGTGTTTCTTGTGGTCCTTCGGTTGCTGATGTTCCAGATACAACTGTGGTTGTGCCAACAGGATGAGTTTCTAAAAATAAAAATAAAAATATTGACAATAGATATAACTGACAAAATGGATAAATAACATTTTTATAATTTTATTGATAGTGAAGTTAGATTCATGAAATTGAACAAAAAGAAAAAAATAATAAGAATTTAAAATAAAAAAAAAATCATCGATATAAATTAATATGTGATTGTAAATTTCAATAGTCGTAAGATTTGAATTCTTATCAAAAAATAAAACGAAATCAATTTAAATGGATTAATATCAAGAAAACATTTACAATAATTTACCTTCGAAACAGGCATGGATTTTCAATCTAATATCAACTGGAGAATCAGGAGTAGTAGGTTTAACAAGAATTTTTATTTTACTTGTATCAACTCCATCAGGTAATATTTTCTTTAAATCAGTCTAAAAAATAAAGTTTAGAAAATAAATACTTGAAATCAACATAACAACAACAAGATAAAACAATCAATATAATACAATAAAAACATAAACATTATAAAACATACAAAACTTACACTGTCAGTTACTTTTTGGATTGGTACATATTCTTGTGTAGTTTCATCAAATACAAAAACTTCTATAGATTCAACATTATTGGGAATAAAAGCTTCAACATCGCCAAGAGGAACTGGTGAACCATCTGGTGAAAGTCGTACTGTAATATTAACTCCATCACTTGGTACATTAGGAATGTTATAAGGAGATGTTGAATCTGGTCTTAAGTTCTCAGGATTATCTGATGATGGTGAGTCATCTGGTTGTGTAAGATAATCAGCAGGGAGTAATTGTGGGTTGTCCATTCCAGCGGTCTTGGTACATGGTGCTGTAACATAAATTAAAATATATTATTGACTCTTGCAACAATGCAACACCCCAATTTAATCAATTATAGTATCTATTTTACATGTCCGTTTTCTTTCTTTTTAAATGATCTTACAACTATTGATTATTTAGAAATACCATAAACTTACTTGATGTAGTACCTTCTTTAGGTGTAGTTGAAACACCAAGCCCTGTAGTTTCTAAAATGACAGAAAATAGATCATGACTAATCATTAGGTAAAAATAAATCAAAAACTTCACACGATACAATATACTTAGAATTTAAAAGTACTCAAACTCCATTCAAATATTTTTTTTTTTTAAATATCTTAAAACTTTGAAGTTGAAGCAGTTGATAAATCATTGATTTAATTAATTCAGTGATATCTGCTTGTTGCAGAATATTTCATCTTGGGTTCATCTACATACTGTATCGTAATGTGACTTATCATCAAGTTGAAGTTCACAAATATTCAAATGATGTTATTGCCATGTCCAAGCAAATTACTTTCCGATTTTCAAAAATATTACTTGTACTCAGCTAAAACTTTTCTTTTTATTTACCTTCAAAACATGCTCTAACATCTAATTTATCAGTAGTGGTAACTGGTAAAGTATCAACTGCTGCAGTTAATTTAATTACAACCTTATCACCTCGGACATCATTAGGGAAAGTAACACTAGCTGTATCACCAACCACAGTCTGTAATAATTCAATCAAAAGATTTAGTAAAGAAAGAGTTACACAGAGTCTAATAATCATCTATAACTTCAAAAAGTAGTATTAAAAATGTTTCCATGTTACAAAATAATAAATAAAACGAAGCTCAGACTTACTCCAGTTATTGGAATCTTTTCAGTACCATCAGAACCAATTGGTGTAGCAGTAATGGTAGCAACATTTGTTACTTTAACCGATACACTTCCTATTTCAACTTCATCTGTTGATGTTGGTGTGAGGTTTATAGTAATTTCTGGGTTTGATCCAACAGGGAAAGATGCACCGCCATTTCTAATTGGATTGACATCAGCAATTATAGGTACTGAACTGATACTTGAATCAGGTATTATTTGTGGTTCATCCATACCATCTATCACAGTACATTCTGTAAAATACAATTGGGTAAAATTCGTTAATCTAAGACCTACTATATATTTGCTTTAATTTGACGTAAGATTTCAACTTAATGGATTCAAAATTGAATACCAGTACAATTTTTTCTAAGTAATAACATAGATTCAAGTTACTATTAATTTTTTGACTAGTTTGGGAACTTTAAGTCTTTAAATCAAAATTTTCTGTATGTTCGATCGTTTAAGAAATATTATTTTTGTTTCTCAATTTTAAGAATACAAGTGTTTTCTCCTGTCTGTTTGACTTCCTATTAGCATGTGAACATATTAAACCTAATAAATATGTGATAAAAAAAGTTTCCTTTCGAAAGAAAAATATATTGATGTTGGTAGTTTGGTAAATATATCAAATTTATCATATTTAATGAAATTACCTGATGGTGCAACTGTTGTGGGTAATGTTGGTTGTGGTGGTTGTGTTTCTTGTGTTCCTTCGGTTGCTGATGTTCCAGATATTACTGTGGTTGTGCCAACAGGATGAGTTTCTAGAAATACAAGAAATATATGAAATGACAATATAGATCACTGACATACGTAATATTAAGTTTCATCAAATTTCGCTAAAAGTAAGTATACAAATTTACTGTCATCTTTGTAACAAAACCATACGATTTAAAACACATTCAACAAAATAAAGCGGTGAAACTCATTCGTTTTAAATAGATAAATATTTTAGAATAAATTACCCTCAAAACAGGCATGGATTTTCAATCTAATATCAACTGGAGAATCTGGAGTAGTAGGTTTAACAAGGATTTTGATTTTGGTTGTATCAACTCCATCCGGTAATACTTTCTTTAAATCAGTCTAAAAATAAAGTTTAGAAAATAAATACTTGAAATCAACATAACAACAACAAGATAAAACAATCAATATAATAGTATAAAAACATTAACATTATAAAACATACAAAACTTACACTGTCAGTTACTTCTTTGATGGGTACATATTCTTGTGTAGTTTCATCAAATACAAAAACTTCTATCGATTCAACATTATTGGGAGTAAAAGCTTCAACATCGCCAAGAGGAACTGGTGAACCATCTGGTGAAAGTCGTACTGTAATATTAACTCCATCACTTGGTACATTAGGAATGTTATAAGGAGATGGTGAATCTGGTCTTAAGTTCTCAGGATTATCTGACGATGGTGAGTCATCTGGTTGTGTAAGATAATCAGCAGGAAGTAATTGTGGGTTGTCCATTCCAGCGGTCTTGGTACATGGTGCTGTAACATAAATTAAAATATATAATTGATGCAACTCAAATCTTTACTTTAATATATTTCTTAAAAAAATTAGTTCCTGTTCCTTTCTATATTAAATTGTTAAAATATTAAATATTATTACAACTATTAATTATCAGAAAAAAACACATAAACTTACTTGATGTAGTAATAGGACCTGTAGTTGTTGAAACACCGGGCCCTGAAAAAATTAAATGAATGAATTCATTTATATAAACTTATAAATATAACATGATCATTTTAATTCAATTATAAATTGAAAACAAGTTATAATTCAGGAACAGGCTAGAAAAAGTAATGTCAATAGCAAATTTGTTTATAATTATATAATATCAATGACATCAAATCAGTTCAATAGGGATGTTGGTGTTAAAATAGCTGATGTACCTGTTGGAGGTAGAGTAGCTGATGTACCTGTTGGTGGTAGAGTAGCTGATGTACCTGTTGGTGGTAGAGTAGCTGATGTACCTGTTGGTGGTAAAGTAGCTGATGTACCTGTTGGTGGTAAAGTAGCTGATGTTCCTGATGGTGGTAGGGTAGCCGAGGTACCTGTTGGTGGTAGAGTAGCTGATGTACCTGTTGGTGGAAGAGTGGCCGATGTACCTGTTGGTGGTAGAGTAGCTGATGTACCTGTTGGTGGTAGAGTAGCTGATGTACCTGTTGGTGGTAGAGTAGCTGATGTACCTGTTGGTGGTAAAGTAGCTGATGTACCTGTTGGTGGTAAAGTAGCTGATGTTCCTGATGGTGGTAGGGTAGCCGAGGTACCTGTTGGTGGTAGAGTAGCTGATGTACCTGTTGGTGGAAGAGTGGCCGATGTACCTGTTGGTGGTAGAGTAGCTGATGTACCTGTTGGTGGTAGAGTAGCTGATGTACCTGTTGGTGGTAGAGTAGCTGATGTACCTGTTGGTGGTAGAGTAGCTGATGTACCTGTTGGTGGTAGAGTAGCCGATGTACCTGCTGGTGGTAGAGTAGCTGATGTACCTGTTGGTGGTAGAGTAGCTGATGTACCTGTTGGTGGTAGAGTTGCTGATGTACCTGTTGGTGGTAGAGTAGCTGATGTACCTGTTGGTGGTAAAGTAGCTGATGTACCTGTTGGTGGTAAAGTAGCTGATGTACCTGTTGGTGGTAGAGTAGCTGATGTACCTGTTGGTGGTAAAGTGAGAGAATTTTCAATTGTTGAACCTTATTATATCATTTTATATAGTGTTTATAATATTTTTCAATTTGAAGTATATGTTTATAAAAGGGTTATACATGTATAGGCGAAAGCCTATTCCCCAATCCTTTTCGTATTCTTATAAATAAAATATTGTTTAAAGGGCCATTCTGCTTTTTTGAAAAAAGTTTATATTGTCAAAAAAATCGCAAATGCTACCTGAGATTATTTTTAAAGTATGCTTATTGTATCTCTATACCTTCTTCATCAAACTGAATTTGGTTTTAAAGGGGTGATAACAAACAGGGAGTACTTATTGTTAATTAAGCAATTTGACCTAGTTTTGGTGTTTGCCCTTTAAAAGGCTCAATATTTCTAGCTTAAACCTTAGAGGGACATTTCTCTACAATTAGGCGTTTATTTTACTCAAATCCGTTCAGTAGTTTCCTATCAGCGTCCAAAAAACATAACACACTTAAAAACCTTACGTAAGGTTTTTGAAAATTTTAGCATGTTTTTAGCGTTTAAAAATTAACGGCTGGATTTTTTTAGTTAAAACTTTCAGATACATTAAAGGGCGCATAGTTACAGATTTTGGTGTAAAGTTTTCACAAATTTGAGCAAAAAACATTTTTGACCTAAAAAAAATTCAGACTGTCCGTTTAAAAGAAAATCCGTTAAAGCAAACAATTCCGTTAATAAAAAATCTCGTCAAGAGCAAAATCAGACTCAATGAGTGTATAGTAGTGAACCCATCAGATAAGTACCATCGGCTGTGTTCAAAAAAGTGCACAACAGGTACAATCTGGCCAATTCATGCCTGACTGAACAGATCTGCCAAATACAAGAAGCAGATCTGTCATCTTTGACAAGGAGTTCTCCATAAAGACCATAAAATTTCCTTCAAGAAATATAAGGTTTGTTTGGGTCAAGAAACTCTGTTTCAGTAATTTCAGGGTTAATATTTGCTGATAGATTCTTACAGTATATATGTTAAATGTACAGGGAAAGGATTAATACTCTGTATATAAGTTCATTGCACCATCTTGTACTTTTAAGACATTTGTCGCAAACTTTCTTTTTCAGATATATTGTTAATTGAAAATTGTTTAAAACCCAGATAAAAATAATAACAGCATTCAATAATAAAATCAATTATAGTATTCTATTTCCTCCGTAAAACAAGCTCATGTTGTTGATATAGCCAATCCACCTCTGACGACACAACATAAACATAAACTAAAAAATTATTCGCATATTTGAAGCATAACAATAAACATTTTTAAAAGAGCCTCTAGCATTACTCACCTGCTGTAGTTGGGCTAACTGTGCCTTCAAAACAAGCTCGTACATCTAAACTGAATTCAACATTTTCGGACGCATTAAGAGCATAAAAGGTGATTTTTATCTTTTGGGCCTTTTCATCGGGTCTGAAATCTATTCTCTGATCTCCTGGAGCATTAAGAGCAGGCTGCAAAAAAAAAGTAAAAACATTTTAAGGATTAATCATCCTTTGTGGAATCCTTGAACTCAAGCACATTCAAACAGTACCACCACTACTTTAAACATAGAAATGAGTAGTAAATGATTAACTAACTACAAGTTGCAAAGTTGCATGCTTTTAAAATTGGATACATTCAAGTTTCATGATGGATTTTGTGAATATATATATATATATATCAATTTTTATGCATAAGATACCTTATCAGTAACAGATGTTATATCTCCATTATCAGAAATCAACTCTATTTCCACTCTCTGAACATTCTTGGTATTTTTGTATTCCACAAATCCTAGACTGATATCAGTGGCTGCCAATGTAATAGTTATAGGACCATTGTCTGCCAATGACACAATACCAGCAGGATTTCGGAGAGAAGATTTTTGTGTATCAGTTAAACCATCAATATATGAATCAGGAATGTAGGAAGGTTCTTCCATACCATTTATTTCTTCACACACTTCTAAAAACAAATACCAAGAAATGTGAAAGAAAGGGAAGGAATATGAAATAAAGGGAAGGAGTGTGAAGGAGACGAAAGGTTTATATATCATATAACAATTATTGACTAAAATATAATAACATAATATTAATAAGTTTTAATTATTTTACTTTGCGCATTAAAAATGTCGTAAGGAGGTATGTCAAGTCAGTCCTCAATATTTGCCAAGACTTTTTATAAAAGTTATAATTAGTTTATTCTTTCAAATTACCAGCTGTTGGTTGGGGTGGTTGCGTTGGTTGTGTTTCTTGTGGTCCTTCGGTTGCTGATGTTCCAGATACAACTGTGGTTGTGCCAACAGGATGAGTTTCTAAAAATAAAAATAAAAATATTGACAATAGATATAACTGACAAAATGGATAAATAACATTTTTATAATTTTATTGATAGTGAAGTTAGATTCATGAAATTGAACAAAAAGAAAAAAATAATAAGAATTTAAAATAAAAAAAAAATCATCGATATAAATTAATATGTGATTGTAAATTTCAATAGTCGTAAGATTTGAATTCTTATCAAAAAATAAAACGAAATCAATTTAAATGGATTAATATCAAGAAAACATTTACAATAATTTACCTTCGAAACAGGCATGGATTTTCAATCTAATATCAACTGGAGAATCAGGAGTAGTAGGTTTAACAAGAATTTTTATTTTACTTGTATCAACTCCATCAGGTAATATTTTCTTTAAATCAGTCTAAAATATAAAGTTTAGAAAATGAAGACCTGAAATCAACATACCACTACCAAGATAAAACAATCAATATAATACAATAAAAGCATAAACATTATAAAACATATAAAACTTACACTGTCAGTTACTTCTTTGATGGGTACATATTCTTGTGTAGTTTCATCAAATACAAAAACTTCTATCGATTCAACATTATTGGGAGTAAAAGCTTCAACATCGCCAAGAGGAACTGGTGAACCATCTGGTGAAAGTCGTACTGTAATATTAACTCCATCACTTGGTACATTAGGAATGTTATAAGGAGATGGTGAATCTGGTCTTAAGTTCTCAGGATTATCTGATGATGGTGAGTCATCTGGTTGTGTAAGATAATCAGCAGGGAGTAGTTGTGGGTTGTCCATTCCAGCGGTCTTGGTACATGGTGCTGTAACATAAATTGAAATATATTATTGACTCTTGCAACAATGCAACACAAAACCCAATTCAATAAATTATAGTAACTATTTTACATGTCCGTTTTCTTTCTTTTTAAATGATCTTACAACTATTGATTATTTAGAAATACCACAAACTTACTTGATGTAGTACCTTCTTTAGGGGTAGTTGAAACACCAAGCCCTGTAGTTTCTAAAATGACAGAAAATAGATCATGACTAATCAATAGGTAAAAATAAATCAAAAACTTCACACGATACAATATACTTAGAATTTAAAAGTACTCAAACTCCATTCAAATATTTACATAAACCTTTTTTTTTTAAATATTTTAAAACTTTGAAGTTTAAGCATTTGATAAATCATTGATTTAATTAATTCAGTGATATCTGCTTGTTGCAGAATATTTCATCTTGGGTTCATCTACATACTGTGTCGTAATGTGACTTTTCATCAAGTTGAAGTTCACAAATATTCAAATGATGTTATTGCCATATCCAAGCAAATTACTTTCCGGTTTTCAAAAATATTACTTGTACTCAGCTAAAACTTTTCTTTTTATTTACCTTCAAAACATGCTCTAACATCTAATTTATCAGTAGTGGTAACTGGTAAAGTATCAACTGCTGCAGTTAATTTAATTACAACCTTATCACCTCGGACATCATTAGGGAAAGTAACACTTGCTGTATCACCAACCACAGTCTGTAATATTTCAATCAAAAGATTTAGTAAAGAAAGAGTCGCAGAGAGTTTAATGATCATCTATAACTTCAAAAAGTAGTATTAAAAATGTTTCCATGTTACGAAATAATAAATAAAACGAAGATCACACTTACTCCAGTTATTGGAATCTTTTCAGTACCATCGGAACCAATTGGTGTAGCAGTAATGGAAGCAACATTTGTTACTTTAACCGATACACTTCCTATTTCAACTTCATCTGTTGATGTTGGTGTGAGGTTTATAGTAATTTCTGGGTTTGATCCAACAGGGAAAGATGCACCGCCATTTCTTATTTGATTAACATCAACAATTGTAGGTAATGAACTGATACTTGAATCAGGTATTATTTGTGGCTCATCCATACCATCTATCACAGTACATTCTGTTACAATACAATAAGGTAAAATTCGTTAATCTAAGACCTAGTATATATTTGCTTTAATTTGACGTAAGATTTCAACTTAATGGATTCAAAAATTGAATACCAGTACAAGTTTTTCTAAGTAATAATATAGATTCAAGTAGTTCTTGGTTCATACCTTGTTGAACACTCTATCTGGAGTGTACCATTAACGTTAGCGTTAAGCGTAGCCCACTAGCTTGCTAGTTTGAGCACTCTGGCATGGTACGATGGTATCACATAATTTGGGATCATCTGAGATGGCTATATAGCCAAACCTCAACTCCAGTATCAGCACTGCACTGATGAGGCCCAGAAGGCCGAAACAGTACTGTTTGCAGTTAGATTCAAGTTACTATTAATTTGTTGACTAGTTTGGGAACTTTAAGTCTTTAAATCAAAATTTTCTGTATGTTCGATCGTTTAAGTAATATTATTTTTGTATCTCAATTTTAAGAATACAAGTGTTATCTCCTGTCTGTTTGACAGTTTGACTTCCTATTAGCATGTGAACATATTAAACCTAATAAATATGTGATAAAAACGTTTCCTTTCGAAAGAAAAATATATTGATGTTGGTAGTTTGGTAAATATATCAAATTTATCATATTTAATGAAATTACCTGATGGTGCAACTGTTGTGGGTAATGTTGGTTGTGGTGGTTGTGTTTCTTGTGGTCCTTCGGTTGCTGATGTTCCAGATATTACTGTGGTTGTGCCAACAGGATGAGTTTCTAGAAATCAAAGAATATATGAAATGACAATATATATCAATGACAAACGTAATATTCAATTTCGCAAAAAGTACACAAATGTACTGTCATCTTAGTAACAAAACCATACGATTTAAAACACATTAAAAAAATAAAACTGTTAAACTCATTCATTTTGAATAGATAGATATTTTACAATAATTTACCTTCAAAACAGGCATGGATTTTCAATCTAATATCAACTGGAGAATCTGGAGTAGTAGGTTTAACAAGGATTTTGATTTTGGTTGTATCAACTCCATCAGGTAATACTTTCTTTAAATCAGTCTAAAAAATAAAGTTTAGAAAATAAATACTTGAAATCAACATAACAACAACAAGATAAAACAATCAATATAATACAATAAAAGCATAAACATTATAAAACATATAAAACTTACACTGTCAGTTACTTCTTTGATGGGTACATATTCTTGTGTAGTTTCATCAAATACAAAAACTTCTATCGATTCAACATTATTGGGAGTAAAAGCTTCAACATCGCCAAGAGGAACTGGTGAACCATCTGGTGAAAGTTGTACTGTAATATTAACTCCATCACTTGGTACATTAGGAATGTTATAAGGAGATGGTGAATCTGGTCTTAAGTTCTCAGGATTATCTGATGATGGTGAGCCATCTGGTTGTGTAAGATACTCAGCAGGGAGTAATTGTGGGTTTTCCATTCCAGCGGTCTTGGTACATGGTGCTGTAAAATAAATCAATCAATATATGATTCTTAAAACAATTATCAATATCTCTTCAAATTGATGCATATATTCGAATTCCCTTTTTCTCTTTGCTTTCTTAAATATCAAATGCTTTAACAGCTATTGGTTATCTATAAAACATGAACTTACTTGATGTAGTAACAGGACCAGTTGTTGTTGAAACGCCAGGTCCAGTAGTTTCTGAAATGAAAAATAGGGGAAATATACTAACTGAACAAAATAATAAAATAAAATAGGTAAAATTAAGAATTTTAATGTATCATTTGTTGTTGTCGATTTCGAATTTGCAGTTCCGTTCTAGTATCATACTCTGGTTTTATTAATAATGACTTTTTCTTACCTTCAAAACATGCTCTAACATCTAATTTATCAGTAGTGGTAACTGGTACATTAGCATCTATTGGAGTTAATGTAATTTTAATCTTATCACCTCGGACATCATTAGGGAAAGTAACACTTGCTGTATCACCAACCACAGTCTGTAATAATTCAGTCAAAAGGTTTAGTAAAGAAAGTGTTACAAAGAGTCTAATAATTATCTATAACAAAGTCCCAAAAGTATTATTAAAAAAGTTTCCATGTTACAAAATAATAAATAAAACGAAGATCACACTTACTCCAGTTATTGGAGTCTTTTCAGTACCATCAGAACCAATTGGTGTAACAGTAATGGAAGCAACATTTGTTACTTTAACCGATACACTTCCTATTTCAACTTCATCTGTTGATGTTGGTGTGAGGTTTATAGTAATTTCTGGAGTTTGTCCAACAGGGTAAGATGCACCGCCATTTCTTATTTGATTTACATCAACAATTGTAGGTACTGAACTGATACTTGAATCAGGTATTATTTGTGGCTCATCCATACCATCTATCACAGTACATTCTGTTAAAATACAATTAGGCAAAATTCATGAATACAAGACATAGTATATATTTGCTTTAATTTTATTTAAGCTTTCAACTTTATGAATTTCACAATTGAATACCTGTAGTATTAAAAGAAAATCAAATACAAATCATTTAAATATTGACATAGATTCAAGTTACTATAAATTTGTTGACTAGTTTGGGAACTTTAAGTTCTAAAATAAAAATCTTCTCAATGTTCCCTAGTTAAGAAAATACTATTTGTGTGTCTCAATTTCAGAATACAAGTGCTATCTACTGTCTGTTTGACAGTTTTACTTCCTATTAGCATGTGAACATACCAAATCTGTATAAAAAAAAACTTTCCTTTGGGATAAGAAATATACCCTCTTGACGTTGTTACTTAGTAAATATATCAAATGTATCATATTTAATTAAATTACCTGATGGTGTAACTGTTGTGGGTAATGTTGGTTGTGGTGGTCCTGTTGGTTGTGTTCCTTGTGGTCCTTCGGTTGCTGATGTTCCAGATATTATTGTGGTTGTGCCAACAGGATGAGTTTCTAGAAATGAAAACAATATAAGAAATAACAATAGATATAACTGATAAAATGGATAAATGACATACGTAATATTAGCTTTTATACAAATTTTGATAAAACTGTCACCGTAGTAATAAAATCATAATATTTAAACCACATTAAAAAAAAACTAAACCGTAAAACTCATTCATTATAAAAAGATAGATATTTTACAATAACTTACCTTCAAAACAGGCATGGATTTTCAATCTAATATCAACTGGAGAATCTGGAGTAGTAGGTTTAACAAGGATTTTGATTTTGGTTGTATCAACTCCATCAGGTAATACTTTCTTTAAATCAGTCTAAAAAATAAAGTTTAGAAAATAAATACTTGAAATCAACATAACAACAACAAGATAAAACAATCAATATAATACAATAAAAGCATAAACATTATAAAACATATAAAACTTACACTGTCAGTTACTTCTTTGATGGGTACATATTCTTGTGTAGTTTCATCAAATACAAAAACTTCTATCGATTCAACATTATTGGGAGTAAAAGCTTCAACATCGCCAAGAGGAACTGGTGAACCATCTGGTGAAAGTTGTACTGTAATATTAACTCCATCACTTGGTACATTAGGAATGTTATAAGGAGATGGTGAATCTGGTCTTAAGTTCTCAGGATTATCTGATGATGGTGAGCCATCTGGTTGTGTAAGATAATCAGCAGGGAGTAATTGTGGGTTTTCCATTCCAGCGGTCTTGGTACATGGTGCTGTAAAATAAATTCAAATATATAATTGATGCAACTCAACCCCTTACTTTAATATATGTCGCAAAGTTCTTTTATTTCCTGTTCATTTGTATATTAAATTGTTAAAATATTAAATATTATTACAACTATTAATTATCAGAAAAGAAATACATAAACTTACTTGATGTAGTAATAGGACCTGTAGTTGTTGAAACACCGGGTCCTGAAAAAATTAAATGAATGAATTAATTAATATAAACTTATAAAAGTAATATCATCATTATAATTCAATTATAAATTGAAAACAAGTTATAATTCAGCAACAGGTCGGAATAGTAATGTCAGGAACAAATTTATTCAGAATAATATCAATGGCATCAATATCAGTTCAATAAGGATGTACCTGTTGGTGGTAGAGTAGCTGATGTACCTGTTGGTGGTAGAGTAGCTGATGTACCTGTTGGTGGTAGAGTAGCTGATGTACCTGTTGGTGGTAGAGTAGCCGATGTACCTGTTGGTGGTAGAGTAGCCGATGTGCCTGTTGGTGGTAGAGTAGCTGATGTACCTGTTGGTGGTAAAGTAGCTGAAGATCCTGTTGGTGGTAGAGTAGCTGAAGTACCTGTTGGTGGTAAAGTAGCTGATGTGCCTGTTGGTGGTAGAGTAGCTGATGTACCTGTTGGTGGTAAAGTAGCTGAAGTACCTGTTGGTGGTAGAGTAGCTGATGTACCTGTTGGTGGTAGAGTAGCTGATGTACCTGTTGGTGGTAGAGTAGCAGATGTACCTGTTGGTGGTAGAGTAGCTGATGTTCCAGTTGGTGGCAGAGTAGCTGATGTACCTGTTGGTGGTAGAGTAGCTGATGTACCTGTTGGTGGTAGAGTAGCTGATGTACCTGTTGGTGGTAGAGTAGCAGATGTACCTGTTGGTGGTAGAGTAGCTGATGTACCTGTTGGTGGTAGAGTAGCCGATGTGCCTGTTGGTGGTAGAGTAGCTGATGTACCTGTTGGTGGTAAAGTAGCTGAAGTACCTGTTGGTGGTAGAGTAGCTGATGTACCTGTTGGTGGTAGAGTAGCAGATGTACCTGTTGGTGGTAGAGTAGCTGATGTTCCAGTTGGTGGCAGAGTAGCTGATGTACCTGTTGGTGGTAGAGTAGCTGATGTACCGGTTGGTGGTAGAGTAGCTGATGTACCTGTTGGTGGTAGAGTAGCTGATGTACCTGTTGGTGGTAGAGTAGCTGATGTTCCTGTTGGTGGTAGAGTAGCTGATGTACCTGTTGGTGGTAGAGTAGCTGATGTACCTGTTGGTGGTAGAGTAGCTGATGTACCTGTTGGTGGTAAAGTAGCTGATGTTCCTGTTGGTGGTAGAGTAGCTGATGTACCTGTTGGTGGTAAAGTGGCTGATGTACCTGTTGGTGGTAGAGTAGCGGATGTACCTGTTGGTGGTAGAGTAGCTGATGTACCTGTTGGTGGTAGAGTAGCTGATGTTCCTGTTGGTGGTAATGTAGCTGATGTACCTGTTGGTGGTAATGTAGCTGATGTACCTGTTGGTGGTAAAGTAGCTGATGTACCTGTTGGTGGTAGAGTAGCTGATGTACCTGTTGGTGGTAAAGTAGCTGATGTACCTGTTGGTGGTAAAGTAGCAGATGTACCTGTTGGTGGTAGAGTAGCTGATGTGCCTGTTGGTGGTAGAGTAGCTGATGTACCTGTTGGTGTTAAAGTGATAGAATTGTCAATTGTTGAACCTTAAAATATCATTTATAAAAAAAACTTAAATAAGCTGTTGAATGGTGTCATTTTTCAATTTAAAGTTTTTGAATCTCGTCCAGAGCATGACAAGTTGGGCGCAATAATTGTATAGTAGTACCATAAGAGTAAGCTTGGTCTGTTTTGCGCGCAGCATCCGCGACTTTTATATAGGTTAAAATCATGATATGTAACTCAAGCCTGGCTAGAAGTATATCTGTCGTATTTAACAAGTAATTCTCCGTATAACTATAACATTTTTTACTAGGAATATGAATTTTGTTTGGTCAAGAAACCCTGTTTCAGTAATTTCAGGGTTAATATTTGCTGATAGATTCTTACAGTATATATGTTAAATGTACAGGGAAAGGATTAATACTCTGTATATAAGTTCATTGCACCAGCTTGTACTTTCAAGGCATTTGTCGCAAACTTTCTTTTTGGGATATATTGTTTATTGAAAATTGTTTAAAACCCAGATAAAAATAATAACAGCATTAAATAATAAAATCAATTATAGTATTCTATTTCCTCCGTAAAACAAGCTCATGCTGTTGATATAGCCAATCCACCTCTGACGACACACCATAAAAATAAACTAAAAAATTATTCGCATATTTGAAGCATAACAATAAACATTTTTAAAAGAACCTCTGGCATTACTCACCTGCTGTAGTTGGGCTAACTGTGCCTTCAAAACAAGCTCGTACATCTAAACTGAATTCAACATTTTCGGACGCATTAAGAGCATAAAAGGTGATTTTTATCTTTTGGGCCTTTTCATCGGGTCTGAAATCTATTCTCTGATCTCCTGGAGCATTAAGAGCAGGCTGCAAAAAAATTAAAAACATTATAAAGATTAATCATCCTTTGTGGAATCCTTGACCTCAAGCACATTCAAATAGTACCACCACTACTTTAAACATAGAAATGAGTAGTAAATGATTAACTAACTACAAGTTGCAAAGTTGCATGCTTTTAAAATTGTATACATTCAAGTTTCATGATAGATTTTTATACATAAGATACCTTATCAGTAACAGATGTTATATCTCCATTATCAGAAATCAACTCTATTTCCACTCTCTGAACATTCTTGGTATTTTTGTATTCCACAAATCCTAGACTGATATCAGTGGCTGCCAATGTAATAGTTATAGGACCATTGTCTGCCAATGACACAATACCAGCAGGATTTCGGAGAGAAGATTTTTGAGTATCAGTTAAACCATCAATATTTGAATCAGGAATGTAGGAAGGTTCTTCCATACCATTTATTTCTTCACACACTTCTAAAAATTAAAGAAAAACATGATAATAACAAAATCTCTTCGCAATCATTTTAACATGCCGCTCAAACCGAATCTTAGCGTTTAACTGACCAAGAGCGTGGGTTAGGGAAGGGACGGTGATACCTTCAACTGAGAAGAAGGGAGTGGGGGGTCTCGGTTCCCCCCTAGAATTTGATCGGTAGAAAAGATTACAAATCTATCAGATGAGTAGGAAGTCCCAACTGCAGACTACAATCCCGAAATAGTTTTCAGAATGCACCAAATTGATGCCATTTTTTAAATTTAATTTTTTTAAATCTAAGTGGTGGGACCTTATGTTAGGAGCTTGCGACTGCAGCGCTTCGCGATGTCTTTGAACTCTACAAACTATCCTGGTGCATCCCTTCATTCAGACTGTCGGGTCTCATGCTTAGAAGACCACGTTCATTACTCTATGAACAATCATATCCTTGTCTTATAAAAACAGGAATTTTAAAGCCAAGCTGCTCAGTAATATTGTTCACAGCTCAACATCAAAATTTGAGATTTTATATCAAAAATTAATTTTTATTACGTCTTAAGTAAAAAAAAATCAAACAAAGAAGATGCCGACTGTCCTGTTCTGTATATAGTTTACTTATTTCCAGGTAAGTTTGATATGCTCTTATTTTGAGCAATAATGTAATTAGCAAATAATAGCAAAAGCCTTATAAATGGGATACAATATAGTAAATGAGTACCAAAACATCGACAATCTCAATGCATTAACTGTTTAATTTTTTTAGATTATATGTTACTTACCAGAAACAACGGTAGTTTCAACTTGTTGACCAGTAGTAACTGGTGCAGCAGTGACTAAAAGAAAATTTTCCATGATTAATATACATAATTGCTTGCTTTTAGGTCAAATGCATTTGATTTTTACATCCAACTTGTGTGTATTCACGTGAAACACCCGAGAAGCTACCTGAAGCTCCATACTAAGCTCAATAATTCAAATTAAAATAAAGATAGCAAGTCATGGTCACAAGAAAGTCGGTCTGGCAAACATCTTTTTCATTAAATATAGTTCTTGAAAACACGTACCTTCAAAACAAGCTCTGATATCAACATTGAATTTAGTTTCAGCAGTGTTATCTGCTGGAGTTACAACCACCTTGATAGATTTAGCTCTTGTTCCAGCTGGGAATGTAACCTTTGGTGGACTTCCACTTGGATCAGACTAAAAGAATTAAAACAGCATTAGCATATAGAAAAAAAAATCATTGAATGTAACAAATCCTGATGGAATTGAAGCTAATATTTTATGACCATTTTCTATCAAGAAAATTTAAAGGTTTTGATTAAATTCTGGTAATGTCATAATCCAAAATTGAATAGGCCTACAGAACGAAAATTGTATTTAGTGACTTGAATAATTCAAGAAAACTTTTTCCAATCATTTAGACTCAAACAAAACTATTTTCTTTTTTTTTTTCAGTGATTTATATTTGATTTTTGTCAGAAAGAAACAAATTTTAATTTTATATTGGATCTTCTGAGCTTTTCACCATGAAGTAATTTGTCTCAACATCAAATAAGATTATAAGATAATATTTCATACTTACATCTCCGGCTTGAGGTGCTTCACTTGAACTGTCATCAATATATACAGCAATACTACCAACATTTTCAGCATCAACTAATGTGACTGATTTCACTTCAACATCATCGTCGGAATCAGCAACCAAATCTATTACAAATTCTGGTGTAGTTCCAGCATTGTATGTAGCAGGGTTATCTCCAGGTCTTAGATCTTCTACATTACTTACTCCGGCAGAGGTGATGCTTCTTGTAGGAATATAAGCTGGATCACTCATACCTTCTTCATCAGTACAAATACCTTGAAATAAACAGATTTTGCTTTGTTAAAAAAATGATGATAGTATAAGATTGACAATAGAAGACTGACAATAGAACATTAAAATGAATACTAGTACAAATCATTCAAATGTAGCCGAAGCATCTCAAACTGAATGTTTTAGAATATACAATGAAACATCGATACGTCAAAAACCGTTCAAAAGAAGTTCCGAATTTGGATACGTCGATTAGCCGACTTACGTCGAATGAATTCTAAATAAATGTGTGTATCGCAAAGTCACTATCTTGTCGATAATACAATCGCAACCAATCAACAGAACGAACACGAATTATAATAACGAAAAATAAACACTTACTTGGACCAGTTGTGGATCCAGGTAAAGGATGAGTTTCTGCAAGAAAAAAAGTAATTTAAGTTGAAAGTCAAACGCAATTACTAAAAAAAAGAATATCATTAATTTGACTGAAAAATCATCAAATTGCATAATATTATATCCATGCCTGAGATACAATTAAGATCCTAACACCCATGTTGCATCTACCATCAACATTCATTGACAATTTTTTAACTATACGATCAAACAATGGACAAAAATCATATTCATTGAATCTAAAACATGAACATAAAGCATAGTAGAGAAATGTAAGCAAATTGAGTAATGGTCAAGTCAGTGGCCAAAAATAAAAACTTACCTTCAAAACAGGCATGAATTTTCAATCTAATGTCAACTGGAGAATCTGGAGTAGTAGGTTTAACAAGGATTTTGATTTTGGTTGTATCAACTCCATCAGGTAATACTTTCTTTAAATCAGTCTAAAAAATAAAGTTTAGAAAATAAATACTTGAAATCAACATAACAACAACAAGATAAAACAATCAATATAATACAATAAAAACATAAACATTATAAAACATATAAAACTTACACTGTCAGTTACTTCTTTGATGGGTACATATTCTTGTGTAGTTTCATCAAATACAAAAACTTCTATCGATTCAACATTTGTAGGAGTATAAGCTTCAACATCACCAAGAGGAACTGGTGAACCATCTGGTGAAAGTTGTACTGTAATATTAACTCCATCACTTGGTACATTAGGAATGTTATAAGGAGATGGTGAATCTGGTCTTAAGTTCTCAGGATTATCTGATGATGGTGAGTCATCTGGTTGTGTAAGATAATCAGCAGGGAGTAATTGTGGGTTTTCCATTCCAGCGATCTTGGTACATGGTGCTGTAAAAAAATAAAAATATATAACTGATGCGACAATGCAACACCCCAATTTAATGAATTATAGTAACTATTTTACATGTCCGTTTTCTTTCTTTTTAAATGATCTTACAACTATTGATTATTTAGAAATACCATAAACTTACTTGATGTAGTACCTTCTTTAGGGGTAGTTGAAACACCAAGCCCTGTAGTTTCTAAAATGACATAAATCATTAATTAAGATAATAACATAAATCATCACATTCATAAAATAGATCGTTAATAATCATTAGGTAAAAATAAATTAAAAACTTCGCACAATACAATATATTTAAAAGTAAAGAGCAATCCAACTCCATTCAAACATTACGTGTAGACTTTTTAAAAATCTTAAATTTATTGAAGTTGAAGCAGTTGAATCATTGATTTAACTAATTTAGTGATATTTGCAGAAATATTCTATCTTGGGTTCATCTACATAGTGTGACGTAACGTGACTTTTCATCAAGTTGAAGTTCACAAATATTCAAATGATGTTATTGCCATGTCCATTCAAAACAATTTTCAGTTTTCAAAAAATAAATATATTGTCAGCAAAACTTGTCTTTGTATTTACCTTCAAAACATGCTCTAACATCTAATTTATCAGTAGTGGTAACTGGTAAAGTATCATCTGCTGCAGTTAATTTAATTACAACCTTATCACCTCGGACATCATTAGGGAAAGTAACACTTGCTGTATCACCAACCACAGTCTGTAATAATTCAATCAAAAGGTTTAGTAAAGAAAGAGTTACAAAGAGTCTAATAATTATCTATAACAAAGTCCCAAAAGTATTAGTAAAAATGTTTCCATGTTACAAAATAATAAATAAAACAACGATCAGACTTACTCCAGTTATTGGAGTCTTTTCAGTACCATCGGAACCAATTGGTGTAGCAGTAATGGAAGCAACATTTGTTACTTCAACCGATACACTTCCTAATTCAACTTCATCTGTTGATGTTGGTGTGAGGTTTATAGTAATTTCTGGGTTTGATCCAACAGGGAAAGATGCACCGCCATTTCTTATTAGATTTACATCAACCAATGGAGAATCTGAACTGATACTTGAATCGGGAATTATTTGTGGCTCATCCATACCATCTATCACAGTACATTCTGTAAAATATAATTATAGAACATTGATGCTTTCCAGCTGTATATGTCAACATTATTTGAAAGAAAACTAAAAGGTGTTTAAATATTACAAAAGGTTAAATCAAAATTAAAATTAACATCAGACCTAATCTGTAATAAAATATTTCCCTATCGAAAGAGAAATATATTTTCTTTGTGTCGGTATTTCAGTATATGAATTAAATTACCTGATGGTGTAACTGTTGTGGGTAATGTTGGTTGTATTGGTGGTGTTGGTTGTGTTCCTTGTGGTCCTTCGGTTGCTGATGATCCAGATACTACTGTGGTTGTGCCAACAGGATGAGTTTCTAAAAATGAAAAATATAAATATTGACAATAGATATAACTGACAAAATGTATTTATAAAATACGTAATTAGTCACAGCAAAATGTACAAAACGTAAAACAAGTATGAGAACTGGAATAAAACCCGTCATCATAGTAACAAAATTTCAAAATGAGTGTCGATTTCTATATTCATAAGATTTAAACTCATGTGAAAATAAGTACTAATTCAATTCAAATATATCATTCACAATAATTTACCTTCAAAACAGGCATGTATATTCAATTGAATGTCAACTGGAGAATCTGGAGTAGTAGGTTTAACAAGGATTTTGATTTTGGTTGTATCAACTCCATCAGGTAATACTTTCTTTAAATCAGTCTAAAAAATAAAGTTTAGAAAATAAATACCTGAAATCAACATACCAATAACAAGATACAACAATCAATATAATACAATAAAAACATAAACATTATAAAACATATAAAACTTACACTGTTAGTTACTTCTTTGATGGGTACATATTCTTGTGTAGTTTCATCAAATACAAAAACTTCTATCGATTCAACATTGTTGGGATTTTTAGCTTCAACATCTCCAAGCGGAATTGGACTGCCATCTGGTGAAAGTTGGACTGTAATATTAACTCCATCACTTGGTACATTAGGAATGTTATAAGGGGTTGTTGAATCTGGTCTTAAGTTCTCAGGATTATCTGATGATGGTGAGTCATCTGGTTGTGTAAGATACTCAGCAGGGAGTAATTGTGGGTTTTCCATTCCATCGATCTTAGTACATGGTGCTGTAAAATAAATCAAAATATATAATTGATGAGACAATGCAACACAAACCCCAATTCAATAAATTGAAGTAACTATTTTACATGTCCGTTTTCTTTTTTTTTTAAATGATCTTACAACCAATGATTATTTAGAAATACCATAAACTTACTTGATGTAGTACCTTCTTTAGGGGTAGTTGAAACACCAAGCCCTGTAGTTTCTAAAATGACAGAAATCATTAATAAGATAATAACATAAATCATCACAATCATAAAATAGATCGTTAATAATCATTAGGTAAAAATAAATTAAAAACTTCACACAATACAATATA
The DNA here is from genome assembly GCA_029955415.1 of Lottia scabra. NCBI lineage: Eukaryota > Metazoa > Mollusca > Gastropoda > Lottiidae > Lottia > Lottia scabra. The sequence continues at coordinate 7,627,560 of JARJEI010000015.1, forward strand.
TTTAAAATTAAAAAGCAATCCAACTCCATTCAAACATTACGTGTAGACTTTTTAAAAATCTTAAATTTATTGAAGTTGAAGCAGTTGAATCATTGATTTAACTAATTTAGTGATATTTGCAGAAATATTCTATCTTGGGTTCATCTACATAGTGTGACGTAACGTGACTTTTCATCAAGTTGAAGTTGACAAATATTCAAATAATGGTATTGCCATGTTCAAACAAAATAATTTTTAGTTTTCAAAAAATAAATAAATTGTCAGCAAAACTTGTCTTTGTATCTACCTTCAAAACATGCTTTAACTTCTAATTTCTCAGTAGTGGTAACTGGTAAAGTATCATCTGCTGCAGTTAATTTAATTACAACCTTATCACCTCGGACATCATTAGGGAATGTAACACTTGCTGTATCACCAACCACATTCTGTAATAATTCAATCAAAAGATTTAGTAAAGAAAGAGTTACAAAGAGTCTAATAATTATCTATAACAAAGTCCCAAAAGTATTATTAAAAATGTTTCCATGTTACAAAATAATAAATAAAACAAAGATCAGACTTACTCCAGTTATTGGAGTCTTAGGAGTACCATCGGAACCAATTGGTGTAGCAGTAATGGAAGCAACATTTGTTACTTTAACCGATACACTTCCTAATTCAACTTCATCTGTTGATGTTGGTGTGAGGTTTATAGTAATTTCTGGGTTTGATCCAGCAGGGAAAGATGCACCGCCATTTCTTATTAGATTTACATCAACCAATGGAGAATCTGAACTGATACTTGAATCGGGTATTATTTGTGGCTCATCCATACCATCTATCACAGTACATTCTGTAAAATATAATTATAGAACATTGATGCTTTCCAGCTATATATGTCAACATTATTTGAAAGAAAACTAAAAGGTGTTTAAATATTACAAAAGGTTAAATCAAAATTAACATCAGACCTAATCTGTAATAAAATATTTCCCTATCGAAAGAGAAATATACTTTCTTTGTGTCGGTATTTCAGTATATGAATTAAATTACCTGATGGTGTAACTGTTGTGGGTAATGTTGGTTGTATTGGTGGTGTTGGTTGTGTTCCTTGTGGTCCTTCGGTTGCTGATGATCCAGATACTACTGTGGTTGTGCCAACAGGATGAGTTTCTGAAAATGAAAAATATAAATATTGACGATAGATATAACTGACAAAATGTATTTATAAAATACGTAATTAGTCACAGCAAAATGTACAAAACGTAAAACGAGTATGAGAACTGGAATAAAACCCGTCATCATAGTAACAAAATTTCAAAATGAGTGTAGATTTCTATATTCATAAGATTTAAACTCATATGAAAATAAGTACTAATTCAATTCAAATATATCATTTACAATAATTTACCTTCAAAACAGGCATGTATATTCAATTGAATGTCAACTGGAGAATCTGGAGTAGTAGGTTTAACAAGGATTTTGATTTTGGTTGTATCAACTCCATCAGGTAATACTTTCTTTAAAACAGTCTAAAAAATAAAGTTTAGAAAATAAATACCTGAAATCAACATACCAATAACAAGATACAACAATCAATATAATACAATAAAAACATAAACATTATAAAACATACAAAACTTACACTGACAGATACTTCTTGGGTTGGTACGTATTCGTTTGTAGTTTCATCAAATACAAAAACTTCTATCGATTCAACATTGTTGGGATTTTTAGCTTCAACATCTCCAAGCGGAATTGGACTGCCATCTGGTGAAAGTTGGACTGTAATATTAACTCCATCACTTGGTACATTAGGAATGTTATAAGGGGTTGTTGAATCTGGTCTTAAGTTCTCAGGATTATCTGATGATGGTGAGTCATCTGGTTGTGTAAGATACTCAGCAGGGAGTAATTGTGGATTATCCATTCCATCGATCTTGGTACATGGTGCTGTAAAAAAATAAAAATATATAATTGATGCGACAATGCAACACCCCAATTTAATGAATTATAGTAACTATTTTACAAGTCCGTTTTCTTTCTTTTTAAATGATCTTACAACTAATGATTATTTAGAAATATCATAAACTTACTTGATGTAGTACCTTCTTTAGGGGTAGTTGAAACACCAAGGCCTGTAGTTTCTAAAATGACAGAAATCATTAATTAAGATAATAACATAAATCATCACAATCATAAAATAGATCGTTAATAATCATTAGGTAAAAATAAATTAAAAACTTCACACAAAACAATATATTTAAACAGTCCCGTAGCCTGCCAGGTACTTTTAGGGGGGCAAACGTTCAATCAAGGGGGGCAGGTTAGGTATCCACCTTAAAACACCCCCCCCCCCCTTTTCTATCGTGGAAAACTTTGTATTTTTGCAATGCAATGTTACGCCATTACGCAATATTAGTGCCCTCTGTAGAGTTATTTCTACATTTATTGGTGCAATAGGAAGCCTGAAACTAAGATTTTCTGAAGCTTTGGGAACCTTAGAGAAATTTAGAGAAATTGAATAGTTGAATCGCGATTACCTGATATTTCGTGAAGATTCCTGATATTTTCCAGCGAATTTAAAGTTCAATATTAATCCTATATGGTCAAAGGAATCTTTTCTAAAACAAAACTGAGATTTAGACGCGAATTATAGACATTTCCCCCTGGTGAAACCTTAAGGGTTTATGGTTATTTGAATAGGGTATGAGGTATGCCAGCTAGGGCTAGATCTAATAATTTAAATAATTGATTATCGGCGCTACAAATTATTTATTTCGATTATCGATTATCAAATTTCATAATCGATTGAAATTCATAGTCAAATTTTCTTTTAATATCTGCTACACGCTAATCAAGTCACGACCCATTTTATCATGATAATCATACAAAATTCTGGCTATACTTCATCACTCCATTACTTGATGAATTTGGTAATCGATATACCACTAAGAAAAATTGAAGAATTACACACTGCCGAGAATGCCAATTGAAAACCTGGAATCACGATTTTCTTAAGTCTTGGGATCTCTTCTAG